>JBBMOE010000003.1:1944079-2178454 GCA_037975065.1 Chaetodon trifasciatus
TAAAATGATGTTTGAATAAAATCTGAATTAAACAAAAAAAGCCAAAAGTCGCACTCAGCCAGTCATACTTACAGCTAACTTATTGTTTTTTCTACCATTTACTTTCACTGAAACATCTTTTTAAAATTCAAATTTTCCAAAATCTGTCCCAGTTTGCCTGAAATCACCGTTTATCCTCTCAGCTCTTGGTATAATAATCAAATTAAAGTTTATTTTTCTCAAACAAACAAAGACTCCAGAGACATAAAAGTCTGACAAAAAAAAAAAATCTCTTCAATTATCTGTTCCGAGGTTGTTCCCTTCAGCTGAACGCCACAAACGTTCAGCGTTGAAAACGTTTTAATTGAGAAAGTTTTGTCAGATTTTGTCAGAAATACTCAGGAACAGCTGACTCCTCTCAGGCTCGCCGGGCTAAACGGATTGCTGCTGGCTGCGTGGACAAAAAAGACGAGGACATAATTCCTTCAAGATGTGAACAAATATGATGGAAATTATTGTGTGATCCTAATCAAATTATGGGATGCATTTGTATTTTCTCAGCCATTTTCACTGTATGTGCTGCATATACAGCCTCCTCCAGCGGTCAGCTGCATGCAGATGAAGAGGACTGGACAAAGTGGGACGGCTGGGCGGAAAGAAGCGACGGGGAAGGGGGGAGGAGATAATCTCGGCTGTGTATGTGTTCTCAGCATCCAGTCCTCCCCTGGCTAACCGCACCGGCGGCCACTTGAATTAGCAGCAGAGGATTATGGGCAGAGAGCCTCATTAATCTGGGCAACAAACAGTGGCCAGTGTGAATATTTGCACCCAGAAATTGAAAAGATTAAGTCCTATTTGACAATGACTGGCAGGCTCTGCGCTGCAAGAGGCTACTGTTAAATATTCATATCCTGGACTTCTCTGTCTGTCTCCAGTCTGTGTGTTTGTGTGCTAAATGGAAGCAGCGTGCAAAGACAATAAGGAAAGTTCTGGGATTTTTCCTCCTCATTATGACCAACGAAGCCTGTAAATTGAACGTTTTTTAATACCGAACTGGCAAAACTAGAAAATGGAAAGCGGGATGAACCATCAGGAAGTTGTTTAAAGCAATAATTTCATATTTTCCACCAGCAGAGGATGAATGTCATTTCTAGATATACGTATGAAAACACACTTAAGCTTCATGAGCAGGAGGGGGGGGTGGGGGTCTGCTGCTGCAGCCCACCGCTCTGCCTGCCTTGTCAGCCTGGCAGGAGATTCCCTCCTGCAAACGCTCAGCAAATACACCTGCTATTCACTTCCTACAAGGCAGAGAAGGCTCGCCAGACCTGACAAAGCTATTTACCCACCTCCAGCCCGGCCTGTGCAGACGCTATCGCTAATGTTTTCCCTTCTGCAGGAGATCAATATGTTTGGAAGCAGACAAACAACCCTGCTCTGCCAGGCAGGCTCTTCCCGTTTAGCAGGCCACCACTGGGGGCCCTGACAGCAGATGTACACAATCAACACGCAGCGCTTCTCCAGAGTCAACACTGGACACAATCAACAGCGCGGGATCTACAGAGCTAAGAACGAACACGGCGGCCCATATGTGCCATACCAAGGATCAACAGCGTGACGTCTGCTCCCGCAGAACGAAGCGCAGAGGGAATATTGATTCAGGCACGAGCAGGGAGAACCATCGCCGACGTTTAGGGCCGGAGGAATAAACATGAAGCTTCGTCGTGATCGTGAGCTGGAGAGCCGCGCGGCGCCACATCCTGGAAACGCTCGAGACGGCCGGAGCCAAACGATTGAGGCAGATTCGGAGCGGCAGACGAGTTTGCACCAAATAAAACAGAGATATAAGCTCGAGTAAACAACAGAAAGCAAACCAGACAATACAAACAGCCGGAGCCAGACTAAACCAACATCCAGGTCCCCTGATCTTCTCCTCTGGATAAGTCCTCGGCCTCTCCAGGCCTCCTCTCCTCTCCTCTTGTTTCCTCCACTCATTTCCTCTCCTCTTGTTTCCTCCACTCATTTCCTCTCCTCTTGTTTCCTTTCGTCTCTTCTCATATCCTCCTTGTTTTCTCTTCTCTCCCTCTCTTCACCTCTCTGCTTGCTCTTCTTCTCCTCTTGTTTCCTTGCCTCTTCTTTCCTTCTCTCCCATCTTCTTACATTTCCTCTCCTCTTCTTTCCTCTCCTCTCCTTTGGTTTCCTCTCCTTCCTTTTTGTTTCTTCTCCTCTCATTTCCTTTCCTTTTTCCTCTCCTTGTTTCCTCTGCTCTTCTCTCATTTCCTCTCTTTTCCTCTCCTCTGCTTTCATTTCAGCTTCTCTTGTTTCCTCTCCCCTCTTGTTTCCTCTCCTCATCTCCTCTTCTCTTGCTTCCTTTTCTCTGTTCTCCTTTTATATCCGTGTTTTCTCTTCTCCTTTCCTCCCCTCCTCACCTCTCTACTCTTTTCCTCTCATTTCCTCTTGTTTCCTCTCCCCTCTTGTTTCCTGCCCTCATTTCCTCCCCTCTAATCCTGTTTCCTCTCCTCTCCTCCTTCACTCACATTTTCTCATATTTAACACAATTTACACCTTTGTGTGTGTTTTTATTTTCAACATAATGAAGGAAGTGGAAAACACGAAAATCTGAACCTGGGCTAAGAGGGTCCATGAGATGAGGAGTAGAGGGTCAGAGGAAGTAACTCATTAGCGTGAGTGCGTGCGTGTGTGTGCGCGCGCGCGCGCGCTGTGGCTCTGCAGCGATGCAGAAAAGGAAACACGGAGGGAACCACGTGCATGTGCACTTGAATATCGCTGCTGACTTGAAGCAGCTGTGTGCAAATGTGCACGTGCATATGCTGAAGGTGGTCATGGGGTTGATTTGTGGTTTTGCATGCATGCGCACGTGTGTGTGTGTGTGTGTGTGTGTGTGTGTGAGGGGAAGCAGCAGGGTGAGTGTGTTAAATTGTTCTGTGTTGCGGAGATAACACCGGATCCCTATCAGCTGCATCAGGGGGCTTAAGACCCCAATGGGCGTGAGGGGAGAATGAATTTTCCTCACTGCTCTGCATATTACAGGATTACACTGCACCTTTAGATATGCTTGGGCTGAGCCTATCTCTGCCTTGTGGCTACGCGGATGTAGATTATTGAAATCGACTGTCACACAGCAGAATGAACCGAAGCAACACCACAGCGACCGCACGAGCTCCTGAAACGACACGCGCTGAAAAGAGATAACCGTGATAGGATTTTGTTTTTTGACATTGTTCGGACAGAATGGTGACGTATAATCCAGGCATCTAATTTTCTTTTGTGTTAAAATAAATCACCACAAATGTGTGTCTGCGCTGTTATTGCTGCAATGACAACAACTCTGAGAACATAAGCTGCGAGCTGCAGCCAGCAACAAGCAGGGGCTCCCTTCAAAACAGCTCACTGTGGCCCCTGAAACCAGAAATATCTACCATCTGCGGCATGCTGCGCGGCCCCTGTCCAGCTCTGGGTCCCCTCTTTGATGCAGACCCCTGCATTCAGTTCACATCAGGTGCGTCAGGTGAGTCTTTCCACCATCACGCTCGCCCACCGGTGCCATGTTGCGGGGGACGTGCAGGTTGAACAGACCGGCCTCCGGGTGTGATGGCGGACAAGGGGGGGGAGCACGGAGAGCAAGGAGGGGCCATCTTCTCCTTCTCTTCTCCCTTCAACGCCTCCTTCGCTCCCCCTCCTCCAAGCCTCTGGCTAATTACTGGTTTTTTCAAATGCAAAGCAGCGGCAGAAAGTGAGATGATTTCTCGGCGGCCGCTTTAGGGAAGAAGCGAGGAGAGGGGAGAGAAAGAAAGAAAGAAAGCCACGGCGAGAAAAGAGGAGCGAGAGGAGACGAGGGAGGCTGAATGGAAGAAAGAGGTGACTTTCTTTCCTCGGCTGGCGCGGACCTTTGAAGTTGGGCAAGACGCAGAGGGGAGGGGGTCTTTCTGTGAGGGGACGAGGTAAGAAAAAAGCGAGGGAAGATCGTGTTAACGAGATGGCCTCTAAAGGCGAATTAAATGGTGGGAGAAAAGAAACACGATCAGGCCTGGCCCTACTTATAGACTCCTCACAGACTCGCTCCTTTCAGCCGCGGAGGTGTTCCAAAGCCTGAATTCCTCAGCTCAGCTCTTTAAAAGGCTTGGAGTGTGGGGTGTGTGAGTGAGGGGCTGCGCTGGGGGCAACGGGGTGCGCGCATGTGTGTGCGGGAGGGTCACCCGTCCTTTAGTCACACATCCCAGCCCCTCAATGGGGAGGTCAGGGACTTACACACCGATGGAGGGTCAGAAGTGGCAGGGATTACACGTCTGCTCTAAGCCCCCTGGATCCCAGTGTTTTCACTCCCTCTCGCTGTTTGTTGTTTTGTGGCGGAGCAGACGAAGGAGAGAAAAGGAGACGGTCGGGGGAATTAGTGTAAAGCTCTGGAGATGAATGGGCATCTTATTCGCACCTCTTGTTGGCTGTTTTTCAGCCCCCCCAAAACAGCCCTCCCATTCCTTGTTGCAGTGAAAGCGCGTTAGGGTTGCCTTTGTGCGGACAAAAGGAGACTCCCCTCCTGGCTTTCATGCTCCTGGTGGAGCAACAAGAGGATTTGGCCGCCGTGCAGCGCGCGGAGCTGCGCCAGCTTTGATTGGACATCGGCAGGAGAGAGCTCTGCCTCTCTTTCTTGATTAATCAAGTGATTCCAGTGCTCTCAATAACACCTTCTTTTTCCGCACACTCTTTCTGTGTCTCAATAATCCCCCCACCCACCCCCAAACACCCCCTGACGGCCCACGTCCGTCTTCTCTCCTCTTTCTTCCTGATTTGATTTTTTCATGTGCTTCCAGTGACTTTGTGTCAATCTGATGCGTGGCTGTGTTTTTTATTATTATTATTGTTATTATTTTGTCAACGTGCTCATGACACATGAAAACATTAGTGAGACTAATTTAGAGGATTTCTACAAGAGTTGACCAGGAGTTTACTCAGTGTCAGTCAGACAAGCCTTCAGCCTGATGCTGGATTACATTATGTTATAAACAAGGCCGCTTTTTCTGCCTTTTTCTGATGCAGATTATGAGATTGGGTTTAAAAAGCACATTTCTTCAGCTCATGCATTATTCCGCTCTTGTACTGCATATGATTTATTTGCATTGAAATGTTGTCACACTCCAAAGATTATTCTTCCACCGTTTCTGATGCTGCATCAGACTGTCGAGCTCGGTTCAATTAAATCCTTTTTAGTTCAGTTCAGTTCAATTCAAAGGCTAACACACGCTGTCAGCGATCGCCGGCTGCTCTGAATGGTGTGCAGAATAAAACGGGGAGGGCTGAGAACTTGAAGTTGCAAATTATTTTATTATCATTAAGTGGGTGACTGATCATTGTGCTCGATCCACTTGAGCTGCAGCTTCAAGGTCGGTGGTGCACAGAGGACATGAAAATATATATAAAGGATATGTTAAATGTACTGCATTGTGAATAACAGTGTGATATGATTATGCGGCAAATTATTCCTGGAGCAGAGGAGCTGCGTTTGAGAGTATTTCCAGGAGAGGAACCGGCGGTGGAAGGTGTTTCAGACGTAAACATTTTGAAGGCGTCCATGTTTACTTCCTGTTTCATTATTGGAGGAAACAAACTGGGACCAGAGCTGATCCCGAGCAACACAGTCTGAGTGAAACAACACAGTACCGCTGTGTGTAGTACACAGGGTACACTGTACAGTACCGCTGTGTGTAGTACACAGGGTTCACTGTGGTTCAGCTGCTGGAGGTTGGAGGTCGGGGTGGACCGATGGGTCGAACGCCACCAGGTGACCGCTGTTCACGTCACGCATGCAACCAAAGGTAACGCTGACTTATTGTAACCTACGTACGGAAGCTAACTTACATGTCATACGTGAAGGTGCCACGTGTACGAAATGGCCAGAATTTCAACTTAAAATATTATCGTCTGTGGATTGTGTTTCTCAGACATCTACCGAAGTTAGCATGCTAACGAGCTAGCTGCTCCTGTCTCAAAACACCACTTCAGGAGACGAGTTTGCTGTGTTTCACAGGCTTCCTGAGCTTTTTTTAGTCTCAAAAATAAACAAAATAAACTCACAAAATGTTAAGAAAGGAAATATTCTTACACCCATTCTACGCATTAAACAAAAATACAAGCGCACACCTTCTGACCTAACTGGGACTGGACGACGGTCACACATGTCGTACTGGGTTTCATTGACAAACAGCCTATTCTGTCATTTAGGTGTGAGAGTGTGTTGACCTTAACTGTAGTTGATTTGCCATAACTGCAGTGTTTCCTTAACCATAACAAAGCTGCCATGCACAGATATTGTAGAAGCAGCAGGTTTTGCAGAATCCATGTTCTCTCTTGATAACAGGGCTGGATTTAATATGCGCCACTAAAGCACAGACTCAACTGACACATTAAGGCGTTAAGGTGGGCTCCACTTTATTACCTGCTGTCAAACTGTCAGATTTCACTTTTTGTAACACATTTCTAGAATAATGTGAGTTTCATCGAATTGCAACACAGCACACCTTGGCCCAGGTAACAAGAACGCAATGCACAGGAAGTGGGAGCAACCCGTGCTGGAATTAAAATAATCAGGTTTCTCTACATGACACAATAGATATGAATATCAATGAAGACATTTTCTAATAAAAGAATCAACTTAATATTTCTGTTCCAGTGTTAGCAAATGTGTCGACGTCTTGGCAAACTTTCTTTAGAGGAGCTCTGTAAATGAGATCACACAGGTGCGGGTTGCACGTTAATAATTCATTTTTCCTCCCGTCTGAAAGATAAATACTTGTGATAGTGATCTGGAAATTCAACAAAATGTAATGTGTTTCTCAGCCGCCTTGTTAACACAGAACATTTTCTCCACCTGTACCTGTGCCTGCGTGTCCCTTCCGGGGTAAAAACTGAACACCTGTTCTCCCAGATATCACTTCCCTCTCCATTCAGCACCGTCGGTTCCAAATATATTTGTCTTATCAGCTCAGTACCTTTGTAGTATTCGGGGGATTTTCAGTGAGTAGGTGGGTGGTGGGTTACAGATGCTACGAAGACAAGAGAAAAACACAGAGGCAGAGAGTGTGTGTGTGGGGGGGGGGGGTGAGAGGTGGTGATAAACACAGTTAGGTGGGGGGGTGCCTTGCAACGATAAATCAAGTTCCAGACTAATCTATTTAGCATGCTCTCACCATTATCCTGTCAGTGAAACAGCTAATTAATTAACGGATTCTACAATGAAGAGGTTTTGAATGAGCCCATTTAGATAATTACTACAAGGAGCCGATCGGGCCAGGCATTTACAACTGTCACACCGGTTCCAGCGCTGGCAGCTGCCCTTCACTCCGGTCCCGGCCTCCACCGCCACCAACGCCCTCCGCGGTGCGCGACGGCGCCGTCCACGGCTGCCTGACCGGAGCGCCGTTTGACGCGTCTCGACGGAATAAAACCACAGCATCAAGTTGTTATTCATGTGTTTAGTGTGTGTGTTCAGATGTTGGGCCGACATGACGCGGATTAACCTCAGACTGCCGGTAAACTTCTCAGAATGGATTTTTAACAATAGCAAACACACAAAAACAATATTTTTCTTTTAAAGATTAAGCAACTAAACTACTTGGTAGGTTTAGGAAACGTTCATAGCTCTGCCTGAAATAAGTACGTTAGTTAACAGTCACGTTTCTTCATTTCTAAAAGACATCAACCTTCAGTTCTGGTTTCATGTGTTCAGTCCATCCAACCACTCCACCTTCCTCCAAATGTCGCCTTTTCTCGCTCTTTGAACTACGTAATCTGACGCGTTGGGTGTGAGAACGGGCTGTCGGATCACCCTGCACTTCTAAAAATTACACTGAAGGCGTACCCAGTGCCTGATGGCAAGCGTCTGCATGTGACAAGCTGTGAGATGTTCCAGCATCATGGTTGATGCACGAGGTTCGATCACCAGCCCTAACTTCTCGTAGGACCAAAACCTGGATGGAATCTCGACCGCCGTCCCGTTCAGAGCTCATCTGATGCAGCTACAGTCGTGTTTTCAAATCATCTGATTCATAAACGACAGGAAAACAAACTCCTCATCACCCGTGGCCTTCATTTCCAGAGCTGCTGTCATCAAAGAACTCTGATATCAAAGAAAATGCAGCGCTTCCCTTCAGCTGATGCCAGGTCCTGCGTCACGATGCCACTGTGACAGTAAGCGAACACAAACCAACTTTTCCACCTCTGTGTTCTTTACTCAGAGGAACAGCGAGACGACCGCGGCGTCATGAGGCCGAACAGGAAACGTGTGGTCTGCAGACCACACCGACACTTCTGGGTGATAAGCCAAGATAATGAGCAAAAATACAAAAGGTGCATAATGAGATTTCCTTTAATGAATTCTGGCTGTGTCAATTATCAGCATCACTGGCTGCAAAGTTTATCAAATCTGTTTCAATCTGGTTTTAGGTCCATTTAATTTCATAACGTGGTGGTTGGAAGCTCATGGAGGAAAATGGAATAAATAGAAATAATTCCTTGTTCAACTTAAGTGACGCTGATTGGAAGTTTCAAAATAAGAGCTGCTGCCATCCACTTGGGATTACACAGAGGTGAAAACTGTATGACCGCTGAACACGATCACTGAGCAGCTCTTACTGAATACATGGGGTAAAACTAACTGATTTGGGTTGGGGGTTAAAAACTGAAGTCAAGCTGTGATCCAGAGCTGCCACCAAATAGTCTTTTATGCTCAGGAAGTTTCCTCATACTGCATGAAATGACCCAGAAGAGATCAAATACCTCAATCTCATAAACATATTTAGGAAAGAAGGGAAATTTTTAGTATATTTGACTGCAGCCCACAACCATCCTGATCACCTGTAACTCAGACATTTCAGTCACTGAGAGGCACCTAAAATTAGCCTCAGGAGGAACGTTGAAAACTCACCAGATGGCAAAAAAAAAAGCTCCATAACAACTTATCAGGAGTCACCAAAATCAAAGATGGTGCAGGAAGTCTTTGGCTGCTCATCTTATTTTATGGGCTGTTCAGCGACAGAAATGTCTGAGTTACAGGAGACGGTGACCCCGGGCCGTGAGGCGCAGAGGCCACGTTCAGACCGGCTTTAGCCCTGCACGAAAGAGAGCAGCCGCCTCATTCATCCATCCAGTCCGTCCAAGCCGAGGGCTCCGGCATGAAACAGGCAGGGTTCAAAGAAGCTGAACCTGGCTAAACCAAGGCTGCAGAGGCCTGTGATAACTTTCCAGAGGTGTGAAAATCCTGTCTATGTGCAGAGTTTGGGCTTCTGTAAAGCCTTAAATCATCTGACCAGTATTGGTGGGCTGAAACAGCCCTGGATCTGGACTAACAGGCGTCAAGAAACTGTAGTTCAGGCTACTCATAAGCAGCCATGCGAACCCAAAAAGGCGTTAAAACACAAGCTGCAGCATTGACAGAGACGTGTCAGCGAAGGAAGCAAGTTTGAAAGCTGAAACATCAGATCTGAAACTCCACCGTCGTTTCTAAATACTGAGAAAGGATTTTACATGTCTGGAAAGTCACAGTGACAATCATTTTAACCTCTGTCAAACCGCAGAATTACACCGTTCACATAACGAAGTAACGAAACAGGAAAGCGTGCCTGCACATCTGAGATCCTGGTTCAACTTTCTGCCGGCCGGCAGCCCTCTGCTTCAGGCCTCCCGCGGTGGAAACTCTCTGAAATGAACCAGGAGGCTGCATTTCACTCTAAAGATTGATGACGCTCTCAGGAGGAGCAAACATGGCCGCAACTGAATCCTTACATGTTGTAGTATGTACACAAATGTTGAAGGAGACGGGGCTGCACCGCGGCACCTCAAGATCTTTGCTGGGAAGTTTTAAATGAATATGTGTGTAAGTTAAATGCACTTGGACCTCAGTGTCACGTCAAGCAAGTGTAGCGCTTGACCTTAACATGCTAACACGCTGTTAGCCACCTGTACAGTCCACACCTTTCTGCTGCAACAATAAAAATAAGACAGAGCGAGAGAACAGTGCTTGATGTAAGAGGCTCGGCGCTAATGAAAACAACACTGTGACTCCTCTAATCCAAGAGGGTCGAATCTGAAGTACTTAAGGAATTAAAGAAGGGAAATAAACAGCCATTCTAAAAGGGGGTTAATTAGCTTTGCAACAAAGGATACCAATACTCCAGCTACTATCTTTTCAAATAAACAATTACTCGATCGGCTCTGTTTGATTAAAGGAACACGATGTTTTTTCACAGAGAGCACAGCAGCTCATTACCACCGTGGATTATATTTAGAGGCTTTTCAGCTCATCGTCACACGCAGTCGGTGCAGTCGAAGGTGTGTCTGTGTTTGACCTCTTTCCTCATGAAGAACGTGTTTTTTCTCACTAAGACTGAAAACTTTTAAGTGTTAAACACTTAAAACTTAACACTAAGTGCGCCTGAGGCAAACTGAAAACTAGAAGATACACCTTTCAGAGGAGGAAGTGATGCGTTACTTCGTCGCCGTTAGGAACGTAATATTCCGATGAATGATCAGACAATATGTCAGCTACGCTCCGGCTTCATTGAACTGCTTTGTGTGCCTGAATGAACCATCGGCCCTCTCAGATCATGTGAGCTGATGAGGGGCATCGCAGCTCTACGCCGCCGGGTCACGGAGGTCACATCACCCCTCACACACACTGTTCATAGTGTGGGAAAGCTTAGTTAAATGTGGACCATCGCTCTGAGCACAATGCCCTAAAGGTGGTTATCTCATTGCCTGAGTCACTGATCAGGGTTTTGTCTTGTCACCTTTCTTCACTCGAACAGCAGCAGACAGCTCAATCCACTCCATCAGATCAGAGCTCCTCTCTCCATATCTCCCCTTTTCCCCCCTTTTCTTTTCCCTTTCCCTCAATAGTGGTCAATCCCACATCAATACGCAAGGCTCCTTTCACTGCGTCTATTCCCAGAGGTGGCCTCATTACCCCAGGGTGTTTTGTTTGTTTGTTCCTCGGTTAAAGAAGCTGAATTGAGCAGCCGGCAGGGGTGAACTGCAGGGAGAGGAGGACCGAGAGGGGGGAGGAGGGGGAGAGGAGATGTGGTTTTAGAGGGGGACAGGGAGCAGGGAACGCAGGGGGCCCTCGCGGCTCTGAATGGGACAGATTGGCGATGGCAGGGCGGGAGGGTGGTGCTGTGGCCGCATCCATGACGATGTCAGGAGAGGTTTAAATGATGAAGATGAAATCGAGTTGTGCTGTGGTTACTCCTCTCTGCTGTGCAGGAGAGAACATTTTTCTTTGATGTTCAGCTGTAAAGGAAGAGTGAAATACGCTGATTTGTCTTCTTGCTGAGAGTTAAATGAAAGCATTGACACCACGCACATCTGTTAAATATGAAGCAAGCAGGAGTCGCTTAGCTTAGCTTAGCTTAGCTTAGCTTAATATAAAGACTGGAAGCAGCTGAAACAGCTAACCTGGCTCTGTCTTAAGCTTTTTTAATTTTTTTATCTATACAAAATGTGTTAAAACAACAAGGATTTTTGAATTTTGGAGAGAGCCAGGCTTCCTGCTTCCTAGTCTTCATGCTAAGCTACGCTAGCTTCAGATTTACTGGACAAAATTGAGAGTGGCATTGAGCTCATCTAACTCTCATCCAGGAAGCAGCTAACTGTATTTCAGCAAATGTCAAACTATATATTTTTAAAAAACATTTCTGTGTATATTGATGCGAGCTGTATTTATTGGTCCACTGTGCAAAGTGAAGGTCTTTTTCTGTCAGTTTAAAAGGTTCATGTACAATAAAACTCTTTGTTCCGTGAGTGGGATGAATAATCGTCATCATGATCTCAAAACTCAACCAACGAGCGAGTGAGTGAGCTCATTCTCTAATGCCTTACCAAAACCAGGTTTGGATCCCAGATCACGACTCAGGAGGTGAAGTTAAAGCTCAGTTTTTCAGACTCTCTGGGTAGACCAGGAAGAGAAGGCAAACTTGTCCAGTTATGGATGAGGGAAAGGGGCAGACGTCCAAACAGAGGCAGGGATGAAGGCTGGGATGAAGGCTGGAAGGCGGCGCGGCGAGCACATCAGATAATCTGGCAAAGGATGAATCGGAATATATGCTGCAAAGCTAACGGGGAAGTGGGAGCAGGTGGCGGTGTTCATTTAGCGTGTCAGAACTGAAAAAGCCTCGTTGATTAAAGGCCAAACGCTTTCAAGTTTCCTGTTGCTCTTGATTCAGGGCTCCTTGGAGGACCTTGATAACTGAGAATCCTCATAGACGCAACATGTCAAAGCAGAGAGCAGACAGGAAAAGCGGCACTAGAACCGCGTTGATGCGACACGTTCAGCTCTTTCCTCGCATGGCGCACGGTGAGCTTTGCACTGAACACCTGCCCAGCCTACAGCATGGAGAGCATCCAATGCTTCCTCCCGTTCTGAGCCATGGCAGCCCATTTTTCTGCACGCTGCTCACCTGCCAGGTGCAACATGAGAGCTTCAAATCTCTGGCTTTGACGCAGATGTGGTGGGATAGGAGAGGAGGAGAGGGAGAGTTGATGTGAACGTTAAGAAAACAGAGGAGTGTTTATGAAGCGAAATAACAACAATAACAACATTCACACAAACCCCCGAAAATAAACATGTGACACCAAAATGAACCCAAACTGTCTGTAGGGCTGCAGCTAATGATCACAATCAGTGGGTCACTGATAATAGATGGACTTGCCTGCTGTTGTTTTCAAGATTCATGCTGAAATTTTGATGCAAAAGTACACTTTGCTGATAATATTTACGTACTTTTACTTGTAAAAATACTTGTAATCGAGTACTTCTACGTTGTCGCACTGCTTCTCTGCTTTGGTAAAGATACGGATGCTTCCTCCGCTGCTTGGAAGAATTGTACATTTATCTGTATGCTGTGAAATGTTTGAAAACTCTGCGTCATGTGGTGGAAGAATTCTGTCAAAGAATGTGCACCTCACATTTTCGGGGCTGACTCCTTCTTATTCTTGCGACTCTGAATAGGGAATGACACGTTCACACACACCTACACACACACACTTTGCACCTTGTGAAGGACACGCGGGCCGATTAATTACTAGAAGCACGTCGTTTTAAATCCGGTGGAAGGACAGCCTGTTGTTCCTGCAGAATGGGTTGTAATTAAAGGAAGCTGAGCTGCGGCGGCGGAAAAGGCCACACATCAGCCCCTCGTGGGCCTGGATGCCACTGATGGGAATTTATGGTTCCCCTTCGCAGGCGTACGTGCTCGCTGTGCAGCTTCAAAGCCAGACATGTTAACTTCAGAGTCACCTGCAGCAGCTCGCAGCGCAGAGCTAACCGCTAACTGTACAGACGCCAAGAAATTCAACGAGCGCACTTTAGGACGAGCTGAGAACGCTCTTAGCTGTACGAAATGTCAGCGAACGTGTCACGCTAATATTCTGTTTATTGGCTAAGGAGAGGTAACCACCATACTGTCGATGGGACGCAGCGAGCGGAGGACAGGAAGCCACAAATCAAAGCTCGCATGCATACAAGAAGTACAATTTAGCGTGGACAAATTTGAGCACGCTCTCCTCCCAAACAAAAAGTGGATTGATTTTCCATGACTCCTCTTCAGCAGAGGGATTTATCTGAACAAGCTAAAAGAGTCTACTTCACTGGAAACCGGACGCCCCTCCACCCATTTTAAACTCCCCTTTCCTCTGAGTTCTGCTTCATGTCTGTCTTCCTCTTTTCTTTCATGCTCTTCATCAGCACACCTCTCTTTTCCCTCCTCCCATATCTCACGGCCCGTGCGTGCGCCCGCCTGTTTTACCTCTCCATGCATTTCTGCACCTCCGTCCTCTTTTTGCTGTTCGGTTCCTTCCCTATCGCTCCATAAAACACTCCCTCTACCCGCTGCTTTCTGACGTCTCTCCTTCCACCTCCATCCATCTCCTCCTCACTCTCTCCCTCCCTTTCCCTCTCTATCCCCTCCCGACAGCCCCCCTTCCCCAACCACCACCACCACCACCTCACTCGCTCTCACAGCCGTTCACTCCATTTTTCTGCACATGAGATTTGCCTAACAATAAGTGGCTCTGCCCAAGGTCAGATAAGAGAAGCACAGCCCAGGAAGCCACAGCCACTGTTTCTTTCATCCCTTTTTTTCCTCCTCTCTCTCCTCACAGCTTTCGAATTATCTCTGCAGCACATAATAATAATTACTGAGGACGGCAACATAGAGATAAGAATGCAGGAGCTGAAATCGGGTGAGAGAGAGAGGCAGAGGGAGAGAGAGAGGGGGGACAGGTTAGAGAAACTATAGAAGCAAGAAGGAGTGTGGTAAAGGTATATTAGAGAGAAGCTGTGAGGCATGAGAGAATAAGGGTGGAAGTTAGAAGTTAGATTACAGTGTGAGGAGAAGAAAGAGGAGAAATAAAGGAGAAAACAAAGAAAGAGCAGTGGAGAAAATAAATGGAAATTATTGACAGATAAGGCTGGTGTAATTCTATATTTCTTCTTATTGTCAACAAATTCCAAGAGAAGAGCAAAAATCATCAATGTGTTAGAGCGTCTCTCAATACTGTCTGACGTCTTTCCTCCGTTTGGCATTCAGCCCCAAACCCACCGGCTCCTATGAGACCTGAAGTTACGCAGTTTGAAGTCTTTTAAAAAGCCTCCCTGGTTTCCTGAAACAGCTAAACGCTGCAGTTTTTAGCTAAGACAGAAAAAAAACTGGCCGTGTGTTGGGGACTATTTTCAGCGGCGGATTAACACACATTAACACCTCAGTTTACAGAGCACAATGCACAGCGTAATTCTCCCAGATTTACAGAGTGATTTTACTTCTTACCAGTGCAGTACACAATGCACACGGACATGCAGGAAGAAGGGAACAAGATGTGAAATTTAGGAATAGCGAGGTCACAATCTGGAAGAATTCATGCTAACAGGTAGCTAGCTATTCTGTGCACCTTCACCACTGCAATTTTAGAAGGTTTGGATGAACGGGTGAACTAAATGTTGGACTTCATTTCTCATTTCGTTATTTTAACCCAAACCACAACACTTCAATAACTTTTACGCCTAAACCAAACTTCAACGGCCGCTGCGGTCGGCCCACAGAACGGCTCTGTTTCTGGAAGGCTCTGATAAACCGTGTTTCCTTTGGAGAACTCATTTAAGAGTGAAACAGCAGAAATTTGACAACAAATGAGGTATTAGGGAGTCATCTTCGTCTTTGAGCCTCTTGCACCCAGACGGAGAATCACAAGACAAATCTTGATTAATTTTTGCCAAACTTCAGCCCAGTATCGTCAAACCCCGGCGAGAGGGAAAAGCTAGCGGACACCAAACAAAGGAAATTGCTTTCTTTCTTTTTAATGCTGGCATGTGGCTCGGTAGCATTTCTGCACCTGTGACAATACACCACTCACCGTCACATCAGACCTGCTCTCTGCAGGGGTCAAATTGCCATTTTGCTAGAAGATGAAGTGTCCCCTGAATTGATTATATTTCCACAATCACTCTGGGAAAAAAGAAGAAAAGAGGACAATTTCTCTTTATGAGTCGTTACACCTGCGCACACACTCGTCTGCCAGCTAACTGCTGTGCACTTGCTAAAGCTGTAACCACGTACGACCTGCTGTCAATCCGAACATACACATTAAGATCCTCAGAAGTTATGATTATCTTAGCATACAGGACACATTTCAGACTGAGCGACGCACACACACGGACACACGAACACATTACTGTGCAGCACACTGGCCGTCCTGCCCCTCCTAACCCCTGACCTCCATATCTGAGGGAGCAGGGTAAGCCTCCTAGTCCCTGAGCTGCTGTTCCCAAACCCACACACACACACACACACACTCTTGCACCGCCACCTCCACCCACCCATGTCTCACCCCTCAGCACTCCACCCCCAACCCCCAAAGGACCTGCTATCAGCTGGGCTGAGCCCTTCTGCACCAGCCTGATATCCACGCAGGATTGGAGGGAGGGGCAGCAGCTGGGTGGAGGTACAGAGAGCTGTGATTTACAGTGAGAGACAGACAGAGAATAAGAATCAGGGTCTTCTGGATTTCTGCTTCTTGTTGCTGTCTGTTTGTCTCTGTCTTTGTGTGCAGCACCCATATGTGCATGCGTGTGTCCTTCCTCTCTCTCTGCATGTAGTGATGATTATCACTAATGTATTAATACTTCAAACGACGGCAGATTAGCCCCCACCCTCTCGTCCAATCCCCCCTCCATGTCTCATCCCATCTCTACATCCAGCCGTCGCCCCTCAGAGTGTCGGGGTGTCATAATGCCATTCTGGCCTCCTCTTATCTCCCAACTCAGGCCCTGTCACCCGGGTGACCCATGAACTAACCATGAAGACGGAAGAGGAAGAGGAGGAGGAGGAGGAGGAGGGGTTCAGGGAGGTTGAATGGGTGACGGGAGAGCAGATGAGGGAGGAAGGAGGGGATGCTAAACAGCAGAGGAGAAGAGGGGTTTGAAGAGGGGAAGGCAGCGTGGGTGGCGTTTAGAAAGGAGGGCTTCTCTGGGAACGCCGTCTGGTCTGGGATCAGTTCAAATCCACCTGAATCCACTTGAATCAAAGAGCTGCAGTTCAGCCAGAATCTGAATTCTTCTTGCTTTCGCATCAGGCAACGAAAACTATGTTGATAATAAAGCTACTGTGCATATTTTTCCATTTTTAAAAAGATATTTACTGAAACTGTGTGTAAGATTCGAGCCTGTCGGAGTGTTTACGTGCTAACTGACTCCAGCGACAGCGCGAGACGCTTCGCCCGCTTTCAACAAGTCCTCGTAATGCTGGCTAGAAATCGCTTTTAAGTTATCGGTGCTAAAAAAGTGGAAGCTAGGAAGCTAGGCTAGCTCCGCCTACGCTCGCAGGCTGAATATCGCGACAGAAGAGGCTCAGAGTGATCACTGAAGCGAGAGGTGCAGAGGGCTAAACAGGAAGTGATGTCATGATTTCAGTAGGAACTAAAAAGAGGAAAAGTAAATAAAACTTTTTTTTTTCTTTTTGATAATTATATTGTCGACCACACAGTGTGGTTTTACAGCATGTACAGGTTTTTTTTTCCAAAAATGAATTTTTAATTTCAGTTTGACTTTGAATTTATCTTCAGTCTCTTCACGATCGTGTGATTACATCTATATTTGACGTGGCAGCTCTGGAGCTGTCAATGATCCTGTCAAACATGGATTACTGTCAGGCGTGTAAAATGCAAATCCCCCTTTAAAAATAGCATATTTAAAGACCTTTTTAAAGGCTGCTTTGGGCTGTACAGTTTGATAAATTTACCTGAAAAATAACACAAAAAACAGCAAAGCTGCAGCTGAACACGTGTCAGAGATTCATGATTTTAATCTCGGATCAAGGAATAAATACTTAAACAGAGAATACGTTCAGATCTGTCAACAATATCGCAAAGACTACTTCAGAGATTTAAGGCAAAGCAGCTAATAGAAAAATGTCAGCGGACGTGTTCAGGAGATGCTGAGACAATGTTTCTGAGGTCGGCTGAGAGTCTGACAGCCATCGTCTGATTTGCATATTTGTCTGCAAAATCCAGCACTCTCCTGTCTGATGTGGAGGCAGACCTTATCTCCGCGTTTTTAGCTCCAAACCTGCCAATGAATGACTGTTAACCCTTCAGAAATTCATCATTTGGCCGCATTGATTAAAAGATGAGTGAACTTATTATGCATTAAAGCGTCATGTCAAAGCCCTGGCACGGCGAGATAGCAGCCTTATCTCTCCTCTACCTGATAAGAGACAACATGGGAGAGAGACGGGGCAGCAGCGGTGGAGGGGTGGAGGCTGGGGGGGGGGGGTGATGGAGAGGTAGAGGAAGAAGCAGAGGAGAGATACAAGATGGGAGGAAGGGGTACAGGGTGGTGGGAGGTGGAGGCTGAGCAGCTGTAATAAGACGGGAGGGAGAGGAAAGGGAGCATACAGTACATTTAGAGCCGAGGGGAGGGGAGGAAGAAATTGAGAGGGATGGTGGAGGAGATGGGAGACAGTTCTGGGGCATCTAATGTTCCCTCTGTCATGGCATCAGCCTCTCTCCATTCACTCCTCTTCCTCGCATTGCTTTTTTTTCCGGCCCCCATTTGCATTTTTCTCTATTTTCTTCTCCACTGCCCAGTGGTCTGTCTCACTTTTTCCTTTTTTCACCCCCACCTCCCCTCCCTCCCTCCCTCCCTCCCTCTCTCCTGCTCTCTCTCTCTCCTCGGTAGGTCTTTGAAGGGAGGTCATGAGGGAGACAATGCAAACACGGGCCCTCTGAATAGAGAATGGGAAGAGGACAGCTGTTGGAGATGACAGCGATGGCTGTTAAAACGCAATCTGTCTCTCTTCCCACCGGCCTGTTGCAGAACACACACGCACACACTCGCACACACACACACACACACACACCGCAGCTCACGTCTTTTCACCGAGGCCACGATGTCACGACGCCACTCCCAACTGTCAAACACGAGTGTGAGAGCACACACTTTGAGGCATGTGTCATCACACACGTATGTAAATGCACACACTCTGCATAATAAGAGACGCAGCGGCTGGTACATGAACAATGAGCACTTGGTGAAACGCATGCGTGTGCAACACTTGTGTACAGAACAACATGTTACAGGCAAGTGCAGAAATAGATGTGGACGAGGAATTATTCACATCCTTTATGAGCAAAGCAAGTCCTGCACTGGAAATGTTAAGTGACAGCACGGACGTGTTAATAAAATGGACTTAAGGCATCAAAAACAAACATAATGCACTATTAAATATATTATGACTGATGCATTAATGTGTAAGGAGCATTTTACTGTTGGTCAAGGACAGTTTTCAATAGTTTATACACTGTAAAAATGCATCATATTTTATCAGAGCAACATTTGTTTTGTCTTGTTTTGAAGCATTTTCTTCAGCCAAAGCTGTCAGATAGATGCAGTGGAGTTAAAAGTCTGATATTTTATTTTGAAATGTGGTGGAGTAGAAGTATAAACCAGCATCAAATGGAAAATTCTCACCTCAGATTTGTACTAAAACCTGCATTCATTGAATTTTTGGGCCAGTTTGGGCGGCGCAGCACGCTGTGAACACAACGTCCAGCAGACACGCGGCGTCCACCTGACAAACCCGAGCCCAGCATTCACGCTGCTGTTAGCTCACTTTTGGTCTGTGCGGCTCTTCAGGTGCTCGACGCCTCGCTGCGTTCACCGGCTACTTGCTGACTAACCGTTTGGTGCTGAGCAGGTGGCGCAGAGTCAATTATTAAAGCTTTTCTGCTGAAAACAACACTGATGACAGCAGCGATAATGAGCCAAAGCAGTAAAGTTAGGGGCTGTGAAAAAAAAAAAAAAAAACTTTGTGGAACTGTATTGATTAGATTAGATGAGAAATATTGATTAGAGCAGCTTGCATATTTTCTTTCTGCTACTGGTATTCATAATCAAGCTACTGCACTCTACAGTACATTCAAATTAAACCTGACAAGCATGTGGCAGCTCAAAGAAGTGTCCAACAATCCCACCACCCATTCGGCTCTCTAACCTCCACCAGAATGAAACACAGCGGACCAGACAGCAGGAAACACAGGAACAGCCTCGGTTTATTTGAGGCAATGCAGCCGAATGCATTATATGACGGGTGCTGTGATTAGCTGCTTATTAAATCACATTTATCTGTGGAAAGCTCACATGTTTAAGGGCGTCTCTGGCACTGGAGATTTATAGGATGAGCAACTGAGCCGCTCTCCTCTGCAGAAAGAGAAGCATTCAGTGTTACTATAAATCTATTATTCACATGAGAAATCTGTCAATCTGAAGACGAGAGTTCACACAATCTCCTGCAGGGACCTTTAAATGAAATCTATAACGTTAGAACACAGAGAAAAAGGCACTGCGGGGCCATCAAATGCCACCGATGGCAGAGGTGTCATCAGATTTCTGTAACACAACACTAGACAGAGATGGATCTCACGGATACACGCAGGCCTTCATTTGAAGTAATAGATTTGTAAAAGGAAAACACCTGTGATGTTTTCATCCAGTTTCAAATTACAACCTTATAAATGTTCATGAATTCAACATGCAGCTGTCTGTTTGTGCACAGAAGGCGTCATATTCGACTGGAGACGCTCTGAGCCCGAGGAAACGGGGGAAAGGGACAAAGAGAGAACAGTTTTAAGTCTATTAGTCAACCTGTAATCAGTGCAAACAGCTGACTGATGGGGGGGGGGGGGGTTCAGATGAAAAAAAAAAGGGAAGGGGGGGTTTGCTCTATCTCTGGCCTCCACATCCCCACTGATGGAGGGGACGCGAGAGGGGGATGGAGGGAGGAGGAAAAGCAAGAAATCTCAGGTAACAACAGTCCTCTGTCGTCCTTGTTGATATGTGTGTGTGTGTGTGTGTGTGTGTGTGTGTGTGTGTGTGTGCGAGCGGTATCTCAGGCCCCATACTCCACTGACAGCAGGAGATAAACATAGGCCTGTGCTACTGACCACATGATTTATCAACATGAATTTCACCCTCAGCCGCTATCTCTTCTTCTCCCCCGCTCCCTCTCTCCGTCTCCCTCCTTCACTTTCTCCCCCGCTCAGACACAAAAACACCCACGCACACACACACACACGCACACACACACTCATTAACTGTCAAAACGCACTAATGAGAAATAAAGAGATTGTCTGAGTATATTGGATAGAGGTGAAAGCGGCATACCAGCAGAGACAAAAGAAGGGAATGAAAGACAAAGGAAGAAGAGGCAGACAAAGAGGAAAAGTGGAAGAAGAAACTTATTTTAGCGACATCAGACTAAAAAAAAACACTCAGCTGGTTTCTGCAGAGGACATAAATAAAATTTAGTCTAAACAACGAGCAAGATGCAATTGGGGAAAAGACATCTACAGAAATCTGCTGTGCGGTGAAAGAAATATTCACAGCTCCAGAGAAAGCCTTAACACACACACACACACACACACACACACACACACACACACACACATACGTCCTGCAATTAGACGGCTCCCTCTGCCTCGGTGTTGAAAAGGGTGTTAACACGTTGTCTTCCTGCCTCCTCGCTCCTTCCTCCCTTCCTTTATTTCTTTTGCCTCACCCCCTCGGCTCAGCCCCCACTCTGAGCCACATTTGGGCGAAAGGTGCCAGACGCTCGGAGCCAGACCAGGGACTCACTCTGCTGGAGGTGGAAGATGGAGAGGAGAGGAGAAATAATGATGTAAGGAGTCGTGGAGGTGTGAGTGGAGGAGCGGTCCTCGTGCGTCTGGTGTTAGCTTGTTTTCTGACTGTTTGGACTGTGTTGATTGTCCCCCTCCAACCTTGCTTTGCTTGATGAGTTTGACTTTGCGCAGGTGTTAACTAGCACCCAGATGCTCCGGCGCGCTCATAGCGTTTCCCCCGCCACTCTCTATTTCATGTCTCTTTCCTGTGACGAACCAATCAGAGTGACCCTGAGCGATGATGTCAAAACATTTGATGACGGTAAAAAGAAGCGATTTGCACCAAAGAACAGAGCCGCCCTCTGATTTCTGCCTTTAATTCTCATTTCAAGACTCCTGACGTGATGTTTATGATCTCCTGTCCCTTAGCTGCTCCCGTATTTAAGCCATCCTTTTATTTATGACTCAGTCCATGTCAGAGTAACAGGAGAAGCATCCGGGCCTTTAGACCAAGCCTGAGGCGAGCTCCCTTTAACAAACCTCACCTGGCCTGTGATCATGGCTGGGTGATTGAAGTACTGCGTGTACTTCAGTAATTCTTCGCATTCATGTGTTTTTGTTGGCGTAACGCATTAACAAATGTTGAATCAGGCCTGATTAGACGCCAGGTGTTTTCAGTCCTCACCGTCTGTAATTATTTCTACCCAGCAGTCACTAAAATTGACAACTGATCACCGTTAAGCAAAAAGAAAGAAAAAACGTCCAGCGGCTCTATTTTTGGACCTTATCCCTTCCTGCACACGCTGTGTATTGATCAGGATTGTTTTTAACAGACTGCTGTGAGGTCCATTAACCTGTGGTGATGACAAAGCATTTAGAGACTAATGTGTCCCCGGGGGGACGGTGGGGCCAAAGAAGGATGAGCAGGACAGTTCAGCAGACAGTGCCGCTCTGCTTCTTTGATTCCAGCTCGGCCAGTTTAAAGAGGCGACGGCTGAGAAGACGTGTGTTTGAAGGAAGTTTGAGATTCATGTGCGTAACATTAAAGTAATGAATGTCACTATTCATTCGTGCATCTGCTGCACAGACACACTGACTGTGCTGGAGATTTGACCCGCGATGTCAGAATGATTGTGTTGATAATAACTCGTTAATCACGTCAATGAGTTGGTGAAGCCAGTGTTGTTCTATGAACAGTGTGTTCGCCCGTTCCTCAATACTCTCCTGGGGCTTAGCTCGAAGCTCATTGGCTGCTAAAGGCGTCAATCTTCAGAAACACATCACAAATAGTGTTTCATTAAAAAAAAAGAAAGTCTCAGTAGCTTCATAAAACAGCTGGAGTGTGTACTCAAACTCAAGCAGAAGGAAACAGCACGCTCGACAGGGACTACTTTCAGCAGCGGATTAACACACATGAGAGTTTACAACAGCAGGACGGTGCGTGGACGTAGTTATCAGACAGCAATCGAGCTCTATGTCACAGAGGAAACGATGAGTCAGGGTTTGAAAACACACAGCCGGATCAGTTATTGTTGGTTTATATATATATTACTATGTTTTACCTTGTTTGTTTTTATTTTATCTCAAACATCCAGCACTGCCACCAAATGTTAGTAATGATCCTCAACGTACAGCCCGTCGATCCGCAGGCTGCGATGGGTGATGACCAGCTGATAGCTTCCCAAGAAGTTTGCTAACAACCTGCCTGACGTGGCCGCGGTCTCCATGCTTATCTCGGTGAGAACGGTGTCATTAAGGACACAAACAAAGGCCGAAAAGGATGGAAATAAGT
The DNA here is from genome assembly GCA_037975065.1 of Chaetodon trifasciatus. Taxonomy (NCBI): domain Eukaryota; kingdom Metazoa; phylum Chordata; class Actinopteri; order Chaetodontiformes; family Chaetodontidae; genus Chaetodon; species Chaetodon trifasciatus. Next base: position 1,967,025 of record JBBMOE010000003.1, read on the forward strand.
TCTAATAAACTGGAACAATACGTGGCCTGCGGATGGAAATCAGCTGGTACAGTGCACCTCTGTGAGATTAATGATTTCTGTACACGGTCGCAGACAGACAAATGAAACGAACCTTCGAGACGTGCAGCAGCTCGTCGTTGGTGTCTGGTGGAAAAGGCTGAAAGGAAACTGGAGTTACAGTTATTACAGAGTATTCACTGAGCAGGAGGAAGAATACGAAGTCATTTACTGTTAATTTGTTTGTTGTCCTGTCTGAGATTCATTCGGCGTCTCTGGCGAGCGTCAGACAAACACGACGACGCGTCCGTCCTCCTGTCGTCCACCCAGCCACTCAGTCCACTCAGCTGGGAGGCCATGTTGTCTCTGTGACTGTAATATCAGGCTGTCAGTCATGACGTGTGCGCTGAAACTCCTCTTCAAATGACTTCTTTCCATGCTTTCTTGGTTATTTTGTGTGTTTAAGACACTTGGACAGCGTGTCCTCAGAGTGGCATAATTCTTTCACACTTTTATTCTCTTTTTTCTCCTCGCGGTTGACTCTTTTTTCAGCCTCCCTTATTTCCTCATCAGATTCCCTCCCTCCATAATTACCACTTATTAATCTTAAATGAGAGCCCTAACACGTTGCATGGTTTTAATACAGCCTGTTAATATGAGAGGTAATTTATGGGGTGTGGGTGGGACGGAGGGATGATGGAATGAGTGTCGTCCATCACAGAACTCATTAGACACTGGAAGCTCTCTTTCACTCTCACTCCATCAAAGAGAGACAGACTCAATGCCGGCTGATGGCACACAGGTGAGCGCCAGCTCACCTTCAAACAAACACCAAACCTGGACCGTCAGGACACGGCGAGGAAGAGGTTTGAAACTTCTGTGAGTACATACAGTGGGAACATGTTCAAGTGTAAATAGGAAAGCGAAGCAAATATATTCCTCCGGCTCCACTTTCAGTCTTTCTCTCCTTCTCTTCCCCGATTTCCTTTCTTCTCCACTCCTGTCTTTGTGTTGTGTGCCCCATTTCAGAGGCTTTTCAGGGACTGAAGTGGCGCTTGGCTATGCTGAAGTGTCTGCACTGCTGTGCCTGAGCCTGCAATTCACCGACTGTATGTGCACTGTAAAAAAAATCCCGTAGTTTTTACGGGAAAAAACTGGCAGCTGTGGTTGCCAGAGAAATTCCGTAAAAAATACAGTATATATGTAAATACAATTATAAAACAACCTGTATATTTTACAGTTAAAATCTGTATAAAAATACATTTTTCACTAGTAAATCCAACAGTTTTTTTTTTGCTAAATTAGCATGAACATGCTGCTTTTAAAACAAAATAACTCAGTAAAATTTAAGTGCAGTTTTTGCTTACTTTACATTAAATCCCACTCAATTTAACGGAAAAAAAACAATATTGAACTGTAAAAACATCATTAAAAAACTGTTATTGAAATGAATTTTCCAGTGAATTCTACGGGAAAGTGATTTATAATTTAATGTCTTCTACAGTATTTATGACGGGTTTTTTTAAGTAATAGTAACATCTAAGAACTGTAATAACAAAGGCATAAATCTGCACTGTATGAATACTTAACATCAATTTCAACTATAAAATATTAAACAGAAAAAAAATTTCATTTTTAAAATCTGGATTATTGCTCATGTTCAACACATTACAGAGACTGGATATTTAAAAAGCACCGTGTTGTCATAGACATGTGACTTTTACCAGTAATACAAAATAGTGTACCAAGATTAAACATTGAAAGTTATAAAGCAAAGATTAACCCTGAGAGTTAGTGTACTGAAAAAAAAATCATAAAAAGTAGTTGCCTTTCCAAGAATTTATTCTAGAGCAGTGATCAACATCTGTTATTTCCCAAAACATGCATTTGCTACATGAATTTTACAGAGTAGAAAGTCTGTCAGATTATTTTACTGGGACAGAAAAAGGGCAAGAAAGAGGGAGAAGACTTCCCCTCTTTTTTTTCTATAAAGAAAGTATTAAATGAAACATCCTTCGGTGATTATTGCATTCCTTTTCAACATACATACATGCATACCAATACTTTCAAACAAGCTTTCTAACAGTAAACTGACTGTTCAACAGGCATTTGGTTCTGCCAAAGCTGGAAAAACACAGTTGGGCTTTATAACAGCGATTCTGCTCCATTAAGGTTTCCAGCGATAGTGATATGCAGCCAGCATGAACAATGGAATGACCAGTGTGTTTTTTTGTCTCATTAATCTATAACATTTTAACAATACAAACTCAGAACAATTTTGTGCTTGAATCATTATCTGCTTCTTAAGCATGACAAACTGGACAGATTATGACCCAAAAATGAAATTTTAACCTGAATGATGCACATCACCACATGTTTTTAGTATTTAGTCGTACATCACATTAGAGATCTTGTGAAGATATGAGGTAGAACTACAACAGTGTAATAACAATTGCATATTTTAACCAACAAAAATAAAACTTACTTGCTCTTAACAATGACAATCTGGGCAGGTGAGCTGAGACAACACTTTCAACTTAACAATGCACAACATCACATGCCTGACAAGTCTTACTTGGTTTCAGTCCTTGTTCAGATATCACGCCACTCATGATCAGAAAGTTCCTGGATCAAAGTAAAGACTCTTGGGTTCACGTGAAGACGAGACGTTCGGGTCTTCTCCACTTTGGTGCCCTTCTCTGGGTTGATGGAGAAAAAGCACCTTGGAAAATAGAAAAACCAGATGTCAGTATCAATTCACATCCTCAGTAACAACAAGACAAACTTCCCATTTTTATATTCAAGCATGTATTTATGTTGGATAAGGCCTATCCAAAAAGACTCACCTCTGCAGAAACTCCAGGGTTGATGCCAGCTCTGATGGGTAGTGGATATTAAAGCAGTAATAACTTCCAAACATCAGGCACAGGGCGGAAATGAAGGAGTGGATGTTGTCATGTACAATGTTTTGATCGACGCTCAGCATAAACCGCCTTGAAGAGTAGCAGGAACTTCCTAAAAAAAAAATTAAAAAATGAATAAAAAATAAGATGTCTTCCTGAAGCTGGGGCTGGGCGATAATTAATTTAATTTAATTAATTAATTTAAGAAGTGAGCAAAAGACAACAACAATGTGAAACAAGAAAGCACCTTACTGGTCTGAAAAATGAAAGACCTCCAAAAAAGGAAATTCACTTTAACTTACCACAAACAACAATGGTCGGAGTCAGGGGCACTTGATCCATCTTCACTTCCCCTGCCAGGCATGTGTCCTCCACGTAGCAGAACATCACGTCTTCCTTCTCATCAAAGTAGGCCAGCAGAAGCAGAATCATCTCCTTGATGTCTTCAGAGCAACCGCTCAGATCTCCCCTCATCACTTTATATCTTGTTGAAGCCTGTAGGAACTTTTTGTTTTTGTTCACAGCCACAGTATTCATGTAGTTCAGGAGCCGTTTCCCCTTCAGATCCACATTCTTTGTGAAGGTTTCTTTCAGCCCAATTCCAGTTAGCTCCTTGAAGTGGACTGCCATGCCAAGTTCCCTGAACCAAAACGGCCACTGTTCCAGAAGGTATTTAATGTTTTTTCCCTGGTTTACTTGCTTACGCTGTGTGTAGAAAGTCAACTTCATCAGATGTTTGACCTCTTCTGGATCTGCATCAGCTTGCTGAGACATCTTCTGGAGTTTGTCTCTCTTCTCCTGCTGGCTCTCATGGGTCTCACCACGGGGTGGGAATTTCAAATCCCAACTAATGCACCCATAGGTGTCCTGGATGGCTGCTTTTTGCTCTGGAGGGACTTCTTCTGTATCATACTCATCAGAGTGATGCTTTCGTTTTCTTATTTTTGGGGTCGTACATCGCTTTGAATTCTCTATCCTGTTTTGCAATTGCTTGACTAGAGAGTGATAGCCTGGCCCAATCACTTCTCCCTCTATTATATCTTGCAAAGACTGTGGATATTTTGCCACCATCTTTTTAGCAACTTCAGTGGTGCTCCTTTTACTTACAGAAGAACTCTTCTTCAACATTTCACAACCCACAATCCGAACCATCTCTCTTCTCATTCGTGGACTTGGACGTTTACCTCTCTCCAACAACTGCATCAATTCCTCTGGAAACTCTTCCCATGGGATGACAAAGGTGTCCACCCAGTCTATGTCAGGGCTCTGGCAGCTGTTGGAAGAGGTTGAAGATGAGCTTCTGGGTGATATAGACGGCAATGATGAGGGATGTCCTGGTGAGGCACAGGCAGGAGAGCTGCTGGTTTCTGGAGTTTGACCTACCAACACATACACACAACAATAGGAACACTTTGTTAACCCTTCGATGTGCACCATGGGTCTAAAGTGACCCTGATTTTAATTATCTGTATCTTTGCTATAAATTAATTTCATCATTCAGTCTTTAAGGTATTCCTTAATTAGCTTGTTTTATCATCTTGTATCCGTATTTTACTTTTCTCCTTCTTACTTTTTTAATAAAACTTTTTTTTTATCACTACCCCTCTAATGCGCAACATGGATTTAAGTACAGTTCAGTAGCCGCATTGTTTGTTACCAGTTATCTGTGTATATGAGTGACAAAATTACAGGAATTGATTTATAAAGATGGAGCAAAAGATAAAATTAGCCAGCATTAAAAAGCCATCGAAATAAATGCAGGCCATTTCTGACCCATGTTGCGCATTAGAGGAGTGCTCATGGTGCTCATCAAAATATTTGGCTGGCTGCACCCTGTGGTTCAATACTTACATCTAAGCTTCCAAGCTGCAAGGATTTTTCGAGCTTGAATTGGCCTTAGTGCTGACAACAAATCTGCTTCCTCGATAAACTGAAAATCATCATAGGTCTCCACACCAAGGTTTTGAAGTGTCTCTTCGAGAATGTCTTTGGAAACCTCTGGAAGATCTGGCAAGACCTCAGTTATGGCAGTGCGGAGAAAGGTTTGCGTGCAGTCAGTCATTTCTGGAATCAAGGAAGAATGTGTTTTTTAAAATTGAACAACAAAAGGCATTATGCATTTTTGTGAAGTAACACTGTACATATACACATATTGCCTCTACCATGAGTATAGAATATGAGCAAGGATTTTAACTTATTTCAGCACTTTTTAAACATTCAGGTAAGCAATTTTGTACAATATGACAAATGGCATAATACATGGCAAACAATAACTCAGCCAGTAGTGTAACATTACAGGGACAAAACCAGCACTCACAATTCTCTTGATACAATTTATCTTTTTTTGTTTTATAGTATAGCATCAGGCATTATTGGTATGGTTTCTCCACCACAGTAACCAACATCATGTTTACTTTGACAGCACACTGTGTTTCAACGGAATAACTTGGTGCCCATTAACTATGTATGATGTTAATGGAAAAAAATCTGCCAGGTTGTTGATGTTAAGACACTGCAGCCTTGTACTCTGTTTTGTCACCGAGTACAGATGGTATTCAGAATGATAGTCAGCTTTAAATGTGTCCATCACAAAATACACACCTGTATCATTGTGAATTAAAACAATGACAAGCTCTCCAAACTCCATGAACTCATCATTTTTTGACACAACAAAATGCCCTTTTTGATAGGATGTGCCTTTATACTGTATGTGTGTGGAAACTCTAGTATTGTTTTCTGAAAAGCCAAAGTCTTCCACTGCATGCTTAATTGCATCACTGTAAAGGCTGGGGTAAAAAGTACAACTGTCTTTGACATGCAAAAGCTGAATGCATCCTGGCCCAGCTGAAAGATATGCCTGAAACATCTGATGTCTCTCTGACAATGTCAGGCAGATGTTTTTAAAGTTTTTCATATGCCTGGCACATCTTTTAAAGTAGCTGTGTTTACTTTCAAATCTCATCGTCCACACTCTAATCAAGGGGCCGAATTTCAAAATAAGTCCTGGATAGTGCCGCAAGAAATGGTGTTTTGGTTTGAGTGGAGTCTCAGGAAACTGGCACTTTCTTGATTCCAAATATTCTTGGATTAAAACATCGAGATATGTTACCTGTGAGAGGGAAATTTTTTGTGCACAAATAAAATCAACAATATCTTTGAGCTGGAGCATTAACTGCCACACATCATCTTCTGGATTTTGTATTTTGTCACCAATTATTACAGGCAGCAACCTTAAGAAATTCCAGTTTTGAATAGCTTGACCTGAAAGCTTGGAAGCCTCTGGGTTGACAGCACATGGCTTTGTGAGTGCATCAGTTCCTTTGTACTTGAACTGCTTGATGCGTCGGTTCAAAAGTGAATATGTAAACCACTTTTTTTTCTTAATGAAATATTTCAAGTACATTGCAACATCATATGATAAGATGCCCTCAAATATGTCATGGCCTAAACAAGGAGGGAGACCAGGCAGGCAAACATGAAAAGACTTCAGAGCATTAAACACAGAGTTTACCTTAATGCCTCTGTTGTGTTTACTGTTTCCACCTTGTAGCTCACAAACAGCAGAATCGTAGCTCTCTGGGGTGCGCTGTGGACCAAATACATTTGGATCGTTATGAAAGTCATCCAGTGTTATTTCACAGTACCTGCAAAAGTACTGAGAACGACTGAAGTTCTCAGTAAACCCACCAATGCCATGGGAACCCAAGTTATCACCAGCAATGCAATACAGCGTCCCTTTGACTGTTTCACCACCTACAGTGATGCCATTTTCCTCCAAATCACTCAAATCCTCAAGCAACTCTGAGAAAGCCTTAGCACAGCCAAAGTGTTTGAGGTCATTTTCACCACACAACAGGACAAGTGACATGTGATCAGTGTTTGACCGTACATGAACAGGTAGATTAGCCACAGAGAGATACACGGCAACAACTTTGTGTTTTTTCTTGGCAGAGCCAAGTGGATTTACTATTTCAAAAGCGTCCTGGTACAGGATAAGCTTTAGGCACCCTGGATTTTCAATGAAGAACCGGTTGGATGTAAAGTTTTTTCCATCACTTATGTCACCAAAATCATCAGGGTTACAGTCTGTTTCAAAACAACGTTGTGACACTGAATTCTTCCATAATTCAGATTCCAGTAAGTTATTTAGTGTTTCCTTTAAAGGTATGTAATAGGCAAACCTTTCAGACATGTTTTCATCATTTCCCAGTTTTACCTTTTTAGGCTCAATGTAATTGAACATCTTTTTAAATGTCTGGGCTCTTGAAAATGTTGTTCTGAGAGGTCCCTGATGACAGGAAGAAAACAAATCTGAATCCTTTACACAATCACAGATTTTAGCAACAGAATCATCTGTTAGACACATGTCATTTTTGAGAAGTGAATGCAGTTTACTCATAGTGTACTCCTGTCCCAACTCATGCACATTTTGAATCTCTTCAACAATTTTCTGTATTGTTGAAGCTGGAAGGAGGAGCTGCCCTTGCAATTTTAAATAGAATAAGCAAAGATTCCTAAGAAAGCTCTCACTGAAATCGTGCAGTAATTCTGTGCTTTCATTCATTGCTGCATCATTTGAGCACTCCCCAGCATCTGTACATGCAGTATCAGGTTCAGACGCAGACAGACGTCCCCTGTACAAGTCACTTAAACTATCCACTGTAAAAGCTCGATGATTCCTCGACATATGAGCAGTAAATGACGATTTAACAGTGAACGTTTTTTTACAACCGGCAAATGGGCATGCCACTGGTTGCCCCTCTTCTATATGTTGTTTTAAGTGAGAGATAAGTTCCTTCACAGTGTGAAATTGGCGCTCACACAGCGCCATTGCACACTTCAAGTCCATAACGGCCCTGGTAATAACAGGGGGTTCGGGCACATTGTGGGCACGGTAAAAGTGAGCTTTAAAGGCTGCGTAGCTACAAAATGTCCGCTTACAGTCAGTTCCAACACATTTGAAAAAACAGTGAGGTTCATTTCTGTGAACTCTACAATGCAGCACATAACCCCTTAATGTCTCAACTGTTTTGCTACAAAAACGGCAGGTAATCATTGCAACAAACTAACTAGACCGACAGCTTTTTCCGTTTTTAGATGGCGCTCCTCTACTGCTAACCTTGCATGAAAACAATACTGAAACGCCGGAGTTCGGTATAAAACTAACACAAACTCACGTAGGTCGGCGTTACTTCCAAAATACTGACATGTAAGCGAGATGGAAAGATGTAAACACAAAATTACCTGCTCAAATCCTGTAAATCGCTATGTAGAAGTTGGTCTAGTCGGCGTGGTCACGGTCAGCTCGCGGAGCTCCTCTGCTCGACGCACAGTGGGCGGCTCCTCCCGCAAAAGTACAGCGTCCAATGAAATCACAAATAAAACCCTGCTGCTGCGCGCTCAATGGCGGCAGAGTTTTTAAACTAAAGCACAGCCGTTACTTTTTGCGGGAATGCAAAATGTATGTGGAAAATCATAATATCGTCATAAATTATTAATTGATGAAAACAGAACACAATTCTGATCATAAAAATGTGATTAACATCGTTCAAAATTAAAGTTATAATGTAAAGCAAATTGCCTATTTACTGGACTAAGATATTATTTCTTCACTTAAAAATTTACAAAGTAGGTCAAAAATTGTCATGTTCAATATTTATGTTTCATGTGAGCAGCAGATTAAATAATAATAATAATAATAATAATTTATTTTTTTATTATGGATAATGTAACCTCTCATGAATCCATAGGAAATAAAGGGCAATGCATAAGGCATAATGCTGTGCTTAGCTATGTCAACTACATGTTATAGCTGACCCTGTTTTTAAAATGTCTTAACATAATTTGACTGTTTTTGTACATATTCTCATCCGTAGATTACAAAGTATGAATTTGTAAAATTAAATACATTTCTTTTCTGTAGGCTAGGAAAAATCTATCTAAGAAAACCATGATTTTGACACCCTCATGTTGTAATTTTTACTGTATTGCATTGCTTACTGTATTACAGTTTTTCTGTGTTTAACCAACAGTAATGTGTAAATTATACAGAAAAGTAAATTTTTTTTAACATGTTAATACTGTCAAATTAACAGTTGTGCTTGGTTCACTATTTTGCCGAATATAACTGTAAGTTTTACAGTGCTAAACTATTTTTTTGTTTACATTTTTTTAATGTCATGAATTTACAGTATTTCCCTGTTAATTCCACTGACATTTTTTACAGTGTGTGTGTGTGTGGATGTGTGGGTGTGTGTGTGTGCCCGAGCCTGCAATTCACCAATTTCACCGCTAATTAGCCCACAAAGGCTACCGGCAGGGAGGAGCAGAGGAGGAGGAGGGAGAAGAGGGTGGAGCGGGGTGGCATACGCGGGAGGTCCAGGCCGGGGGGGGGGGGGGGTGGCGATGCTGGCACAGCTGAGACACATATCACGAGACCAGACAGATGCCTTTGTGTGTGTGTGTGCCGGCGGAGAGCGTATGTCTTTCTGTGGATCTGTCGCAGTGTGTCGGAGCATGTGTCCCATGGCCGCTCTCCTGCTCTGGCGATGGCTGGGTTGGTTGCAGCTGTAGTTCAGCGAGTCTTAACTCCTGAGGCTGGTCCCAGCATGCCCAGTGGTCCCACTACGCCTACTGGCATAGGCTGCTGGTTCCCTGCCATCAAGCCTCTCTGCGTGTGTGTGTGTGTGTGTGTGTGTGAGGGAGAGAGATTCACATCCCTCTTGCCAATTGTTTTACTACGTATCAGACTGGGGCCTTCCAGGGAGGCAGGCTGCCTGGCAGTCAGCCACTGGGCTGTGGAGTTTGTCCAATGTTTTGCTTTTGTTTTTTGTTATTTATTTGTGTGTTTGTTTGTTTCAGAGTGACGTGTTTGTTCTGCTTATTTACACATATATACATGTACAGTATAGGCATATCGAGATGTATATAGCCTGCCTATATACTGTATGTTTACATGAATATATATCCATGCTACATATTCATTAACACACATTAAGTGTATGTATACATACACACATGCATACAACCCGTTCACATATAGATGATGTCATCGCATGTACTGAACATATATCTCCATACATGCTGCAATTTATAGACAATTTCAAAGACAAACATAACTGAACACTGCAAAAAGTGGACAGACTGCGTATAGAAATATAGATAAACATATGAAGATGAAATAACACACAGCAGTAATATTACAGCAGGATAAACAACATGATCCACGTGATTGAGGATATTTAAAGCTGCAACAAGCTCAGCTGCTGTTGACTCAGTCAAAGCTGCAAACCTGGTACAGACTGATGGCGATCTGTTCCACGTGCTGATGGTGCGTCCTGGTTCAGGTGCTGTGCGCGTCCACACTGGCCACGCGCCCTCAGAATCAGCTGCTGTCCGTACTTTGTTTCTAATCTCCTCCCCCCAATAAGTCCGTTGTGGGGTAGTTGCTGCTCTGCGCCCACGAGGACACCGAGGGCTCCGCTTTCGTGGACCCAGCGGCTGAACCGGATCGCGCGTGCGCCTTGCCAAGCGCGTCCGGAGCGTTCCAAGCGCACGTTTGGCAACTTGGTCTCAGGCTGCCTTGGCGCACCTGTGGCGCACCTTGGCACGGGGTGGGATCAGACAGAGGACATTTCCGTGCATAATAGGTGGGCGCGTTTAAAGCAATCATGACCAATCACATCCACTGTTTTAAACACGGGGTCTCCCGCGTGACGCGCGCACAGTTTGGGAATCCTGCGGAGAGTTTTCAGAGGAAACTTATTGTTGTCTGGGACCTGCAGAGTTCCACATATGAATACAGCAGCTGAAATATGCAGCCAGGAGCAGATGGTGGCTCTCCTCAGATGAAATAACTTTAGTCCACAGGTGAGGTCGTCACAATGATCCAATCACAGCCGCCTGCAGTCAAACACCACCGCAGTGCCGCAGATAAACCGCAGGCCTCTAACATGAAAGTAGACTTTAATATGTGATCTTCATTTTTTCTGAAATCATCTGAAACGTTTAATTCGGTTAGATGTGAGTGTTTTACGTGCAAACATAATTGCTCACAATCTGGGAACCACACAGTTTCCTTTTTAATCTCCATATCGCCACATAAACGTGATCCTGGTGATGATCCACAAATAAATTGGGATTTTAAAAATAAGCCTTTTGTTTGTGGAACACTGCTGTAATTGAACCCCTCCTGCTGCTCATCACAGTCTCATTCTACCTGTATTGTAATTAAAAACGTGGAGCTCCAGGCGGCAGACAGAGTCGTTAAAAAAAGGATGACGCGGGGCAGCCGTTACCCTGGTAACCCGGTGTTTGGGATGGAGACACCGGGTGAAGACTGGCGGGAACAGACGGTCCTGGACGTCCAGGTGGACCCGTGTGAACCGTGTCCAGCGTGTCCGTCTCCCTGCGGCCTCAGCGGGCGGACAGAGACTGAAGTCACGAGCTAAAATCAGATCATGTGCAGCCTCACTCTCATTTCTGACTCCCCTTTTCCACAGAGCCCACTCTTTAGTCGGTTTGGGACTATTTTAAGAGGAGAAATAAACTATTTCTCTTCACGATGACACGGCTAGCAGCTCAAAGTTTGAGCTGAGGTGAAGGCCGACAGTCACGGTCATCCCTCAAATCTACAACAACCACGACAACATCACGAAGCCACAAGCAGAAACTGTTCAAATTATTTTTACCTGAGATTATTTCAAAAGGTAAAATGACTGCGGCCAGCAGGGGGGGCTGCAGCCCCTACAGCCCACTGTGTGTATGTGTGTATACATATTTATACATTTTGAGAGAGAGAGAGAGAGAGAGAGAGATGCAATGCAAAAAATATGCAGATGCAGTACATACTGTGTACTCACTCGCTGCATATACATACCATGTATACCATGCATATACTGTTCATATATACATGTAGAGACTTCCATAAGCGAACACTACACTGAACAAATAAAGGTTTTCTTATATGTCCATATTCCAAATATGCTGTAATAATAAATAAATAGATAATAAATAAAGCTTATTTACAGAGGACTTACCAAAACCGGCGACTACAACAAAACACAGTGCACATGGACAATCCCTTAAAAATACAGGAAGCACAAATAAATGTTCAGTGTCTGTTCAGGTAGGAAAGCCAGTGTTTTGTCTTTGAGGCTGGAAGAACGAGGTGCAGGAAAACTGTGCAGAAATAAGTCACATACAGTGACATTTGAATGAGTCCTGACAATCTGTCAGCGAAACACTAGAGACAGAAACATACACACCTACAACACAACAGCAAAGCCTGAGGATTTTAAAGGGTGGAGAACTTATCATGCAGATTACGGTTGTTGTTGGAGCCCCAACGATAAACTAAATTATTAGCAAACTACCAGCGAGAATTCACAGAGTTAACATAAAGACGCATTCGGCTGAAAAAACGTAACTGAAGATTGACAATCTTCTCCAGATGCCCGTTTAGCCGGCTGGAGCAGAGCGGGGCCGGGTCTACGTGTGAGTGATGGCTTCCTTGCCCTGTCTCTTCTCCCGGCTCACCACTGATGGATTAAAGCTCTGGACAGGTTTCAGCCCTATTGATCTCACCTGCCACGGCTGCTCACATCAGCTGCTGTGAGGGGGGACCGAGGAGCAGGGGGCTGAGGTGTTTTCACCTGAAGCCGGTTTCAACTTTTTAACTGAGGCTGATTAGCGGCATGTTTTGTCAGCATTAATTGTCCAACAGAACCCTGAACTCTGAAAACAATGAAAATCTGAAAATTAGATTGAAAAAGGAGAACTTGACGTTAATTACCACAAGGTTTGCAGAGAGAGTGGGTGTTAGCTATTTGCTAATTAAGTGAGTCAACCTATGCACCCAATGAATACATCTTGTTTGCGAGTGTTTTAAACAAGAGGACTAAATTTAAACTGTTTATCAGCATGATTATCTTCTGTGTTTTAATTCTAAAAGACAAACTCTGAAGCTAAATAAAGAGAAAAAGACAAAAGACTGCCAGCAGCTTTCCTGCACTCATTTAGCTCACAGCACAACTGTGCTAACATCAGCATGCTAGCAATGACAATGCTAACATGCTCCTAACTGTGCTAACATCAGCAGGCTAACAATGACAATGCTAACATGCTCCTAACTGTGCTAACATCAGCAGGCTAGCAATGACAATGCTAACATGCTCACAGCACAACTGTGCTAACATCAGCAGGCTAGCAATGACAATGCTAACATGCTCCTAACTGTGCTAACGTCAGCAGGCTAGCAATGACAATGCTAACATGCTCCTAACTGTACTAACATCAGCAGGCTAACAATGACAATGCTAACATGCTTCTGTTTACATGCTTTAACATTTACTTTGTTCACCATTTTATCTGCTGAACATCTGTGCATTAGCATGTTAGCATTAGCACGTTAGCTTTTGTGTATTAGCATTAACTATAAACACAGAGGTTGATGCTGATGGGACACGAGGCTAATTCATTTTGCAGCTGTTTGGTTACAAATCACAGTTAAACCTCTGATCATTAAAGGACCCGTGTGTGTGACTTAGTGGCATCTAGTGGTGAGGTTGATGATTGCAACCGAACAAATACCCCACGCCTCACCCTCCCCTACGGTGGCTGCAAAAAATGCGACATAGAAACATGGCGGTGCTACACAGAAGACTTCGTGGAAGAAGATCAGCCTAAATCTTAAACACTGGACTGAGTGAGCGACGGACGGGCAAAGCCATCCGTGGAGCCGCAAGGCTAAAATAAAAAAGAAAAACAGATGCCATTAGAACTGAAAAACATTTTCACTCCTCCTTAAAGACACCTCTTTGTTTCCTGCTTCTCGTTTCTTGCCGCTCTCTAAGAAGATGACTGAGTTTAGCGAGCTCGTGTGAAACACCCCGGGGCCATGTTTGTCGCTGTAGATTCACTATCGAGACTCATTTTCATGTGGTGGACTATCGCCGTCCCGCATGCCGGCTTATCTAACTAACTGATAAATAACACAGTCTGTCACAGTGATAACAAGGTCGACTCAATAGGCTGACCAACAGCAGTGTTTTCCCCAAAGCGTCGAACAGTCACATCTGATGCTTGCGCTGACCTCCATGCTAATGAACAAAACACAGAGAGAGCAAATGAATATGAATGAAAGGCAAATCTATCAGGAACACGCCTCCTTTAAATAACCCCCTCCCTCATTCCCCTCCTCCACTCCCTTCCTCATGCTCTCACCCCCCCACCCCCTGTTATATTTTATTCTCCAACGCGTGGTGAATTTAATAAATATATGCAAATGTGTGCTGTGGAACATGACGAGTGTAAATCAGGCGAGGATGTTCTTTGAGCGCTGCCGAGATTGAGGCTGAGAGCTGACCCCGGGTTAATCATTTTTCACTTCCCTATCGCATTCAATTCTGCTGCCTGTGCGCGCGTGTGTGTCCGTGTGTTTGTGTACATATGTGTGCTACACTATGTCACGCGTGTGTGTGTGCGTGCGTGCATCCGTGCTGTGCTGGTGGAGGCGACACACAATTCATTACAAACTTTGTACACATGATTAGGATAATATTTACTTTCAAATTTATGCAAAATGGGATGTCTTTAAAAAAAAATGTTAAATCTGAATTTCGGTGTTTCGCAAGTTTGCTTCAGATTTATTTCTTTAGCGGTTTATTTGCACGTTTTAATTGAAGTGACAGCAGGTCTCCTTTGCTGGACTTTGATTGTGGTTTTTAAAGGGTTTCCACGCAGCAATCAAAGGTTAAGAGATCTAAGGCTGAAAAAGATGGCCGCTTTGTCATTGCCTTGAACTGCATGTCCTTGCTGCAGGAGACGATCTCGTCCTCCACCAGAGACAGATCCAGAGACACGTCGCGCAGACTTAAACTGTCATACAGCTCATGTTGGTTTTGTCCGTATTTGGTTCCCCTGCTGTTAGACTGCTGATTGTGAGGTAAACAACACAATGCTAACACGCTATCGGTGCTCTAAATGGACCAGGTGCGTAATGATGGCGGCCTCGCGGACTGCCGCATAATTGCGAGCCTGCAAAATGTTCACACATCGCTTGCCAGCTTGACAGTGCAGCGTGCGTATCACATTTTCAGACGCATTTCACACTGCTGTTGGTTCCAACTGTAGCTGTAGATTAGGATTTTAAGAAGTGTCAATAGCAGCAGTGCACGTGTAGCCGGCGAGTCTCCCGGCTTTAAACCAAACTATGCAGGATGGAAGCAGAGCAGCTGGAATTACACGACAGCCAACTTCACTCTGACTGCTGAGATGAAGGTCAGATATAGCATTTTAGCATGCTTTAGCACAGCGTGCCAATCAGATTTCATACTGAAACAGTAAAGTTTGAGGCCAGAAAACCAAAACAATGAGCTGAAAGATGCTAAAACACCAAAGATATTTCAAAACGTTGCTTTAAATTTCCTCCAAAGCAGCGGATGCTAACGATGCTAACGATGCTAAGTCTCGTTTTGAGCATCGGTTCTGCTGAACACTTTGCTTCTCCGCCGCCGTTGTGTGTAATCACCTTGTTTTCTGCAGAGACGACAATAAACGTTTGTTATTCATCATCCGGGCTGTCTCGTGGTTTAACATGCAGGTGATGAAGCAGTTAACAGAGTAGAGAAAGGAAATTTTTAATGTTTGGCAAATCATTTGGTTGTAATGAGAACGATTCAGAAGGAGCCTATTTGATGCATTCACCTCATACATCAAAACACATTCAGCTGCTTTTAAGCATATTCTGCACGCATATGCGCCATAGCTACTGTTAAGACCTTTATTCTGACTGATATACTCAACTTTTTTTGGCCTGAACTGCCACAATCAAATGAAACTCTTTATTAAATCAAGTAAAGCAGAAAGAAATGTTCAAGTCAATATCCTCCTCAAGTAATTCAGCCTCACATATTTGATGTCCTGAAAACTTTGAGGTCGGGACTGAATTAAAAAGGCACACATGTGAGTTTGGAATAATAAACTGACGGCTGGTTCTGGGGCCACGAGAGCGTGAAAGGCAGGGTGCGTTCAGGTATCAGTGGTTTTAGTTTCTGCTGGGTGCAGAGGTCACTGCCATCCGGGATTTTACTGCTAATAAATTCCTCTTCTGACTTTTCAACTCGGATGAATGGATCAGCTAATGTCTGAGAGAGAGAAGCCTCACTGTTTCCTGATCTCTGCCTCTTTGTCGTGCTGGTTTTGAGGTGCAGGTCCATTCAAAGAGAGGCTTCGCAGGTTTTTCGGTTGCAGCAATCTTAACTGGTGTATCTGGAATCCGAGCGACACCGTGCTGCATGTGCAGTTCACACTCGTCTGCTCGTCTGTATCCTGAGCCTGATTTTTAGTTTTTGTTGTATAACATTTGTATTGTCTACCGCTGCATGGTTTCATGTGATATCTAAACTTTATCTTACAAAATAACACACAGTCTAGACAAACGCTTGCTTTGCATTCGAGGCAGCTAACATGACGGGACAGTGACGAACACTAAGCTGCTTCCATTCATCCTTTATGAAAGACGACTGAACTAAATCGACTCATTTCACACGACTTGTGTTGCATAAAGCTGAAAAACGATGACAACAGCATCATTGTGGTGCTTCAGAAGTCGCTCATTGCTGTTAAAAATGTGCGACAGCCATGCCACACATCACGCGTGCACATCGCGTGGCTGTTTGAAATGAACATATTGAAGGCGGTGTAGTAACAGTGGTGGTTGCAGACGTGCACAAACGAGCCTGTGGCCTCAAAGCGGCGAGGGCCTGAACCGGAGCTGTGGAAGGAGCAGAGATGAGAGGATGACCTACAGGCCCGTTTCATTTCATGCGAGTGAGTTTATCCTGCTAACAAGGATCCAAATCCTGATAGATCTCGCTCCATTGTTGCCCAGAAATTTTTAAAAACACATCAGTGAGCCACACTGCTGCACCGGCTGACACGTTCCTTCATCACCATGAAGAACGTGGTGGTTTACCGTGAGTCCGTCCCACACACGACGTCCCTCTGCTGAAAGCAGTCCCCAACAAAAGCACTAATTACCTCTGTTTCATGTCAGGGAGGCGCTGAGTCCTTTCTTAAACTGAGGCTGTGTGTTTGTGACTCTTTAGTCTGAATCAGCTGAGCCACATTAAGAAAAATCTAAAATATCAGCAGCATTTTCTTTAAATAACCTTCAGCCAACAATCTCCCTCTATGGATTTATCAACACTTACACTTATGGTGACCTGCAAATCGAGACTGGTGTTGACAAATATTGAAATAAACAAGTGAGCATGTCCTTAAAGCTGTTTACACCTACATTATGGTGTGTGACAAACACTCTCAGACATGTTTGCACACAGCGCAGAGAGGATCAATATGGAGCTTCAAAGTAAAGTACAAGCTCATTTTTGTAAAAGCCTGAATGACCACATCACGGCGTCTCGCAGATGTCCTTTATGAGGAACATTTAGCTTGAAGCTTGACGAAAGGATAACGGCGGATATTAATCATAATTCTTCATTTCAAAAATGAATTTATTCTCTTTAAGAATGAACAAACTTCAGCAAAACTTCACCTCGACTCAAACTCAAACTTAGACTTAAAGCAAAGCGCTGCAGGACTGAGGCCAACACATGAGGCCAGCCGGTTCTTTCTTCTAAGAAGTGTTTGTCACAGGTGAGCTGCTGCCTAAATTGATTCTGAGGCTCCGCCCACACAGGAAGCAGAGAGGCAGGTAGAGGAAAGAGGGCGCACCTGAACCGGCCTGCAGCAGAGCACAATCCAGCCACGCGCTGTCTGTCTCCTGTCACCTGACACAAGCTCGAGAGCCTCTTCAGGTAAACCACACCTCTGAAAACCCTGAAGAGACGCGTCGGTCCACGCGGAGCCGCCTCCCACGGCGCGGTCCCGCCATGTGCGCGCACGGCGCCGCACGGCCGCGCGCGTCACCGCAGCTTCTCCCCGCTCTGTTCAAATGACTGCGCTCCTAATCAAACGTAATTTACTCCCTATCTCAGCCCCTCTGCAGCCCCGCTCACCCGCACGCGCTCACCCTCACCCATCCTCACCCCTTCCCGGTCGCCCCTAGCCCAGGGCCTGTTGCCAAGGCAACCGGCATCTCATTTCTAAAGTGTCAGTTTGCATTATTGTCTTCACGCTTTCCACCAATCACCTCTCTCTCTCTCCCTCTCTCTGTCTCCTGTCTCTCTCTGTCTCTCTGTCTGTTGGTCTGTCCCTTCCTCACAAACAAATACTTCCATATGCACCCCCCCTTTCTGCCTCTCTCTCTTATTGTGCCTCCCCTTCCTCTCTGCCTCCCCCCCCCCATCCTTTGTATATATATTTTTCAGTGCCATCCACTTGAATTTCCTCTCACATACTTAATGCAAAGCAAACACAAACAGCATCAGGCACCGAGTGTGAAACTGTGTGCTGGAGAGGAAACACTGAACGTTTGGATGTTTTCGCTGCTTTTGTGCCCTCGTTCATATTTGACCAGTTAACAGAGTGAGAGCGCAGAGGAAACAGCTTGTTTTGGAAAAAGAAGAAATAAACAAGCAAGATCAGAAAAAGATAAAGAAGCATGCAAATCTATTTTATTCCATCAACTGCAGATGATTGAGGACGCCCTTAAAAACACTGCAGGAGATTTATCCTGATATAATAAATGGACAATTCAGAGATGTGAAGCTGTACGTTGGTATAGCTTAAATGGTCATATTTCTTTTGATTTGATTACATGGAGGGAAAAGAGGCCTTGGAGGATTTAAGAGTTTAATACACTGAATACGCTGTAACACACGGCCTTGAAATGAATTTTATACCAATTCTGAAACGTGCCAGAAGCCAAAACAGTGTTAGTATGACTTAACTATTCTGTCTTAATCATATTTTAAATGAGATGAAGATGATGTAAAGATGACAGACTCACACGTATAAGGTGTACCTGAGGTGTGGTCGGACAAAATATCAGGTAGAAGTGACAAAAGGCTGCGATCCAGAAGAACAAGATCAAGACTGAAGACTCAACACGTCTGTGACTGTAGATAAAAGTGTGACAGCGAGACAGCTGAGCGACATGTGGCCAAACCTAACCTGCAGTGCTCAACAGTCAGATTTTTTTGGATTAAAATCACTACATCCAACATGAAATATATGTGTTTTTCCACAAAAACAGCTGCTTTTTTCCAAGATACAGTTAGAAACCAGCTGCTGAGCACAGAGGGAAAACCAGAATGAGCCATGATGTGTAAAAAAGTTACACACATTTGCTTTCGTGCAGGTTTTGTATATTTTCTCATGAAGGCCAGCTCATTTCTCCCCTTACGTCTACAGTAAATTGTGATTTTATCTCCCATATGATGGAGATCTTAATCATAATCCTGCATAATTTATGGGGGGAATCATTTGCTGCAGGCTTATTGCAGTCGGATTGTTTCTTCGGCGTCACTCTTAAAAAATCTCTCGTACGTACAAACAGAAAGAGGTTTGTTTGGACTGCTGACAGCATCAGTTTTCTGCCACTCTGGATCATCTGCTAAACAATTTATAGTATTTTATTTCACTTATTTTATTGTACTTTTTTGGCCACTTGGGGGCAGCAGAAACAAGCACTGACATGTTGCCCCTTCAAAGGTTAACTACACTGTCAAACTTCTGCTGGCAGCATGTCTGATGCGCCTTGTTAAACTGTGAACACAGCGCCGTTACTCGCCGGCCTCTGCGTCGTGTTTACTGCCACTGCAGAGAAATAAATATCGTTCATGTACAACTTTCATTTGCTGCCACCACTTCCTAATGCAAACGCTACCAGCAGCAGTGTGAGAGGAACAAACTGGAGCTACAATCAGCGCGTTTCGGCCATTTATACTCAGCGCTGCAGCTGACATGCGTCTTGTCTGTTTTGCTATTCTTGCAGAAAAAGCTGTTTTTACAGGTGTGTTTTGTTGGAAAAATCACCTCTATTGATGTCTTATGCCAAAAAACAAATCTATGTGATCATAGATATGATGTAAAAACATAAATTTGGTGTGAAGTTCCTCTTTTGGTTGATAGGCTGAACTTAAATACGTTCCACATTTTCACTGATGTGAAGCTGAGTTTTTGGCCACCGGCCTTTTAGCTCTGTTTTGGTCTCTACCAGCTGCAGAGGGAAATCTGTGGCTCCTCAGCGGCTGAAGGCTGCACTGTGTCCAGTGTCCAGCTGTGTCTGCCTGCTGTCTGCCGATGAACAGGTAGTGTGAAGAGGGTTTTTAGGGCTTCTTCAATGCAAACGAGAGGCTGCAGCATCAGGAAACTGATCTGTGGATTCATCACTATGAGTCATGTGATCCATTGCTAATCTAAAAATATTGATTCTAAATGGATGTGCTCAAGCTCCTTTAGCTCTTTCATGTATTTGTGAAGGTTCAGGCCTTCATACACATGAATGCTCCCAAAACAAACATTACTTTCACCCCACATCTCACTCTAAACTAAACTAGATTTGGGCCGCAGTATCTCAGTCCATTATGGCTCGTCTTGGAGACCAGAGGGTGGCCAGTTCAAGCTCGGCATGGATCAGTCGATACGGAAATGGTCCGCTGGCTGGAAAGGTCCCAGTTCACCACCGGGGCACCACCGAGGTTCCCTTGAGCAAGGCACCTAACCCCTGACCACTCGGGGCGCTGTGCTGCGTGGCAAACGTCTCTCCATGAACGCAGTAAACATTTTCACAGCTGAAAAATGGCAGACATGCAGGTATGAGCTGAAGCATCTTGTGTAAGTATCACTAAATGTAATGAACGAGCGCTCCCCGGGTGGGTGCTCGAACATCACGAGGCGTTTCTACAAAGTGAGCACCGGCTCAGAAAACAGTCATGTAAAGTGGAGTGTTTGAAGGTCTGAAGTGAACATTACCTGTGATCTCATCCTCGTTAGAAACCGGGAACGCTGTGAAGTGTTGATAGTCCCCGCAGTCTGAGGATGTGTGTGAACATGTGAAAAGGCGTGCGATGGCGAAGAGAAGAAGCCCGTTCCTCCGCTAACTGTCAGCCAAACACGGGCTGGAGGGAGGCAGCCAGGAGACGAAGGACGCAGGAGCAAGAGGAGCGCTGGTTTCTATGTGTGAACTGTGGAGCCACAGGTGAGAACAACAGGAGACGCTGGATGGATGCTGGGTGTTTAGAAAGGCCGGGGGAAATGAAGTGTATTAACACCTTCACAGCTGGCTGATTGATCTTTGTATTGTTTGAGTATTCAGAGTCTTTACTGGCAGCTGAGTGTCTAAATACATCAGCTGAAGACATCCAGGATATTGTAATTGTTGACCTTGTTGTGGGAGAAAAATATGACAGCAAAAAGTTGCTTTGCTTATCGACACAGCACAGAAATAATAAAAAAGACTGTGCTTGATGTCATTGTCTGTCTCTGTCTCTGGAGGGCACATTTATTTAAGCACTGCACTTAAACACTCACATGTTGAGCTTTGTACTTCTGCTCGGCTCCGTTTCAAAGAGAGAGTTTACTCCACTGAACTTCACAAGTGCTGAATTTCAGTGATGGGCTGAAAATTTGAAGGCGCGCTCCAACACTTCCACACATGGAAGTCAGCTCACGGCGTCATGCAGCTCGTTGTTTTGCCTGATTTTTCCTTGATATCGGTCATTTTTGGTCTTCTTTTTTGTCTGTTTTAATTGCCTTTATTTTTGGTGTATGATCTGGAGTCTGCACGAGGTGTTTTATTTTGAAAATTTACTGCACTGTTCTGTTGTCTGACTTCCTGTCTTGAGCAGAGACACGCTTCTGGGACGCCTCTGAAACGCATTCGGTGGAATTTAGGGGTTTTCTCTGGAACTGAAAAGGGGCTTTACAAAGTCCCGGGGGGGGGAATAACCCCTGATGATGTCATAGTGATGTAATCAGGGTTACCTCAGCTTGAGCTCAAAGACTTTAATGTGTAACAGAAAGACAACAAACTGGATGTTTCTCACTATTTTCTGACACTTAAGTCCCAAACAGTTCATCAGTGGATCAGCTGACAACCTTTATTTGCCGCCCTCATTACTCTGCTTAAGATTTAACACGTAGAACATGTGATGCTTGAATAAAATATGATGCAGTGTTACAGACTTAACCACCCAACTGTCCATTAAGTAATTAATTCACTCCACCTAAACCAGCTACAACAGGACAATTCTACTTCATTATTATTCAATATTAATAAACAATGCTATGATATAGAATAATACTTTAAAAGTTAGGGTTCTGCAAAATGAGTGTTTTTAATTTTAATTCTGGAAGCATAAATTGCTGATAATACTTACTGTATGTACTTGATTTAAGTCCAGAAGTATTTTTACATTGTGGCATTGCTGCTTTTAATGACACTAATTAAGGATCTGAGTCCATCTTTCATGTGTTTTTTGTGCTAAATCGTTCATGCCAGCACAGTAGTTGGGGCAGTAAATGAGGTACTGTTACTGTCTTGGTGTGAGTACTGTATTTCCTGTACGCGCTCAGCTCCGGTGCCCCGTCCAGGCCTCCAGCTCCCGTGCAGGGCTGAGCCGTCCAAGGCCTCCCAGGACCTGGAAGGTTAATATTTGAAGGAAGGATGGCCCATAAATATGAGCAAAGGGACTTTTAATTAAATAAGCACTTCTTAAATATTCTCCTGGGCCTGCTGCTTTTGTTTAAAGATGATTGATTGACTACTATCTCTCCAGGCAGGACCATTAGTTTCGCCACTCCCCGCCATACTCCATCCCTCCCCATCTCCTCTCTATTTCTCCAGCTCTGCCAACATCTCTCCTCCCTTCTCTCTCAATTACCCTCCTCTCTTTTTCCTCCCTCCTTTTTTCTCATTCATCCCTCCTCCTCCCTGCCATTTTTTTTCCTTCTTGCGTTCTCCATGCGTCCGCTGTCAGCTCCCCTTCCTTTTCTCTTTTCATCAGTCCACGTCCCTGAGCCTCTCTCAGGAGGCCCATATTTCTCCAAACTCATGACAAGGTAATGAGGCCATGCTAAATCCTACCACGCCCTGGAGCAACATGGGGAGGTGGAGGGGCAGGTCGGCCCCTGCCTGGCCCGGCCGCCTCCTCTGTTTCAGCCGGACTGCGAGGCGTCTGTCGGCGCCCAGACTCTAAACAAAACTTCCTCATCTGCAGAACTAAGCAACCGAAGACAGGAAAAAAACACCCCGAATGAATTCTTCCTCTCCAACCATCCCGCTCCTCTCCTCCTTTTTGTCTTCACCTCCTTCAGCTCCTTCTGTCTCTCCCTTCCCTGCTTCCTCTGGAGCTGTGCTGGAGCAGCAGTCTGCCATGCTCTGCTGATTTCTAGCTGGAAGATGGGGATCGGCAGGGGAGCTCAGTCTGGCTGTGGGCAGCTGAGCCGTGGACAACACACAATCACACACACACACACACACACACACACACACACACACACACACACACACACACACACACACACACACACACAGACACACACACACACACGCACACACGTGCACGCGCACAGGGTTGTGTTTCCATCACTTTTGGGGACATTACATAGACGTACAGTCATTTCCTGCAGACCTACTCGAACCATAACCACAACTATTAGTTACCTACACACACCTGACCCTAACCTTAACCCAAGGCTTCACGCTCAAATTTAATGACTTACATTATGGGACTCACGTTTTGTCCCCATAGGGATGGCAAGTCCTCACAATGTGACGGTAATGCACACACAAACACACACACAGAGAACAGGTAGACTCTCTACGTGAGGCTGAGCTATGAGAGGAATCGTGTTTGTGGACATTTGCACCTTGTCATGCTCCGATCTTTACAACCTAAAGTGCAGCTCTCCTTGCATTTGCTGCGTACACACAAAAAAACCCTTCATCTATCGGTGCCTTTAGGTGCACGTGGGAGGAAACACATCACAGCATTCACCGTTGCAGAATTATTTGCAGTGTTTTGTGAAATTATTTGTTCCACGCAGCAATTTTTCAACAACTTAACGCATTTTTTTCTGAATAACGAGATGCCACGCGGCCCTTAAATCTGTCACCTTGAGGTGAAAGAATGGCTCGCCTTGGTATTTTGTGCATTTTTATACAACAGACCTTTTATTATATGTTTTAATGAAAAGAAGGTTGAATCGTAAGCATTGTGAACAAACATGAATTATAGCCAAGCAGAAGCTGTGCATTGTGCTGAAATCAATTAGAATGAAAGTTTTTAATTTATTGCTATTGTTGCATTTACAAAGAAAGCAAACATAACAGTTGAGACACATAATGAGCTGCAATTCACTAAATAATATGCACAAGAAATTCAATGCAATGGAAAAAAATAAGGCGGAATAATTATGAGCTGAACACGGGAAGGTAGAATCTTCAGACATGGCACAGCTTAGAAACCACCGGCCGTTCATTAGCACGTATTGATCAGGTGAAGGAAAAACATGTTTACCAAACACCTTAATGATGCTGCTGAAAACTGAAATGCAAACAGAGAGACTGACACGGATTGGTCCACGCGTGGGATGGAGTGACACTCGACGGAGAGGTGGAGAGCGGAGAGGAGGCAGGAGAGGTGATGGTGTGATAATGGAGGCGGTGGAAAGAAAACACTCGGAGGGTGCACGGGAGGATATAGAGACGATGGTTGCACTCCAAGTATTGGACAGAGAAGCAGGTAAAGTAGGCTGCAGGTGAATGGAAGAGGGGGATTGTGTGTGTGTGTGTGTGTGTGAGAGAGAGAGAGAGAGAGAGAGAGAGGGAGGGAGGGGAGGGGGTAGGCAGGCATATTAAAAATGCAGCAGTGGGGAGCAGGCCGGGGATTCACAGTAATTAGATGACAAAACGGCGGCGGGCTGGAGATGAGAGAGAGGGGTCACACACAATGCCACTGCCGCCGGGTAATTTGTAAGTGTCAATCACTAGCCTGCCAGGGGAAAAGCGAGAGGGAGTGGGAGGGTGAGGAGAGGAGGGTGAGGAGGGGGGGTTAGTGTATAGAGGGAGGAGGGCAGAGATAGAGGGAGGGAGACAGAGTATGAGG
Organism: Chaetodon trifasciatus; assembly: GCA_037975065.1. Taxonomy (NCBI): domain Eukaryota; kingdom Metazoa; phylum Chordata; class Actinopteri; order Chaetodontiformes; family Chaetodontidae; genus Chaetodon; species Chaetodon trifasciatus. The sequence continues at coordinate 1,991,941 of JBBMOE010000003.1, forward strand.
GTGCTAGCGGGCTGCAAGAGACAGGAGGAGGAAAAAAAGAGAAAAAGTCAGAGGAGACGGGAAGAGAAAGCGAAAATTGTAAGATAGAGAGGAGAGCGCGAGGAGACAAAGAGAGGACGAGACATCCGGGCCTCAGAGAAATGTGGCTGTTACAGGACATTTTCTGATGTCTGTCTCCATCCTGACACGATGACGCTCACAGCTTTGAAAAACTGAACGCAGGAATGTAAAAATCAACACGTTTTTCCCACACACTGGTTGAGATCATCCACTGGTAACCATTTTCTTACAGTTTTATTCCTTTCACCTCCATCACACTGGAGCAGGAATCTCCAATTCAAACATCTTAAAACAAGAGAAACTGATGTTCTAATGAAGAACCAGCAGAGAGCAGAGGATGACTCCTCTATCTAAGGTCCAGAGTCCGATTCACAACCATAACGCTGCAGTTACACTGTCCATCCTGCAGCCTGCTGAGACGCCAGGACGCCCCTGCCTTCATTAACAAACTGTCAGGCCTCAAATTAATTGCAAACTTCTAAATTCAGGTGCAACGGCATGGACACATTCAGATCAGTGAGGCACAAAAGGAGCTGCATGAAAACAGCATTAACCTCAACAGGATCAGCAGTGTATGTAAATATTCATCATGTTACGGGGTGATTGTACGGCTTTTGCCATGTGCTTTGACAGACAGGTGAATGTGTGTGTGTGTGCGTCTGAGGGAGAGCTCTTTCTTTCTTTTCAGAGTGGGTACAATGGGGTAGATGTTGGCATTATTCCAGCGAACCAGTGTGCGAGGAGCCGACACAATGGGCAAGCAGCACAGCAGTCTGTTAGGGTGCAAGGCCAACACACGCACAGGACACTATACGGCCCAACCCTCGATGCAGACGCACACACACACACACACACGCAGGAGGCAGGAAACTGTACATGATCTGCCTTTACACATGCAAAATACTCAGGCTGGTATTGTGTCCGCGAGTCGGGGCAGTGACACGACATGACACCACTGACACATGAAGGACTCCTCAGGGGGACGCTGACCTGCACGACCGCTTTATCTGCAGGCGTGCACACACCTGGACGGGCGCACACATGCATAGACACCAGCGCGAGCACACACCGTCACACGGACACACGCAAAGCTAGAACATAACAGAAGTTTGAGATCTCAGCCAAGAAACAATTAAAGTGAACACAGAGAGAGCTAATATTTGAAAACTTACACATGGCTCTTAATTACTTTTTGTTCTTCTGAAACTATTGATTCGCATCCCACAAGCCAACAAATATAGAACAAAAAAAAAAAAAAACCAAACAGAAAGATTCAAACAGGTTCACAAGTTCCTAAACTACAAACTGAAGTGTATTAATTAAATATGCATAATTACATGCAATTAAAATCATGAAATAGACGTGAGACAAAGATGGACTTGTAACCTCTGTCTGTGCTGTAATTAAAAGGAATTTGGAGCAGAGTAACAGACACATGCACACAAAACACCTTTGGAAGCGTCTTAATTGGGAAATGATTAAAGTCCTCTTTTCTCCTGTTTGTGCTTCAGTCAACAATTAGCGGCTCTTAATCCACAGCACAGCGAGCGTTACTTCCTTCAAATGGACTTCGTCAAGTGCGCGGCACACACAGCCAGGATTTTAGAAATCCTGAGGTCATGAGTGCACCCCCAACACCCTGAGAAAGTTTAGAAAGTCTCTCATTCCTAAAATATTTAAGTATAGCAACATGAAACACGTGATCTCATGGAGGCGTCTTCAGTGGCCGCGCCTACAGGACATGTGACAATGACATTTTCAATGATTTTATGCATTGTTTAGGTTAAAAAAAGTCAGAAAATAGTGAAAAACAAACCACTGGGAGTCCAGGCTGCAGAAAGTATCAGAGCCTTTACTTAAGTAAAAGTTTCAGGAGCTCACCGTGAAAATCCTGCATCAAATAAGCAAAAGTATGTTTGTTTTACTGCAAGTCAGTGCAGCAAAAGGGCCTCCTGTACGTGCTGTGCCATTATATTATTAGATTATGATTACCAGTCCATTAATGTGTAAGCAGTGTTTTACTGTCAAGGTTTTAAAGCAGCTGCTGATCACATCGTCAATCAGTGCAGAGGAGTAAAAAGTGCAATATTTCCCTCTGAAACGCAGTGAAGTTGAAGTCTAAAGCAGCATAATATGAAAAAAAATCTGAGAAAAGTACCTCAAAACTGCACAGAAGTACAGCACCTGAGTAACTGCTGACCCGCCTTCCAGCACTGTTCGTTGTTTTGTTCAACCAACAGCCCAAAAACACAAATATATTCAGTTTACAGCAACAATAAAAGAGAGAAAAGCTGCAGGTTCTCATAAAGAGACGCTGGAGTCAGCTCAGAAATTAACCAACCGCTGTCAAGTCGTGTTACGACAGCTGATTGGCAGTTCCATTAATCAGTCAACCAATCATTTAGGTGTTGCATATCACTAAAATCCCTCCAGGTTTATGGCCACAAAACACATCATAGATCTGTCTACTGGACCAGTTTGTGCTACAAAACCACCACAGAGGACCGGACGAAGAAAAACAGCCAAACAGACCAGGAACTATTTCTTCAGTGGAAAGTAGTTCCGGTAAAAACTGTTGCGTGAATGTAACTGAACGTGTTGCACCTGTCTCAAACTGTGGGCAAATACCATTAAAGAGATCACATGACTTCCTCGCACCGCCGGGAGAGCGCGAGCCGACCGGAGACGCGTCCTGGAGGCACCTTCCTACAGTACGACTGAAGCGCAGCGACGAGCTCAGAAAACAATTAATGGAAGACACAACTCGAAAGCAGCTGTGCAGGGCGTCTCGCCTTTTCTGCGTGTGCGTGTGTGTGTGTGTAACCTGACAGCCTGCCACACAATAGGGATCCAAGTGAGTGTGAACTCTATTCGTTCCCACAGCTGCCATTAACAGACGGGATGAACAGCCTCGTGCTAATAAAGTGAATAAATAAATAACGCTTATGAGGCCGTGTTTACCTCCTCAGTCTGTCAATAAGTGCTACTTCACAAAGAGCAGGAAGAGCTTTCGGTTTGTGGTTCTGGTGGGTGTGTGGATTAACTCTGCTCGGTGCAGTTGGTGTTTGTGTGTTTACCTTGGTGATTACACTCGCTGTGACAGTCAAGCTGTTTGCTGGATTCCTCGTCAGATTATTTAAAACACTGCAGTGACGACCTGTAGAGCCACAGAGACCGAAGCACAAGCAGGATTTAGAGTGCTGCGACTTGAGTGTGCGACTGTGAACAAATCCCATCAGGACTTCCTGTCTGTGGCCCTCAGCCCCAAATCCAACTGCCCCTCACGGAATTTATTAGAAAAAAGAGGTCATAAAAACATTATTTCATTTATAAAACAGATTAAATATTTCCCTGAAGCAGCTGGACGCTGCAGCTTTTAGCAAACGTCACTAAAAACAGGAGGACAGAGAGCATTTGTTGGGGACTATTTTCAGCGGTGGATGAATCCACATTTGGTGCTCTGCTGAGTGTGTGTTGCAGCAGGATGGTGTGTGTGTGTGTGTGTGTGTGTGTGTGTGTGTGTGTGTGTGAGTCACGATCCATCATGAAGAGATGAACGTGGTCGTGGTCTTTTTGTGGGATTTGTTGCTGATCAAATGTAAGTAATACTTTATATTAAGGTTCACATATTTAGCATTAGCTAGCTGCTTATTAGCATGCCTTATTCTGTATGACCATATTCTACAACTATTACACCATTAAATAAGAGTTTCCCCTCCTCTTTGCTGCTTCTTGATAGTGAGGAAGGTGTTGTTCATGTTCAATTATGATCTTAACATCCCAGAATAAGGCATTAATAAGTGCTTTAAAATGAAAATAAAGCGCCAATATGCTGCTAATATGCATGCTAATAAGCAGCTAGCTAAAGGTGATGACTGTTTGGAGACTATTTTGAACAAAAAAACAACCTTTTCTGCTGTGGTTTCCATCCAATCAGATCATTTGTGAGTGAGGCTGGTGCTGAGGACGCCGAGGTCTCGTCCTCTGTTGTATTTCTGGGAATTTGGGGGCTTTAGAGACCCTTTTGTGAGTGCTTTTCCATTGAGGCAGCGTTTAGTTTTCGTATGTTTGGAAACAAAACAGGAACGCTTCATGTGTGAAAACACAATCTCAACTTCAGATCCACTTAAAACCCTTTCAGAGCTGTCAGCAGCTTTCCACAGTCAGCCTCCTCTCAGCACCTCCCCTTCATTTACAGGTATGTAAAGTCTCGATATGTTTCCTGAGAGAAGTATGTAATCCACTAATTAGACTAATTACAGGAGAAAAAGGAGACAAAGCTATTTGTTAGTTTACTTAGATGAGTTTATACCTGCTCGATTTAAACAAGAGCTGCAGAAAATATCACTGAATAGATAAAATATGAGAAATTTGGGTGATTTAAACACTTTCTTTGTGGGGATTTTGACTCGGCCTTTATTTCTAAAACGCTGGCTTCGGCCCGCTCGCAGCATTAAAGGCGCACATCGTGAAAATGAAACTGTTTCAACAGAGAACATTTCTTCAGCGGTGACTTCTCCCGGTTCAACCGTTTCCAGCCAAGTCTGCAGATTATCCAGAATAACCCAGACTCTATTTCTGGAAACAATCGTTGCTGAGGAATTTTTCAAAAGTCATCCGCTTTGATGAGCAAAAATGCAATTCAGTTCACCTCCATTGTATCGAACCGGCGGCAGAAATCTCAGACGAGCATTTGAAAACCTCGCAAGATAAAAACCAAAAATTTCCGCATGGCTTGGTTCCACTAACAGTAAGTGGGTGGGTGTGTGTGTTGGGGGGGGGGGGCTGTCTTTTAGCAATTTGGATGAACTGACCCTTTAAGAATGTTAGCTCCATTACCGCTTTTGAAAGAAATAACAAATGAGAAATAAAGTGGCATCTATGGCGTTCAAGATGCTGATCCAGCTACAAGAGGAAGAATGATGGAAGAGGAGGATCAGCGGGAAAGTGTTTAGCTGGTGGCTGGAAGACTATAGTGTGTAGCAGAGTGTAGAGAGAGAGAGTGGAGATAGAGACAGAGGATGGAGGGGGGTGGTGGTGAAAGGGGGGGGGGGGCGGTGCAACAAGATGGAGAGAGACTGCCTGCACATACTGTCAAGGCAGTTAATATAAGGTGTGGAGATAAGGCCCCACAGACAAACATTGACCAAATCAGGCATTTCAGCAGCGCAGCCCCAACTGTCAGTCAGCCTGAGAGACAGACCAACAATCAGCACTCTACCTCTGATAAGGGCTCTACTGGGCGCGTGCAGGAAATAGCCAATCTGCAGCCGGCCTGGCGAGGAGGGTGACGGCGGGGAGCGGAGAGGGGAGGAGGGCGGCGTGATGATGGAGAGTGAAGGGGTTAGAGGAGGGAGTGAATGTAGAGAGACAACAAGTGAGGGAAAGTGGCCTATAAATTTAGAGAGAAATGTGGACCAAGAGTTCACAGGAGGGGGGGACGGGGACGGGGACGGGGGGGGGGTGATATTCCTCCACACCTCACCCGAGTGCTCTCACAGAGAAAGAGATTCAGGAGGGAATATAAGTGATGGGGAGGAAAAAAAAAACAGAGAGAGGTGTGATATCAGCTCCTAAAATAGTGTCTCTCCCCAGTTTTTTGTCACCTGGGAGCAGCTTGCACAGAGAGAGTGTGAGAACCAGGTTTAGACCAACACCTTGCATTAATGATTTGCCAACAGCTTTGACTGGCTCATTATTCAGCGCGCCGCTCGCCTTGCCTCGCGCACAATAGCATCATTTCATCGTCTCTATTGATTAATGGTGCATATAGTGCGCTGGTGCGCGCGCGAATTCTCATGCGCGCACGTGTGCGAGTGAAGGATACCGCGCCGGGTTTAATGGAGGAGTCTGCACCGGCTATGAAATTCCCTCATAACAAAATAAACACATCCAAAACGCTGGAGTGGATGCCTATGGAAACCCGGGGCGCGCCGGGAGCCTGGATCCACACTGGCCCCTATAGGTCGCATCGGGAACTGCAGCCCGGCAGCGAGATTGAGGGAATAAACTCCCAGCAGCTCACCTTCAGTTTCCTCCAAGCAGATCAGCAGAGAGCACCAACAGCTGGAGAGTGTTTATTTTGGGAAGTGGAGTCAGAGGGGTGTCTGAGCTTCTTGATCATGAACCAAACGGCCATTACCATGACCACTGATAACAGTAGGAACCGTAAACAGGCTAATCACCTCGGGCCTGTTGTATCCTCATTTGTGTTGGGGGAGTGGGGGGGGCGCAGAGACCAGAAAAACAGGCGAGGGTGGCAACGGAGGACGGGGAGGGACACAGGCGGAGGGTGGGTTTGTGTGCGAAAGGGTTAAGCTCCCTCCATGGTTGCATGCTGCTTTCCCTTGCTCTGTCAAGCCCCATTAAACCTGCTACACCACAGCAATAAGGTGCCATCAATTACAGGCGCGCTGCCATCAATGCAGAGCACAGAGGAGAGCAGAGGAGAGGCGGCAGCACATAAACAGGACAAACGGCCACATAAAAGCCCTGCGGCCCGCCTCATAGACATCCACACACCCTGTCTGCACCACCTCTCAGCTGCACCACCAGCCTGTTTGTGAATGAGAGCGCGCTTTGTTTCAAATACGCACAAAATGCATTCATTTCACTTCATTCATGATGGCGAGCGGCGTTTCAGAAAAGGCTGGAAAAAGGAGGATGTGGGCTCGAGCGGTGACGGCGGGAAGCGCGTGCTTCTACTGCCCCCGTGTGCTCACAGCAGAGCCACAGCGGGAGCATCACATACCTCAACTTTTACTCAGATATCGACCCCTTCTCCTCCCGCAAACACGGGACACAAAAGGGAAAAAAAAAAAATCAATTAGACCATAGCAGTGAGAGTGAGATCAGCAGCAGAGAGCGCTCATGAAGGCGACGCTAACAAACGTGCGTTTCATCTCCATCACACAGTAACCTGCGTCCTCAAGGCTCTGGCTGTATTATCAAGCATTCACAAGAGAAAGGCAGGACAGCTGTTCTCCTTCAGCGGCAGACAAAGACAGAAGACAGACCACCACTACGCTGAGATCTGCGCGGGGGATTGTTGCCAACCAGCAAAGAGAGAAAGAAGCCCATCTCTCTGCGCCTTTTGCCGGCGTGGCGCCTTCACAGGTGAGTGTGTTTGGTGCTGAAGAAGAAGATTCTCTGAGTGGAAATCAAACGTTTTAAAGGAGAAAAGCACGGCGGTGGAAACTTTAGAGATCCTGCACAGCGGACCAGCGTCAGCCCGGTGATGACCTCAGCCATGTTTGACCAGTGAGTCTGACAGGACAAGTTCAGACGTCTCAGATCAGGATTTCGTGACGTTCCGGCTCTTCGAAAAGCCTGCAGGGCACAAACATCGCAGACAAGAAGTTGTTATTTAAAGTATGTTTATGGGAGAAGGAGAATCAGGTCAGGAGAAACACCAAGGGTCAGATATGGTGGATGTGTCGTCTCTGGATTTATTGAAGATGAGTCGTTGTATAAAAAGTGGCACTTTGAGTACAGACATGTTCATTTTTCAGTAGAAAACCAACAGAAACACACAGTCTTACTTGACATCAGCGGCGTCCGCCTCGTCTTTCAGGTAGCTTTCATTTCATTTTGCGAGGTTTGGAGATGTCCGTCTCTCACCACAGACTCACTGTGAACGCTTTCCTTTTAAATTCTGGTTTGTTGAACCAAAGAAACTGTTCACAGTGAGGTCTGTCGACCATCCAGAGCAGGTTTTCAGACAGACACAGCGCGAGGCTTAAGCTACTTTAAAAGCCTCAGACACACACAAGAAGCAGTAACTCAATCACATGTGAACACACAGGCATGATGCACATGAAGCTTTCTGAGGACTTCATCATCTGCAATGTCTTCCTCAGATTAACGTCCGTAAATGCGCCTGAAATTCATAGAGAACCTCTTTATAACTCCAGAACTTTCCTGAGAAGTCCTCCTCAGCATCTGAGTGATCCAGTGAGTCGTCTGTGTCGACGGGTTCACTGCCAACAGGAAGAGCTGACAGCCGATTCAGCCTTTTTAACGGCACCAAACCGTCAAAATCTAAACAAGCAAACGCTTAAAAAGTTGTTTGACAGCAGATTTGTTTTCATCCTGGTTCAACCATGTAAAGCACTCTGTAATGTTCCATGTCTTTTTCTTTAATTTCGGCTATCTGGCCCTTCAACACATACAGATAAATTAAACGTGAAGAAAACTACATATGTACAGATGCTGTCATATTGACCTGAGTCTACGTGGAGTTGATCTGTGAGGAGGAGCTGCTGCTGCCGGAGCTCTTGGTCTTCTGCCCCCTGGTGGCGCTGGGCTGCCGCTGCACGCGCTGGCTGGAGGCCTCCCTGCTCTTCTCGCCGTGGCCGGCTGCAGCTTTACTGCGCACTGCTGACACAAAGCCAGAAAACACGGCGAGTTCAAGCAGCAGGCGGACGTGAGGTCGTTCAGATGGCTGCTCCACATGTTCCAAACAACACGAACAAAGCGTAAAAATGGAAAGTGATGATGACGAGGAAAAGGTACAAACGAAGGGCTGAATGTCACACACACGGTGTCAGTTTAATCACAGCCTATATCACTGCACAGTGACACTGCAGCACGAGGCTACAGCCACACTAAGAAGGAAAAGGAGACTAGAAACGCCTTTTATCTTCTGTGCACTGTGATCACTCACAGAGGATGTTAAGACTCAGTTACATCTGAAGGAAGAATTAAGAAATTCTTCCTCTTAGAAATGAAAATTCGTAAGTAGTAAAACCTGGGTTTTGCAGCCTCACCTGCTCCTGTACAACCACTAGCTTCTGGTGCTAATGTTAGCAAACTTCAGACGGACGCTGATTTCAGATTTCTGACTCGTCTCTGCTCGCTGCCTTTAATATCATCCTGTGACTGCTGCTTGCACCACAGTCCGAATAAAAAGACTCTTTTCTCTGTTTTATCTGGAAGAGTTCCACTCAGTCAGTGACTTTGACCGGTTAGGTTACCTGCCGGTTATGTTTCACACTGCAGCAGACTGAAAACATGACTCAGATCATTAATATGTTAGCGTGCAGCTCTCTGCTGCAGTGCAGATCAGGCTGTCTGAATTCAGCTCCTCCATCACACCAGAACAGATTTCTGCTCTACGTTTGACATATTCAGTGACGAGGAAGCAAAACAAGAGACTGATTCAGAATCAAAGAAGATGAAAATGGATTTTTTTCTCCATGAATGAAGCCTCCTGCTCCTTATAACTAAGTTCAAACATCACCCAAAACCCAAAACATACATGCATGAACACACACACAGTTTCCACTCTGCATAATCATGAAATGAGGAAAGCACAGCATGAAGTCTGAGGCGAGCAGGCAGACAGATGGAGGCGTAGACACAGTGCAGCAGAGGGGACCTTGAGTGTGAGGAGAGCTAGCCTCTTGGGGGCCGTAGACCACAATCTTAGTGTTGACCCTCGTGGCTCTGGGGCCAGAGGCCGAGGGGGCTGCTGCAGGAGGCTTAGGGCCCTTTCCAGAGACCAAAGAGTCCTCTTCTTTGCAGAAAAAATAGAATTCAAGCAGGATAGAGAAGAAATTAGAAAGGACCAAGACATGCACACAGTGAAGATCAGCCTCTATTCTTTCTAACATCCAGCGCACATCCTTGGTCTTCACTTAAAGACCTCAGCATGGAGCGAAGAGGGACTTAAGTCAGTGAGGATTACGCTGTGCAGCATGCAGGACAAGAAGCTCTGCTCTGTACAGTACTTAAGGAATGTGAATATTTCTATGCTTGAAAGGGGAAGCGAGAATCAAAGAGCGCGGGAAGAATGACGAGACGAGCTGAAAGGGAAGAAAGTCGGAAAAAATTCTCTGAGTTGTGGCTCTTTCTACACTTTGTTATGAAAGGCTGGGAGTCTGTGCTCCGCAGACCTTGAGCTCTTTACACTTCCACTCTGCCGAAGAGGACACGCGCGCACACACGCACACACACGCAAGCATGCACACACGCACACACGCGCACACACACAAAAACCCAGCAGTGTTTCAGAAGTGCTAAGACACAAACCTTCAATGCGCACAGTGTTTCATGTCTGCCTCTGTGTGTGCGTGTGTGTGTGCGTGTGTGTGTGTGTTATATCTGCTGCTTTTCACAGCTTAGCACTGGCTGAGCTGAGGAAAACCACAGGTGTAATTAGTGACATTAAAAATGACTGCACTTCATCCAGTTTTGCCGGTTTCGCTGAGGCGGTTTCACTCCACGGAGCAGAACATTCAGGAGATTTCACTTCATCTTTGTGCTTTACGCCATTTCATTTGAGTGTCCAGCACCTGAGGCATGGGCTAAATTCAATGCATTTTAGTGCAAGAGTGTCTGATAAGAGGGTGATTTTAAACACAACCAGTGGAGAGTTGAAGAGCTGAGCCGTCAGTGCTGTCATTAGTGACACCTGCACGCAGGTGAAAAAGTCTAATGATGACACTTAAACCTCCTGACCTTTGACCTAATTCAGTGATGATTAACTGTGCTTCCAGCCACCTCTTTAGTAGGATGATTGCAGGGTTACTATAAACAAAATACAGCTCGTAGCTCTTCATTCAGCCCTCAGAGGAGGGCTCTCTTATTTTTCCTGCTAAGCCTTTTTCACTTTGTCACAGCAGGAAAAATCCCAGCTGTAAACAAGAAACTGAGCGACGGCTGAATTCCACTAAGCTGCTTCTGATTCAGAGTCCTGGTTTTGTGCAGAACGGCTCACAGTCATGCTATCAAAGCTTACTGAGACATTAATGCTATGAGTAACACCTGTGCTCTTCCTGCTCCGTCACCTGCCGGTTACACTGCTGCTGTGGACTGTACAGAGCAGGCCTGACTGCCATCTCCCTCCCAGCCAGGTTAGTTTTCTTGCACTTGTTATGACTGAGAAACTTACACCATTTCTATGAGCACATGCCCTGCGACGCCCCTGCTTTGCACCTGTGATCTTGCAGCCATTTGCTGACCGTTGTTCAGCCTGCAGACACTGACCTCTGGCCTCTGTGGGTGCCGTGGTGATGCTAGTCGTGTGGGAGGCGGTCGAAGACTCCACGCCGCCGCTCTCAGCGACCCTCTGGCCTGCACACATCGCCTTCAGAGTCTGGAAGACTGCTTGAGGAGCCACGTTCATCTTTAACAGGTCCACTATGATCCTGGAGGACAACAGGAGGAAGAATGTGAAATCAGGGTTTCCTCCTGTTTGTCACATGTTTCTGCAAGTGTGGAAGAAGTACTGAGATATTCTACTTCAAAAAGTACTCAACTACAAGTAAAAGCACCGAATCCAAAGTCCTACTTTAGTAAGAGTAGAAAAGCATTTGGATCTTTCTCACAGCTTTTGGAAATATTTGATCATTTTGAGATAAACCTGAGAAGTTTAGTGGGGAAAGATCTCATTGGTGGATCTGCTGACACCTCATGGTCACAAACCAAAGAGGCTGAAAACCACCGATTCTCATCTTTAGTGATTTATTGTGTTTTCTAAGTCTGTCATTTATATGTATATTTACTATTAATAGGGTTGCAAGTAACGATTATGTCTATTATGGGTTAATCTACTGATTGTTTTCACAATCTTGTTAAAATGCCAAAAAAATAAGTCTTCAAATTGCCTCTTTTGTCAAACCAAGAGTCAAAACCCCAAAGAGCCCTCGTTTACTGTCATACATGACAAAGAAAAGAAGCAATTTCTCACTTTTATGAATCCAGTAAATATTTGACACTGTTGCTGTATAACTTCATCGGTTAATGATTATGATTGTGATGTTAATGATTAGTTTATTCAATCTGATTATCTGTGTTAAATAAATATAGCGCAGTAAAAGTACAACATCTCCCTCTGAGGTGCACAGGAGTAGAAGTTCAGAGCAGCACAAAATAGAAAAAATAAAGTATTAGTACCACTAACTGTACTTAAGTGCAGTGTTTGAGTACATGCACCACACCGGCTGTGGGACACCTACTTGAAGACCTCCTGGTCCACAGTGATGCCCGCAGCCTGGGTCAGTTCAAACAGCTCCGTCTCCTCAGCGCTGAGGACTTTCTTCTTCTTGATGGCATATTTCTGCACGTTACTGGTCACCACCAGCGCGGGGGAGTCTGGGGCGGAGGGCACCGTCTGCTGTGCTTGTTGAGACATCAGGGGTGGATACCTGAGAGGATGAAGGAGGTTAGATAAGGTACATGTTAAATGAACTCGGCTAACAAATGTCCATAAGGACGGCTGTGACGGTCCAGCAGTTAGCAGGCTAACGTTACGCGCCCGGAGTGAAAACATGGAGTAACGTGTTTCGAGCTCCTCTCCAAATATAACTACACATATAACCAACAGAAAACAGCTTAAATACACAAAACGACTCTTTCATTCAATAAAAAACACGTACCGTTAAGCTAGCTGAGCTAAGCAGCGTTTAGACTATCGTAAACCACAACAGTTCGACGCGCGCCAAATTTACGTCATCACCATGAGACAAACCGCGCCGCCCTCTGGGACTTGTAGTCAACATGGGGTTTGTTTTAGTTGAAATTGACCTCTTTCATGATAAGCTCAGTTAACTCAACTGATACATCACAACACTTTTCCAGCTAACCTTCACTCAGTTACTTGGAGCCGTTCTGCAGGATAAAATCGTTTAATATCTTATATTATTACAACATAGTGTTGCTTGCAAAACAGATTTTCACCAAAGCAAGTATTATAAATTACCTCCGTTTTACTGAAGAATTCAAAAATGTGTTTACCATCTTTCTAAAAGTTTAAGCTATAGGTCCCATTACTTGGACAAAAAAAACGCATTAAAACTAGACGATTCCTCAGAAATGTCACATATTTTTCATTTGGATTTTCAGGCTGAATCTTGCAGGTTAGAAAAGTTCATTATGACAAACCTAAGTACTTTGTGGTACTGCGCATGCGCGATAAAGCAGGAAATAGGTGACATCACAATGTTTCTCGCTACGTGTGTGAAGCAAAAATGTCTGTTACACTGCCGGTATCGTGTGAAGAAACTACAATTTATGACGCGATAGTTAAGTGCATTGCACCCTGACGGGAAAAAACGAATCACAAAAGCCGACAGAAGGACACTGTATGCTAACAAGACGAAGAGAGCGAAACCGGAAGTACTTGCGGGATTGCGCTCTCGCACCTGCTCACTCCTCTGCGCTGTCGTCCAAGAATGGCCGCTGCAGCAGCAGGAATAAACAAGCAGAGTGCCGTAGCGACGATGGAGCCGTGTATCCGACACGGGAGGGGGGCGACTGGAAACACCGTAAAGGTTGTGATTTCATTACTAAAATCCGCGGCCGCGTTACGCTCACAGTGATCACGTTGTCCGGTTAGCTTGCACGAAGCATCGGCAGCAGGCTAGCTGTCGTGGCTTCTGATTTTTGGGTGAACGCTGCTGCGTTGGCGTCGGTGGCACTGGACCCCAAACAGTCATCCAGATTCTAGATAAGCTGCGTTTGAAAGCTGAAGAGAAATAATAATATTGCATGCTTATGTCTCAATCAGGTGAACTAGCTTCATATGAAAGCACCAGGCTGATGTTTGTGTCTGTAACATGCTAACAGCGCTGAAGGTTTGCCATCGCTAGCTGCGCTTTAGCTTGACTGCAGCTCCTCTGTGTGGCAGCGCGGCTCAGCACCGTGATCCCTGTTAAAAGACGCTGGCGTGCAAGTTCAGACCCGCCTCTGTTAGCGCTGTGTTCAGCCAACATCAGCGCGGGGGGGGGGGGTCACCACCTGAAATCCTGCGCGTCAAGGTGACAGCAGCCCCCTCCCTGCAGCAGGCACGCACGGTCCTTCTGGAAGCTCACCAGGTTGTGTGTTCATCACAGGTGCTCGAGTGTGGCGTGTGTGAGGACGTCTTCTCCCTCCAAGGAGACAAGGTCCCTCGTCTGTTGCTCTGTGGACACACGGTGTGCCATGACTGTCTCACCCGGCTGCCCCTCCATGGCCGAGCGGTCCGCTGCCCCTTCGACAGACAGGTCACTGAGCTGGGTGAGTAAGAGGAGGACTGCGCGGACACGATGATGCTCATCGTTATCACGTCACTGAGTTATTGTTACGTTCATCTAGTGTCTGAATTGTCTGCCGCTTTAGGCCTCTTTCCTTTGAGTCTGCTGTTTGTTCTGCTGTTCTTTTTACTTTGTGTGTTCTGCTGCTGTGACACGAGAATGTCCCTTGGTGGATCCAGCTGACCCTCACTTTTTTTTGTCTTCACCTTCTTGTTTAGGGGACTCTGGAGTTTGGGGCCTGAAGAAGAACTTTGCTCTGCTCGAACTGCTGGAGCGACTCCAGAATGGAGCCACCAACCAGTCGGGGATGGCGGAGGACGCCCTGAAAGGCATGGGAGAAGTAAGACACCTGTGCTTTTACTGTTCTGCAGAGTGTCCCTCGCACCTGCTGCACCTTCCGTTCACCGTTCTGCTCTTCGTCTAGTGCATCATTCGGTGCGACGAGGACGAGAGCCACACGGCCTCCATGTACTGCACCGTGTGTGCCACCCACCTGTGTGCCGAGTGCTCCCAGCTCACCCACTCCACCCGCACGCTGGCCAAACACCGCCGGGTGCCGCTGGCGGACAAGCCTCACGAGAAGACCCTGTGCCCGCAGCATCAGGTCCACGCCATCGAGTTCGTCTGCCTGGAGGAGGCCTGTCAGTCCGGGCCCCTCATGTGCTGCGTGTGCAAGGAGTACGGCAAGCACCAGGGACATAAGGTAGTGAAGATAAGCTACAGTAACCATTTCATGTTCGATCTCTTCATCCAAAGAGACGTGCTCACGCGGTCAACTTTCTTCCCAGCATGCTGTTCTGGAGACCGAAGCGAATCAGATCCGTGCGTCCATCCTGGACATGGCCCACTGCATCCGCACCTTCACGGACGAAGTGTCCGAGTACTCGAGGAAGCTGGTGGGCATCGTGCAGCAGATCGAAGGTGGAGAGCAGATCGTCGAGGACGGGGTCGGCATGGCGCACACTGAACATGTAAGACGGGACTCGACCTCGGCTGAAACGCTCATGGTTGTGCTTTCCTTCCAGCCTTAACGTTAACCCCGTGTCTTCGCCAGGTCCCCGGCACAGCGGAGAGCGCTCGTTCCTGCGTCCGAGCTTACTTCGCAGACCTCCACGAGACTCTGTGTCGGCAGGAGGAGATGGCGCTGAGCGTGGTGGACGCCCACGTCAGGGAGAGGCTGATCTGGCTGAGGCAGCAGCAGGAGGACATGACCATCCTGCTGTCTCAGGTCTCCACCGCCTGCCTGCACTGTGAGAAAACTCTCCAACAGGTAGGAGACGCGCTCAGGCCGGTCCAGATCCGGACGAAGCCTCTGGCGTGCTGCGGCGACGGGCCTGATGCATGTCGCCTCTGTCCTGTTGTAGGATGACTGCAGAGTCGTGCTGGCAAAGCAGGAGATCAACTGTTTGCTGGAGACGCTTCAGAAGCAGCAGCATCAGTTCACAGAGCTGGCAGACCACATCCAGCTGGACGCCGGCATCCCCGTCACCTTCACGAAGGTAACGCCCACTCAGCTGATCCTGGACATCCACACTGATCCACACAGAGTCCCCGCGTGAACGTCAAAGAGCTCAGGTTTGTTTTAAACGTCTCTGTTTCAGGACAACCGGGTCCACATCGGTCCAAAGATGGAGATCCGGGTGGTGACGCTTGGGCTGGACGGAGCTGGAAAAACCACCATCCTCTTCAAGCTGAAACAGGATGAGTTCATGCAGCCCATCCCAACCATCGGTAAGATCACAGTGGGTCAGTTCACTCCTCCAGTGACGACGCACAACACGCTTCTCTGTAGCTTCCATCTGAATAAAGCTGGTTTTCCATCTGTTTCAAGGTTTCAACGTGGAGACGGTGGAATACAAGAACTTAAAATTCACCATCTGGGACGTGGGTGGAAAGCATAAGCTCAGGCCTCTGTGGAAACACTACTACCTGAACACTCAAGGTATCCTCTGTGTTCTGCACACTGTGAATCTGTGGTTTTGTCTAAATGTCAGCGTGCTGCTGCAAGGACAAGAAATCCTGCAGACTTTTAACACGTTTTGGTGGAGTTACTGAAACTTTTTCTGAGCTCAACACGTTTCCCTTTGTTGATTTTTAGCAACATTTTACCTTTAAAGCTCACTTGTGTTGCACAGAATGAGAGAAAAAAATACTTATTGCAGCTCATGAATTATACAATAGAATAATATTAAACGTACCAGAGGATGATTTATATGCTGCTTTTCGAGCTTTGCTTCACCTTCAAACTCCATCATCCATCAGAGTAAATGACGCTCAGATGTCCAGTGAAAATTACCTGAAGCTGTTTGATGCTCATCAAAAGCATTTAGCACACAGAGCCTTTAGAGGAATTGTAAGTCAAAGCTGAACCTCTCCTCCTCTTCCTCTTGTGCTCGTGAAGCGGTGGTGTTCGTGATCGACAGCTGCCACAGGGACCGCCTCATGGAGGCTCACAGCGAGCTCGCCAAACTGCTGACGGAGAAGGAGCTCAGAGACGCGCTGCTGCTCATCTTCGCCAACAAACAGGTAGCGGACCGCTGACACGCTAACAGTATGCAGCACTGCGGGGCAGAGCTGCGTCATTTCGGGGTGAGTTTGTGGCGACAGTAACCTCGCCGTCGCTCACCGCTCTGCGTGTTTGCAGGATGTTCCCGGCGCCGTGTCTGTGGAGGAGATGACGGAGCTGCTGAGCCTACACAAGCTGTGCTGCGGGAGGAGCTGGCACATCCAGGGCTGCGACGCCCGCAGCGGGATGGGTCTCCACGAGGGGCTGGATTGGCTTTCCAGACAGCTGGTGGCCGCCGGCGTCCTGGACGTGGCCTAAAGCGCGCCGCCCTCCACGTCGACTGACCCCCCTCCAGCGTCTGAGCCCCGCTCGTCCATCACTTCCAAACACTAACTTTGCAGACGAGGCTGCAGCTCTCGGCCTGCCCTCCTCATCTTTCCTTCTCTGTGCACGACTGTGAGCAAAGAAAACAAAGATGTGAATTCTTTCTCTCGCTTCACCGAAACACGGAAACTACAGAACCTTTAAGTCAGCCCCACCGGTCGCACCCACCAGCCACAGAGCCTGAGTCACGACTCCAGACTCCCATCCTGCTTCAGTTCTCAGGCAGCTTCCACCTCCTGACACCTGCTTCAGTTTCCTTTCTTCTGACCTTCTTCCAGAGACGAGCTGTTTATCTGGCTTCATAGCTAGTTGACTTTAGGACCAGTAACATGTTCAAATGCTCCTCGTGCTCTGCCACAGTGGACTCTGTCTGTATTTTCTATCTCACGTCACCCATCATAACCACCATATGTGACAGTAACCGTGACTAAATGCAGAGTAGTCTGTATTGTAATGATAGTGTCATTTACGTACCTTTTCCTCATCCTGAAATAATGACGAGGACCCGAGTTAAATTCAGTATATTTGGACGGGTTGGAAACGTTCCCTCTGGTTTCACTCAGAGGACTTTCTGAAGCTCCAGATTTCGGCTGTTTTCTCACGCTGCCTCGACATCTGATGTAAGCAATAGCAGCTGAGGCGTCGTGGGGTCTTCAAGTGACGTTTGGTTTTTTGAGTGTGTTGTTTGAACCTATTTAAAGCCACAGCCGGTCTCGACGCGTGTCGGGTGTCGGCTCGTTCGCAGTGTTTTCTGTTACAGAACAAACTGTTTACTGAACTTATTTATGAGCGGGAACGTCTGACGTCGCGCCGACTCGAGGCTTCACGCACCGATTCTGCCTCCTGTTTTGTGGAGTGTCTTGCACGCAGAATTTGTGGAATGCACTTGTTTGCTGCCTCAACCAGTTTTCATTTGGAAGCAAATTAACTATCTGCTGTTTCTAGAATATTAAACTCACTGCAGAACAAAATGTCTTGTGAAAATATTCCTATTTAAACATCTCACAAGTCCTGTTTGTGTGTCCGCAGCGCAGAGCACCTGCGATCAGCAGCCTTCAGTAAGTGTAATGTGAACGTAGTGAAGCATTCAGCCTAACACTGACGCCATCGTTTGACTTCATCTTTATTCATTGCTATGTAATGTTTACTTATGTATCTATGTATAAAAATGCAAATAAAAAATGCACGTGTGAGAAGCCTTTCCACGTAGTTCGTGACAGCATTTCCATTTGTTTTGAGACGTAGAAGCACAAAGCGCGGCGGGACCTTTGTTACCAGTGGACTTGATAACGGCTTTTGTAAATTATTCATAATGTGATGCTGTAAAATAAACTGACTGACCTGATTTGTCTGGCTGTATTTTTTTTTCTTTGAGGTAACGAACAAACTGAAACGTCTCCAGCACAAATAACTCACTGCACTCGTCCTCGGAGCGTTCTTTAATAAGTCATTCTGGTAAAAAACAAACAAACATGGCTGTACAGGACAAGACGACGGTCACTTTATGGTGATGTTGATGATGCTGATGTCCTCGTACGGCTTGTCGGTCTTGGGGTTGACCTTGACGTTGGAGATCCTCTGGACGGCCTCCATGCCTTTTGTGCACCTTCCAAACACAGTGTGCTTGTTGTCAAGCCAAGGCTGCGGGAAGAAAGAGGCAGCAGCGCACCGACCGTTAAAATCACAAACAACACGTCTGAAGCCCCTCAGGCGGAGAATCTGTGACGCTTCATCTGTCCGTTAAAGAGAAGGACGCGGCGGCACAGCTGGACAACAGCGGTGGAAATGATGCAATCCAGGAGGTCAAGTGTTGACCGACAGGCTGCATCAGTGATGGATTCTTAAACTCTGAAGCTTTAATTCATGATTACTGTGAGCAGCAGAGTCAACTTCTCATAAAGACTGACTTCTCTTTGCAACCAGTGGCCCCTTGTTGGCTGTTTTGTGGAGAGTTGGATGAGAAGACTGAGACCGCTCTTCATATCTGTCTGTTACATATGAAACTTAAGCCAGGAGACTGCTAGCTTAGCTTAGCATATAGACTGGAAACAGGAAAACAATACAATAAGAAGCAGTTATCCTAACAGACCATGAAGCTCGCTGGTCAACATGTTAGATCTTATTTGTTTCATCTGTATTCAAGCAAAGTAAAACCACAAATGTTGTTTCTCTCTTTTATTTTTTTACACGTTAAGCAGACTGATTAGTTTTAACCTTCAGACAGACGCAGGCTAGCTGTTTCCCTCCGTTTCCAGTCTTTATGCTAAGCTAAGCTAACAGCTTCATTTTTACCGAAATGAGTGATTCCTCTGAGTGTTCCACCTCTCTGTGCATACGAGTCTGAAAACTTACCGTCGGGACAACAGTGACAAAAAACTGCGAGCCGTTGGTGCCGGGGCCGCCGTTGGCCATGCTGAGCGTGTAGGGGCGGTCGTGTCTCAGCGTGGCGTGGAACTCGTCCTCAAACTCTCCCCCCCAGATGCTCTCTCCTCCCATGCCGGTGCCTGTGGGGTCTCCTGTCTGAATCATAAAGCCCTGCACACGAGAAGGACAGATGTGAACGCAGAGTCACCTGACTGATTCCTGCCTGAACAAGTCTGACGAACCAGGTAAGACACGCACCTTGATCACTCTGTGGAAAATGTGGCCGTTGTAGTAGCCATTTCTGCTGTGGACACAGAAGTTCTCCACAGTTTTGGGGCATCTAAGAACAACAGAGCAAAGACCTGTTTACATCTAATGAAGCGTGAAGGAGACTTCTGACCAAAGCCGTGATGTTCTGTTGGACCTACTCTACGGGGAAAAGCTTGATGTGGATGTCTCCCATGGTGGTGTGGATGATGGCGCTGTCCGACACTCTCTTGGGGCCCTCGGCCTGCGTGGCGGCCATCACCTCTTCCTTCGAGGGCTTCTCGTTAAAGATGTCTCTGTCCGAGTCCGCGCTCTTTGTGTCCTCCGGTTCTCTCTTTGAGAACTTAAGTTAGGAAAAAAAATATGAGGATTAGACAGAGAAACCAAAACTGGACCATTTTCTTTAAACCTTCTCGTTCTCCCACCATGTAGAAGCGGTTCTTCTTGAAGGCGGTGCAGAAGATGGTGGGGTCAGACTCCACGTTCTCTAAGGCGGGGTTGTCAGACGCCTTCATCTCTACGGTGGGCGCCACATGCATGGCCTTTGCAACCCCCTGGAACAGACTCAGCTGGACCACACGGATGTTCTCCAGCTTCCCGAGGATCCGCACACATCTGAGGAACGAGATCCAGAAACAACGACCTGATATTTGACCTAAAACAGGTGCTCTGAGTCAAGGTGGTGTGAACGTCATGTGAACACACCTGTTGGTCTCCACATTGATGACCTTGATGCCCAGCATAGTCCCATAGAGCACGAAGTGGCCCGTCTCGTCAAAGATGATATTTGTCAGTCGGATGCCGTCCACCTTCTCCAGCTCTCTCTCCACAGCCATTCGCCTCCCGAACTCCATGTCGGGCAGCTGCTGCCTCATCTGCTGCAGCTCTGTGAACATCTGACACAGGAAGCAGCCGCGGTCAGCATGTGAATCAGCCACATTAGAGGAAATGCAGGCGGAACGACGTGCGAGAACTCACCGTTAACGATTCATCGAACACCCTCATCAGTTTTCCCGTGAGGAAGCGGAAGATTCTGACTTTCCTGTCTGAGGCGATGGTGGCCATTTTCTTCCCATCAGGAGAAAACACGAGACTGGTGGGATAGGTTTTGTGTTTCGCAAATTCATACAAGTCTGTGTCTGTTTTGTACTCCCAGTGCACGTGCTTGGGGAACTTGAATTCATTCGGGAGGCCAGTCCAGTATTCCAGCATTCCCGCTTTGTCAGCAGAGACGACGACTCTAAACGCCGGATTCAGGCGGATCTGGGACAGCGGCGAGGAGTGCATCTTGTCGAAGACGTGGAGGGGCTGGTTGCTTCCCCTTCCGTCGTAGACAAAGATCTTCCCTGTGGATTTTTCTGAGCAGGCCACCGTGGAAATGGCATCCCTGGGATTGTAGATCCACTCACACTGGCCAGGCTGGAAGCTGCACAGAGGAGAGAGAAACTCATCTACACTGGGAAACAGGTCTCAGCTCACCTGTAATCATAGTCTGTCCTTCATGTGAACGCATTTCACATGAAGTATAATCACTTTGCAGTTACGCCTCACCCCAGTCTCAGCATGTTGATCATGTCAAAGTTGACAACGTCAAACACTTTCATGGCCTGATCATCACCGACAGAGCAGAAAAGAGCCCCTTCAGCACTGACAGCGATGCTTTCGATCACACCTGCAAGAACAACGTCAGGACTCACCGCACCGTCTTATATCTGAGAGAACAATGCAATGTGCAGACACTAAAATGGAAGCAAAGGCAGCACGTTACTCCTTATCGCTCCTCATCAATAAATAAGTGAATGAATTAAAACACTGTGATGAATGCTAAGTGATAAATTCATACCGAGATGACTTCGAAAGTGTTTGACAAACTCGATTCCCTCCTCCTCCTTCTTCTTCCAAAACTTGACATGGCCATCTTGGCTGGCCGTGATAATGAAGTCTGTCCTGAAAAAGAATAGTAAGTAAAGTATTAAGTGGAAAGCATGAAGTAGGGAAGCAGTCCCGCGACTTGGAAACACTACGAGAAAGTCAGTTGTTTACAGGAAAACCACTTACTTTGAACAAACTATGTGTGTGATAACGTCTCTGTGCATGTAGCTCCGTTCATACATTGCAGCTGAAGGGAGGTTTTCCAGGTAGACGCGCTCAAATTCAAGTACTGACAAAAACAAAACAAAACCATCCAGCAGTTAGCGGGAGTTTGGTTAGCATGATTAGCATTGTTTAGCAGGAGTCGTGAATCAACCAAAATATGTCGAATTATCTAAGCGCCAGAAACGAACCTTTCCTTTTCTTGGCCTTTGTAGCCTCGCTTGGCATGGGTCCGACCCATTCATCCTCTTCTCCATCCCCATCTCCATCCTGATTATCTTCTGCTTTTCGCTTAAGTTCCACATTGTTTTCAGCGGCCGCCATTGCTACGATGCTTCCGTGTGGTCCATTCTGGATTACGGCACTTCCGTTCAGCGCCTGGACATCTGAATTTTCTCTCACCCATTTTGACTCCTGCTGCCTAATATCATGCTATATTTTCTGAAAATCAATTAATTTTTGCTTTGTCAATTTCTCTACAGATTGTACATTAGGCTGATTGTACAGTGAGCGATAAAAATGGCTTGTTTATCGGTATGACACAGATACAGGAGCAATAACGTCCACCACTTAAAATATTATTTCTTCCGGTTCCAGCATAAACCAGCGTCAACACACAGTGACAAGAGTCTAATCAGTGTTTCCAATCAGTGTTTTTAATGATTCAATTTGAAGTATTTATAAAAGATTAGCAGCAGTGGAAAAAAACTACTGTTTTGTTTCAGACGGTGTATTTTCACGGAACACTTGGGTCAAACCAAAAGTCAGCTATAGGGGGGTAAATAACATTTCTTGGAACTGTTCTGTAACTAGAACATTTGCTCGTTGATACCCATGTAAATTAATCATCCACTAAATTTAATATCCAAACAAGTGAACGATTTTAAATGTTAATATTCAAATTAATAAAAAATACACAATGCTTTTATTTGCAACCCCCCACGGACTCGGTAGTAAACAATAAGCTCACGCTTATGGCCAAGATGGCTGTAGGAACGAAGTTATAATTATTTGTCACTTGTAGAGCAAGCTAATGAAATAACCGTTATATAGTGTTTTCTCTACTTTCAGGATCAAACAGTCTGAAAAAACATTATTTACTCGCTTTAACGACAAACAAACCTCAGCGGCAGAATGAGCAATATTTACATTCAAGAGCCGCCAACAAACGGAAAGGTGAGCGCCACTCTTTGCAGTTTAAACACCCACGTTGGGTTTTCATGTGCATTTTCAACAAGTCCTTCGATGTATGTTTTGTTTTTAGAGTTTATAACGGCGAGGAGGACGTTTGGTTACGTTGCTTGTTTCGCTGAAGACAGTAAATGCCGCAGTGTAACGATCGTAGTCCTAATGTTCAGTCATTCTAACGTCACTGTGTGTCGAGCCTTCACTGTACGTCCTGCAGCAAACCTCATGAAACGTTTGAGTTGTAAAACAATGACTCTCTTTTCTGACTGCAGGTAAATATGAAAATGTGCTTCTAACCTCCCACTTTGTGATCTCAGGTCCTGTTGAAGACCTCAGCAGGTGACATTGACATCGAGCTGTGGTCTAAGGAGGCTCCCAAAGCATGCAGGAACTTCGTGCAGCTGTGCATGGAAGGTAACACTCAAAGCCAGCCGTGCTTCCAGTCCAGTACCTCAGAAATAAATGCCAAAAACTGTGCAAGAAAACACATGCATCCACGGTGAGATGCTCAGATTTATTGGACAATCTGCCTTAAACGGCACTTTGAGTTCACAGTGAGTCATGTTTGTTAGGACCTAATGTTTCTGGGGTATCCTGGGAGGTTTCCTGGGAGCAAAGTTAAATAAACACACTATCAGCATATCTGCTTTACCGTTTTCTAAAATCACATCGTAATCTGCATTAACCACCATGGTGACCCCTGAGCTGCAGGCTCATGGTTGTGGCTGGTTTGATTAAACATCCATTTATCTCAAAATGGACGAAACTCAAACGCACCGTCAGTTATTTCACTTTTTACATTAATTGTGAGTAATTCTTTATTTTCTGGGTCCATAACTTTCCTGGAACGAACTCTGTAATTTGGTGCTAATTATCGGGAAAATAACTCATGTTATTGAAATAAAAGCTCAATTTAAAACTCAGCATTAATTCATCACTGATGTATTATTACACACTTTATTTTCCAGGTATGTTGACTTGCATGCTCGCCTGCAGACAAACGAGACTCTTTAGTCTTTAAACTCTCGGGTTTATTGCTGTTAAATAACTGGAAATGTACCAGCTGAACAGCGTCTCTGTTTTCCTTGTAATTACTCCCAATTTACGTAGTTATTTCCAGGAAACTCCTTGGAAATCATTCAGACGTTCCAGGCCTGTAAAATATAACGCTGGCTTATTGTCTAAAGCTTGTCTCTCCTCCAGGTTACTACGACGGCACAATATTTCACCGCGTGGTGCGAGACTTCATCATTCAGGGGGGCGATCCCACCGGAACAGGAGCGGGAGGAGAGTCCGTGTATGGCCGACCGTTCAAGGTCAGACTGATGATTCCTGTTAAAACTAACAGAATGAGTCTGAATGAAAACTCTCCCGTATGGCAGCCTGAAGGGAACACTGAAGCCGTCTTTCTCTTTAAACTTTCAGGACGAGTTTCACTCCAGGCTGCGCTTCAATCGGAGAGGTTTGGTCGCCATGGCGAACGCCGGGCCGCATGATAACGGCAGTCAGTTCTTCTTCACCTTGGGACGCGCCGACGAGCTCAACAACAAACACACCATATTCGGCAAGGTGCGTGTTCACGTCTGTCCCGGTCGGACGTCTGTCCCGGGACGTTAGAGTCAAACGTCTCCTGCTTGCACGGACCGGATCAGACTGCGTGTGTCAGAGTGTGTTTGACCGTTTGTGCCTCTTGCAGGTCACAGGAGACACAGTTTACAACATGCTCAGATTAGCAGAGGTTGAATGTGACGACGAGGAAAGGCCTCTAAACGCCCACAAGATAAAAACCGCCGAGGTATTTTCTTCTTCCTCTGCGTCTCTTCTCTTCTTCACCCGCCTGACAGCTCTTTAGTGTTTCACGTCTCTAACGTTAAAAACACTTTTGTCTCATCCAGGTGCTTCATTGTCCTTTCGATGACATTGTGCCTCGTGAATTGAAGAAAGCCAGAAAGGAAAAAGATAAAGAGGAGGGAAAGAAGTCGCAGTCAAAAGCCACAAAGTGAGTGTTCAGACGTCGTCTGTCCTTCTCATTGTGGCGTCGGAAGGTTTCTGCTCTGCAGGTGCTCCAACTCTTTTGTTTACTTTGACGTGTTTTGGTGTTTTTTTTTTACCTCTTTTGTTCATTTTCTGGCTTCTTCATCTTGGACTGCTTCATCTGCCCGATCAGAGCATCAGCAGCCACATCTGCTGCAACAACAGGCGACACTGAACAACTTTACAAATATGCATCAATGTATGCACGTAGAATATTTGTTCTAGTTATTAATCATCCGACGGTCTTCATGTGAGTTCTGGTGGAGACGTCTTTGTGTCTGTCCCCCCTAAAGGTTGACAACATAATAATAATGATGATAATAATATTAATAATAATAATAACTGATGAGCCAAACGTATATGTGACAATGTGAAGTGTAAAACATGTCGAAACAGAATTATTTGTTCATTAATCTCGTCACAAGACAAAAGCAGCAGCTCCTGTCTGACTTCACTTTGACTGTTTCTGATGCCCGAAACAGATTTCAGGACCTCATATCTTCTTTTTCTTCGGGCTCCTCCTGAAAGTCGATGATTCGCTTCATCGGTCGAGAAGAATCTGAGTCGAGACACGTTTTTTTCTTTAAGCTGCGTCACTGTAAACAGGAACAGCAGCACAGCAGGCTGGAAGCTTCACAAACTGAGTCTCAAAATGACCATAAAACACAAAACGGATAGAAACTGAAGGCAGCGTGACGCCGGCTGCTCCGACGCTCTCAGATCGTCACTGTCAGTGAAGTCCATTAAACGGCTTTGAACCAAACGGCGGTTCAAGCTCCTCTGCCGCCGTCGCCTGAGACTGACCCGAGAAAGCCTTTAAAGTCTTTCAGGTTAAACACGAGACTCGTGCAGGCTGATGTAGAAGTTTAGTTTGTCACTGAAATGAAGAAAAACCAAAGGAACAAACAGGTGAATCTTTGTATTGAGCAGCTAAACCTGAAGTCTTCAGCCCGCCTTGTTCTTCTTCTCTTTCTTTCTGAGTGACAGGAGCCTCGTTGGGTTACCATCCTTAAACTCACTGTCAGCTGCTGCACAGATAAATGTGTTGTTATTAATGCTTCATGGTGATTTTTGCAGGAACTTCAGTTTGTTATCATTCGGAGAGGAAGCTGAAGAGGAAGAGGAGATGGTGAATCAAGTCAGTCAGGTACTGAAATACGAAGCCGGTCTCTGTCCACGTCTGCCAGTGAGCTCCAGTCAGGCCTCTGCAGGGAGCAGATCCTCAACGAGTCTACAGGAAGTCATAACGTCACTTTTACAACATGAAACATCTGAAATCTTGTTTAAGTTGTTTGAGTCTTTTGTGTGTTTGGGTGTGGTGAAGGCCTCACAGCACACACCAGTGCACCCAGAGCAAACAGGCTCTATGTGGAAGTGAAGGTTTGATTATTTCAGCCTGATTTCCACCAAAGTCTCGTGATTTTGAATTTGGTTCCTCTCAGATAATCATAAATGATGCTGATGAGGGCGTCTGTGAATACTTCTGTCAACTACATCTGATTGTTCCAGCTGGGAAATCATTCAGTATTTACTGCACCGTAATCTTTTTCAGTGGACGGTTTGTCACCTGACGCATCTTTGAAAATGTTACTGAGCTTCAGTTAATTTAAGAAATCTGCAACGTTGCTGTTTGAAGTGATTTTCTATTAAGATGAAACAGAAGTTACAGAAATTGAGTTCTGTGTGAAATCAAAATCAGCTGATGATCATTTTTTCATGTTTCTTCAGACTCTGAAGGGAAAAAGCAAAAGCAGCCACGACCTCCTGAAGGACGACCCCAGACTGAGCTCTGTTCCGGCCGTGGATGAGTATGTGC
Organism: Chaetodon trifasciatus; assembly: GCA_037975065.1. Taxonomy (NCBI): domain Eukaryota; kingdom Metazoa; phylum Chordata; class Actinopteri; order Chaetodontiformes; family Chaetodontidae; genus Chaetodon; species Chaetodon trifasciatus. Next base: position 2,018,669 of record JBBMOE010000003.1, read on the forward strand.
ACTGACTGATGGACGATTGGACAGTAGACGTCTTCTTCTGCGCTCACAATGCTCGTCCCGCCAACATTAACCCACATTCTGCTTTCACAGGAAAACGAAGAAGAAGCCATCGGGAGAAGAAGCCGAGGTCAGTACGGCATCCTGTGCAGATCAAAACAAAGTTCCCACAGTGGCTTTTCTCTGGTTCTGAACCTCGGCGTGTTCTTCCAGACAGACGACGAAGTCGACGGCGATGCTGAAGACGGCGAGGATGCAGATGAAGAGTACGACTCCGATAAGAGAGAGAAGATGAGAGAAAGAATCGGGAAGAAGCTGCAGAAAGAAAAAGGAGCAGAGAAAACAGCAGAGGAGGAGCGAGGGAGGAAGAGCAGCCGCAGGTACGAGCGCATGAGTCACAGACAGAAAGTGTGTCCAGAGCGCTGCCTGTTTCTCTAATGAACAGCATGAACCGCTGCTGATGTAATGCAGCATGTCGGCCTGATGGGGGAGCTGTTGTTCTGCTGTCCACAGAGAAAGCGATGAACCGCTTTGAGCTTCGCTCTCCTGTTCAGTTAGATGAGAGTAAACCATCCAAACGTTCACTTTTCCAACAAGCAGAGCGTTTATTGAATCCACAGGGAGACGAGCTGGACTTAAACAGCTGATTATGAATTCATCAGAAGATTATTTTCTTGGCTATTTGATTTTTCATTTTGCGTCTTTTGTCTCATTAACAGTCCAACACCTTGAATATTCCGTCTGCTGTCGTATAATACAAGAAAAAGCAGCAAGTCTTCACATTTGAGAAGTTAGAACCAGGAAGTTTTTGACATTTCTTCCGTAAAAATGGATTAATCAGTTATTGAAGTAGTTAATTTTCTGTCGATCACTTAATCCTTTCAACTCTACATTGAGTTAACCTTGAAATATCATGGCTGATCCGGACGAGATGAGAGCGGTTCATGTCCTATTTAAACACTCCTGAAGCTCAGACGACCTAAAACAATCATTAACGTGTATTAATTGCTGCCTCTCTGCAGCAGCAAATCCCCCCAAAACACTTTTGTCCTCTGGCTTCTCTGATCAGGTCGCGGTTGGATTTCAGAAGCAGTCTGACGCACTGATTGATGCGCTGATTGATGTGTGTTTCACTGTGTTATTAAAACACCTCAGATATGACACACTTTGTGTTTACAAGCAGTGAAACTGTAGAACCCGAATGGCACTTTTACAGAACAGAGACCAGCAGTCCAAAACCCCCAAATACTCCATTTATTGTCAAACATATGACCATGAAAAGCGGCAAATCCTCACGTTACAAGCTGGAAGCAGAGACGTTGCTTAAAAGACAAATCATCAAAACAGTTGATTTTTTAGGATCAGCCAATCATTGCAGCTCTACCTGTAGCTGAGTCACACGTTAGTCCCTCAATGTTATCAATAACATCTGTGCTGTCGTATTAGAGGGAAGCTCTATACAAGCTGGAAGACGCATTTGAAGAAGAATCGCCAGAATGGAAGCAGCAGAGACCGAGAGAGATCCAGATCTTTAGTCTTCTGATGGCTCAAGCACTGGATCCTACATTTCCCACAATGCACCTCAATTGCATCTTTAATCAGAAGCCTGAAGGGCCGCTTCTTTCAAAGCACCTCCAGTTTGCACCGTCAGATAAAAGCTTTAAAAGGCCAGGCAGATGTGACCCTGATGACATCACTGTGACGTCACCGGGGTTATTTTCCCAGACTTCACAGAGCTCCTGCAGAGCCGCGGAGAACCAGCCAGCGCTCAGCGTGATGAGTAAACCGAACGATGTTTAAAGAAGGATTTGAAAAGCGTCGTGTGTCTAAAATAAGTCCTCACCCAGTGACCTAATTAACAGCAGCACTTTAAATCCAGATAGCACGATTCCATGAACGCGGCGCTCTTGAACGCAGCACCTCCCACGGAGGCCTGGCGTCTTCGTCATCCGCATATCTTCCAGCTCTGTTTCTACACACGCGCGTGCAGCCGCCGCCGCCGCCGCCGAACACGCACACACCTCAGCCGAGGCTCACTGGACCAACATCAGTGGACCTGCTATTTGAAACAGGAATGTTGGCACTCGAACCAAATTACTTACTGTGCTGAAGTAGAAGCAAACAGTGCGTCCGTCTGAGCCAAGAGCGTGAGTGAGCTGAAGGTGAGAGTGGAAGGTGATGGTGTGTGAGACAGCTTTAGTCTGAAAATGACCTGAGGAGGACGGAGGGAGACATTTATCTTTCATCTCTCTTTGATGCCGCTGGTCGGCCGCTTATCTCCCCTCCATATCCTCCTAACAGGTAGCCCTCAACACACATATCAACATACCCTTCTCTCATTAGCGCTAATGGGATAAGGAGTGGGCCCCCGCTCAGTTATGTGTGTGTGTGTGTGTGTGTGTGTGTGTGTGTGTGTGTGTGTGTGCCCTGACTGACAGCCAGGCCAATGCAGGCAGACTGTAGTATATTAAACACAAGCGCAGATTGTTTTGCTACAAGAACTGTAACCCAACACAGTGGTTTGTCTTGGCAGGGAATCAAAGCGCAGGCTGGTAGGTACAGTGTTAGTCCGGGACAAAGGGGGCATTGTTGCAGGGTGAGCGCTGCTCTCCCACCGTTGCTTTGCTTTGAGCTTTCAGCTGCTCTGTGCGCGAGGAGGAACACCGACTGCTATCTAGTCACCTGGGAAAAAAAGGCCACTTTTCTCAGTCCTGTGTGATCGACGGCAGCGATGCGGGACTTTTGTTGTTTGCTCTTTGAGGTGTGCAGCGCGCCGTCTGCTCAGGCCTCAGCCGGGGGAGCGCTAACAAAGCCGATTGTGTCTTTTTCCCCTCAAAGTCGAGGCTGCTGAGACAACCTTGAAATTTGGAGTCTCCCTGAAACCAAAATAGTTTTTACATCAGGTCAAAACTATCTTACGCTGCTCTCCAGCAGCAGCCAGATGATATTCCACTGCACTCTTCCATGATTGCAAAACGCTTGGACTTGTTCACATTCGTGAGCGAGTTGCCAGATAACGGCGCGCCGTACCTGAACCAAGAAAAGAGTCACGATTGATCAAAACAGATCCTGTTTCTGCTCAGTTTGCCTCAGCTTGCCGCGATGTTTGATGTTGTTGGTAATGCCGGTTAAGCTTTTGTGCTCACAGTTTGACGCTCCTTTTATGTTGCTATTGATCAAGTCTGGTTTTTGCTGTGTTTGAAGTAGGCCTCTTTAGGGGGTTGCTTTATAAAAGACACTACTGAATGAAGTCCCAAAAGCAGTGTATGTGGTAGTCGCCACTTTTGTTAAACCCGACGGGGCATGACTGGGGAAGCAAAACGCTTCCATATGGCTGTGGGACAGTGTGAGCTGCTTCTGCCAGCAGGGCCTGGCTCCCTCTGCTGTCTCTGCTAATCGCTTTTCAGTTACTGCAGGCTGGAGATAATGACAGAAGCGCACTTCCTGTTATTTATATCACTTGTTATCACATGCTCATATACGGCGTATGCAGCGTGAACAGAACGACATTAAAGAGGCCGCTATCAAGACATCACATCGTCCACATCATGTCCATTTACAGTATGTCATTAAAATAATAACTGTGTGTGTGTATGTGTGTGTATGTGAGAGAGAGAGAGAGTGTGTGGTCTTGTTTATATATCCCGGTGGGGACCATAATCTGGCTGCACATTAGTTTGCGGGGACGTCCTGTCATCCTGGGGGACCAATCTGAGGTCCCCTGAGTCCAGACTGCCTTTTGAGGGCTAAGACCTGGTTTTAGGGACATTCAGCTGGGATGGTCAAGGTTAAGGGTAAGTGTCCCCACAGGGATAGTGATACCAACTTTATGATGATATTGATAAGGGCATTCAATTCAATTCAGTTTTATTTATGTAGCACCAAATCACAGCAGAAGTTGTCTCGGGACACTTCGAGCTGGTACAGACCAAACTCATTATCTAGTCTCAACATGAGGAAGCACTTGGCGAAAGTGGCGAGGAAAAACGTCCTTTTAATTCTCGTTTGGTCTGGAGTTAAATTTCCTAGAGCTCCGGTTGACAGAGATGGTGAGATCTGAGATCTAAACACTCAAAAATCTAAAAATCTTCAGTTTAATAGCATAAAAACCCGCAAAAATTCACATTTGAAAAGGTGGAAGCAGTGAATAGATCAGTCTTATCAGTTAATCGTTGAAGCTTTGTGTGAATATTTAATTGTGACTGTGGTCAACCGTGTAAAATCTCTTAATTTCTTCGTGTCAAAGGCCTTATTGTTTCCCTCTGACACTCAAGCGTGAGTCTTACTCACTCACAAAATGATTAAAACGAGTAGTTGAGCATCAAAATAAACTTCTTGTCCATCATCTTGAGCAGCCATTACAGTTTGAGTCTTCATCTTCTTCTTTCTGGATTTGGATTTCTGCCACATCGCTCCTGAAGACAGCGTCCTTCCAGCCTTGTGGACAGCGTAACTTAAATGGGACATCAGACACTAATTATCCTGCCCGAGTGGCCGTTCCCCGGACGCTGCGTCACTCTGTGTTAATTGGCTGCACCTGTCTCTTGTCATCGGTCATAACCCAACGCGTTCGCAGGGAAAGGTTGCAGAGATCAAGAAAGCATTCAGCGCTGCTTTTGTGCAGAAAACTGCTTGAGATAATCCAGTTCTTGGCAGCGGGGTTGTGTATGTTTTGGAACTGCCAGGTTTACACATCTCTGGCCCACTGTAGCATGTCTGCCCCATATGGGGCACTTGCTCGCTGGAAACAGTTCCAGACAGCGATGCAGGTCGAGGACGACGGGGTTAAGGCTTTCTGAAAATTAATTTAAAAATACGGCAGAACACCACGTGGACTGTGATCAGTGTCCTTTTTCAAACAATTCATGGCCATGTGAAACTAATACAAACAATAAAAGAAGCTCTTGATATCCTCGATTCATTCCATCACGACTAACAAACAGAAGGCCAAAGGATCCATTCGACAGTTGCGAGGAAGATAAGCCGCTCGAAAAGAGGAACCTTGGTCCACTGCGTGGGTAATGTGTTGGTCTAGATCGCTCTGCAAAGTCATGCAAATTCCTGTGTTGAGGTTGGATTCCTCCACTCCAGCTCACAGTTCTCCTTGGCTTTTGACCAAGCCATGGAGTGCCCCCTGAGGGGAGTTCACCCAGCCATCTTGTTATTCTAGCACATTCATCCACATCACTTGCTCAGTCGTTAGACTGGTTTGAGTCCACCGTAGCACGGAGAAGCTGCTGCTGCCATCCTTGTGGTGTACTTACACGAAATGAGACTTAGGTGTTAAATTTTACTGTCGAATACACGTTTGACTCGTTGCAGTCGTACCGTGCTTGTATTTCAACTGAAGCCAGTTCGACTCTATCAGCTATTGCAATTCTTAGAGTCACTTGAAGGCCGGAAAATGAAAATACAGAGAAATCCAAAAAAGGCAAGGACGTCTGCTCGTACATTTTGGAAAACCATTGAATTTTTGATGAACCGTACAGTCATCGCTGGACTATTTTGAAGGTTGTCGAATTCCTGTGTCAGCCTCAGACTCCTGCCAGACACTGGAGTATTAAATGCAAGGTTCTGAATCATGAGAGAGTTCTTGGTCTCCTGCCAATCACTTCATATGCTTTCTTTATGAAAAGTTAATCATCCACAGCTCTCTGGGTTTCACTTTTTTTTAATTTTCTGAAAGAATGACAGTAGCTGGCAGCCCCCTGGCAGACCCGGGCCACTGGGACTGATGGAGATTCACAAAAAGGATCCATAATGAATGTAGCTTTGCCCATTTAGGTCTGTTTATCCGACACCTAATGACAACATCTGCGTGGGTTTTTAAGGGGATTTAAAAGGCCGCCAGAGTCCGATTAGTGGATGGATGGATGGATGTGTCTGTAGAGAAAAGGGTAAGATAACGAGGGCACTCTCCACAAACTGCTCCAAATTCTCATCTTCCATCCTTCCGATGTTGCTTTTCACCTTTACAGAATAAAATCTTAATCTTAGTCTTCACTGAACCTGAACGCCTGCAGCAGCTGGACTGGATCACACCAGCTACTTGTAAATCCATTGCTAAACTAAACCGAGCTACAAAAGTCCTTCCAAAGTTTGATTTTCTAAACCAGGTTGCACCATGAAAAACTGCAAATGTCACTGTAGCATCACAAGCTATAACATAACTGTCAAAAATAAGTTTTAGGAGCTGTTCTGTTTATCAAACTTAATTGCTAATCCTCAGTGAATGTCGGCATTACTTTGTTTTATTTCTGTATGCCGAAATATGTGTTCCACTTGGTGGTGTTCATGCAGTTTAAATGAGAAAAGATGGAAATATCCTGTTATGCTAAGCTAACCGTTGCTGTTTGGTTCGTCCTTTTGTCTATTTTAGCCTAACATTTTGTAATTTAAGGTATATTGTGTTACTTTTGTGAATTGTAATTTAAAGATTTTAAAACATTTCCATCAAATATCAGATTTGTCGACAATATATTGATTTTACCTCTTTTACTCTTCAGTCTGAACAATGGTAGCAAGTTAATGCTAACATAGCTTGATACTTCAGCGATTAATCGTTTGAGCACTAACGATGTTTAGCTCGGATATTTGAGTCAGATCTTAGTTTATTACAGATACATCAGCATCCTGTGTATGTTGATCCACGTTTAGAAATATTGCCGTACAGAAATGCCAAAAATGTTGGAGGTTCATTTAGAAATGGTGTCATTAGTTTGTCCACCAGAGGGAACTGATGAGGTCCTTTTTCTGCTGTAGAATATCACGCTAAGCACATTTCTTGGTCACAATTCGTAAATAACCAAATCTAATGGGTCCTTATCAAAAATCTATGTTTTTTCATGTGTTAAAAATTATTATTGACCTCTCACGTTACATAACGTGCTTAGAAACCAAATAATTTGTAGTGTTGTACTGTGAGGGTCTCCAGAGGAATTCGCTGAGCCTCAAGGTGTGTCTTAACAGGTGTTGTTGGGGCTTTTCCTGTCCTTTCTGGCCTCTTTCTCTTTATTGGCACCGCGGCTGTGGAGCCGATTGTTTGGCTGTTGCCTTGGATATGTCTCTTGTTTTCTGAATGGCAGCATGTTACAGCAGGCAGCAAACGATCGCTCAGTCCAAAGTGTTCCTCACTGTGGAATAAATGCATAAAAGCTCACCTCTCAGACCTGAGGAAGAGGCCAGACTGCTGCAGTAAGAGCTTCGCGTCATGTCAAGACAGCTGCTTTGACCTCTTCAGTACATGTAGTGTGATTTTTGTCACATTACATAAATTTGCATGTTTCAGTGATCCAGGCAGCCAGCATCTGGCCTTGTTGCACACCTGTGTGTTGCTTTCTGTTGCTTTGAAGCAGCTGATTTATACACTTAAAGATCAGTTCAGTAGTCATGAGGTGAAGTCTACAGTCTGGGAAAACGGTTGTTTATTATCGCTTGTGGTTGTGGAAGAGCTTTGTCATGTCTGCGAAAACAACCCTGGAGACTATTAGCTTGGAGACCACAAATCTTTATCAGAAAATTGCATTATGGGAATTGTAGGATCCAGCATTTTTGAAGCTTGACCCATACTATTGGCTAAAAGTCAAGATATTTCTGCCTCTTCTGCCTTGACTTTGCTCTTTTTTAATTGTCTTTCTACAGCACTAAATTTCTGGTGTAACCCTAAAAATGTGGCAATTTGTACAACCTCTGTTAAATCTGACAAATACAGCTGATTGATTTTCACCCGAATGACTAATTTTGTCTGCAGAGCTGCCCTCGTAATAACTGATGATCTCATGATGGCATGCTCTACCTTAGCAAAAACTAACACTCTTCAAACGTAGAGGATCTCTGACTTGACCTCATTTTCATGTTGCTTTGCTCACGTCCTTCAGTGATTAAACATTTTAAGATGAAGTGGCTATATTTACCTTTGATGGATGTCTTGAGTCAAGGTGTACTAGCCAAATAATTACACCAATTAAACCAAATTTACGAGGCTTTACCTCTTGTGTGAAACTGTGAACGGCAGCTGTCGTCTTTGAATTATTGTATTATTTTGCCCACCTCTGGTTCATCACATCTGAGTAGCATTACCGCACTCTATATAAATAGTGTGCCTCAGCGAAGAGGTTTGTTGTCATTGCTCTGAGACAGAGCTGAGCAGGCGACTTCCTCACACAGGCCAAGTCTGACTCTGCCAACCAGTTCTGCTCTTGGCAACTCAGTTTGGAGTCAGCTGCAACATTTTTTCTTCATGAAAAGCGAGGACTAACGACCGTACGTCTGACTGATTCCTCATGTTTATCCTGGGGAGCAGCGGGGAAGCTAACGAGGAAGAGACATGACATCAAGTCGGCCACAGCTCTTAATATTTGTCAGGGCACTTACAGTTAAAATATCACTCAGTTTGATGTCTCACTGCTTTGCCACAGGCAACGTCAGAGTTAAGCAAAGGTAACACGAGCGTTTGAAAGCTACAAACAGAAGAATCAAGGTTCCAGATAAAAGGGAAGAAAAGGAAAGGATGTAAATGAATGTCAGTCCAGAGAAGCAGATGTAAGAAACAAAGGCTGCCATTGTTTGGTCTGGAGATGCCTCACATGTTTCTAGGCCAGGGGCCCAGACTGTGCAGCTTACCTGTGCTTTGTGGCTCTGCAAGAGAATGGGACAAAAACAGAGCTGTCAGGCAGTACAAAAATATTATCATTTCCTAACATAACATATCTGCTCTGCAACTGGCAGTAGTCTCAATCGTGAAGGGGAACAATAATCGGCATTGCTGGCCCCGGTTCAGACTTCTAGCATTTAGCCTTGCATGAGCTGGGCTTCGGGCCACCTGCCAAAACGGACGCTACCTTGAGTCAAGGAAGCAAGGATGTGCCTTGGCCTGCCTCCGTCCTCCAGTTAAAGATTTATAAGGGTTGCTGGACATGAGTAGTGCCCGTAATACTTAATGTGTTACCACTCAGGGAAAGGAAGTATAAAGTTTTTCATGACTTGTACCACAAACAGTATTTGACAGTTGTGTATTTCATGTATCACAGAGTGTTTATGTAGTTTATTGAACACAATGTGAAATAATATCACACAGCTTTCATCCAAAGTGTTGTGCTCTGCTTTAAATGCATATTCACTGTGTGCATAAGCTTCTGCGGCACTGACTCGAGTCAGACTCGAGTAATGAATGTGATGACTCAGGACTTGAACTGATAAAATCAATCGCAACTTATAACACCTACGGCAGTCAGTTTTGTGAAGGGCTTATCATGACCTGTTCAGGACTTGAAACACAATGTTGTGGACTTGAAATGGGACTTGTTGGTTTTGACTTTGGTCTTGATTTTGGACTTGTTGGTCTTGACTTGGAATGTAACGTTGGACTTGGTTCCTAACTTGCAACTTGCTTGTTGGTCTTGACCTGGGACTTAACTTGGAACCTGTTGGTCTTGACTGGAGACTTGAGCTGGGACTTCACTTGGGACTTGTCCCTTGATTTTGAACATGTCAGTCTTGACTTTGGACTTCACTTGGGCCCTGTCGCTCTTAACTTGGGACTTGCTAGTCTTGACCAGAGACTCACCTGTCTTAGCGTGAGACTTAGTGGTCTTGACTTGGGACTTGCTGGTCTTCACTTAGGACTTGTTGACCTTGACTTGGGACTTGACTTGGGCCCTGTCACTCTTAATGTGGGACTTGTTAGTCCTAACTAGAGACTTGCCTGTCTTAATTTGGGACTTGTCTCTTGACTTGGAAGTTGTTGATCTTGACTTGATTTGGGACTTGATGGTCTTAATTTGGGACTTCACTTGAGACTTTGCTGACTTTGACTTGAAACTTGATTTGGGACTTGTTGGTCTTGACTTGGGACTTGTCGATCTTGACTTGGGACTCATCTCTTGATTTGGAACTTGTTGGTCTTGACTTGGTCCTTGATTTTGGACGTAATCGTTGCCAACATTGTAGACTTATTTCCCACCTCTGTTCTCATGTAGACTACTGAAAATTAACGTGAAGTCTTCAGAACATCCCACATAAGAACTTAAACATGGTTCTAGATGCTTTTTCCCAAACACGCTTGTATTTTCTAAGTATTTTGCGGCACGAGACAAACCGATCTGTATTTGTTTCCACTGTTAAGTGACATCATCAGGATGAGTTAATTGCAGCTTCACTGAATGAATGAAGATGACTCGTCTCAAAAGAGAGAAGCACTTTTTTCTCAGTCGAGTTGGCTCAACCTCGGCGCCCCTTCTAGAACTTTCCCAGTAGCCCACAGGGGAGAACAATTACTTCATTAAGGCTCCATCCAAGCCTTTAATGTACATGCATTCTGACACTTTGTGTTTTATCTACCTGCATAATTAACCACGAGCGATTAATTTTAAAGTTCCAGGACAGTCGACGTTTGGCTGTAAAGAGCAGTAACATCGAGGGTGTTGATGTAATTTCTTTTAATGATGTATGTGCTGATTTCACAGCAGGAGCCAAGAGTCTGCTGAAGCTGTTCGCTTAGTTCGTCGTGACTGATGTTTGTCTGTGAACCTGTTGCTCTGTCATCGTGCTCGTGTGCTGCAGGTGTAATCCTTAATGCCGTTTATACACGTTGAGTTTTAATTCTTCTCGCTTCTCCGCAGTGATGAATTGCGGAAAGAGGCGCGACAGCTGAAGAAGGAGCTGCAGGCCATAAAGCAAAGGAAAGAAGAAAGTTCAAAACCTGCTGTGGAAGAAGTCAAGGACGGTGAGCAGATTTCACTCCTCTGCATTTGCTCATGGACGGTTTTCCATTATACGGTAGATTTATTGATGCTTTTTAAGGAAAAGCAACTCTTTCACCACAGAGCTCTGAAAGTGTGAACAGTCTCTAAGAGGGTGGTCCCTGCTACATTCTCTGCTAATGGACACTAAGACAGGCAACCCTCTGATTTTGTCAATTAGTTGCAGACGTCTATTTTTCCCCCCCAAGGGTCTGCATTTTTGTGTTAAAGCTCAGAGAAAATTGCGTGGGTGCATGTTGTTTAGTGGCCGCCATAGCTGCACATCAAACCCTTTGTGTGTTTGTTAGCTTGCAGCTTTGGCCGACGTGAGTCTGTAAAAAATCTGCCCCCAAATCTCCTCGGGTCCTCACCACACTGCAGTCTGTCATAATGCCGTCAATCTCTGGATTTTTGCTGATGCTGAAACACATTTTTGAAAATTACCAAAAACCGCTTAGGCGCAGAGGTTAGCTTGAGGTTGTGTGTATTTTCTTGTGCAACAAAACAAAATAGTTAGCGGGGGGTTCCGCAGGGACCGACCTAACCGTGGGATTATCAGCAGCCAGAATGCACTGAAGACCATGATGGGCTTTTGTTGCTCAAACATTGTTTTTGTCTCCACAAACACTGATGGTTTTTCTGTTTCTAAACACAGACACTGAGCCCACTCTTGACTCACTGCTGATTGGTTCAAGATTTTAGGTGAAAGAGCACAAAATACAATCGTCACATTGTGCTTTAATGCTGGGATTAACTGAGATTCTGTCGGTGAGTCTGATTTAATGTGTTGCTCTTAGTGATATCTGCATAGAGTTAAGCTGTTTCTGCAAACACACGGAGCAGAAAGAGGCCTTCTCTTAATAGATCCAGTTATAAACTCAAGTGTTGAGTCAGTAACAGCGCTGCATTGTTACCCCGAGTGGCAGCTAGCCTAAGCTCCTCCATTATCTTACAAGGTATTTAAACTCTGCCAGGGACCTTTGTTTTGTGCGTCTCTGGCAGCTTAGCCAGAGGCAGGAGTTTCTTTTAAGAGTTCCTCATTACATTTCTGTGTTGGAAGCAAAAGTTAATTCCATTAGATGGAATTCTTAGATGTCATGGGCCAATGGCCACTGCAGGGGAGACGGATGTCTGCTCAAATGCTGTAAATCTTAAACTCAGCTCAGCCACAGAGGAACACTGTGGCGAGGGCTCGTTTTATCTCGTCCCGCCGGAGCAGCGGCGCGCACACTCTGAGGCTCGCTCTGACACTGCCGTCCCCGAAAGCTTAAATCACTCCGCTGGTTCTGCTCTGACCTCTGTGAGGGTCAGCCTCTGGTCTCATTTCACTCACATGCCTCTCACACTGGTCAGTGTCGGCTCAGCAGGGCTGCACGTGATCTGAAGGATTTTAAGGCTGCAGCTAACGTCGATTCATCAATCTTTGTTCGTATTTAAGGACGTTTTATAAAGAAATGTCGGAGCTGTAGGTCACGTGACCCAAAGATATTCAGTTTACTGACACAAATGAGCACATCTTAACAATTAAGAGGCTGGAAGCAGAGAACATTTGACATTTTGGCTTGAAAAAGTACCTTAAAAGATCTTCATAACAACTTAAGTCATTTGATTTTCTCGCTTTTTGCAATTGTGAAAATTAATATTTGATTGTGGAAACAAAGCAGCAGCGTCGCGGCGGCTGCACTGAACGCACTTCATGATGAACACGAGTCAGAAACCAGTTTTTTTTAAATGTATATGTGGAAATATTCCAGCTCCACAGGATGTTTCCCCCGCCGCCTCTCTGATGTCCGTCCTCTCTCTCACTCCTCTGTCAGTTCAGTGAATTAAGAGTTTATTCCAACCAAACCAGAATTACTGATGATTGCTGGAACAGTGAAAAGACGAACCAAGAAGGTTTTGGTGAGTTTTATTTTGTTTTTGTGTGTTTTACGATGATAAAATTACTGTTTTTGTGAATGGAGTCTGGTGGCTTTGGCGCGAGCCATGTAACAGGCACAAAAAACATGAGAAAATAGGGTCCATAATCAGATAATAAGTGACCAGAATTCCTCCTGTTTGTCTGGGACATTGAAGACTTCCAGGACACGTGGACCTGCACCAACTGGAAACTCTGCACACAACATCGCTTTGGTTTAATTAAATGTAGGTCAAGCTGAAACAGCACAGTATCAGACATTATTTGGCTTGTTTGAACAATATGCTCAAAAATAGATCCTTGAATGGTTCAAACAAAAGCAGTTTTGACAGCCCTTCTTCTTATACATCACTCAGCGGTATTGCACTCCACCTGTGGCCTGATCCAACCTGAATGCACCATCTAAACCGAATGTGGGGGTGCAGCGAGCAATGCGACCCCGGGACGGCTTCCTTTAATGGTGACGAGCATGGATGACGCAGCTGTCAAGTCCCAGTGGGAGAATGTACGACTGACTGTTGTTTGAACATAAAGTTTTACCAAAGAGCATCACGGATGAGTGTGGACACCATGTGAAGGTTTGAACAGCTGCAGACACTCAGCACGCTCACATGGCGGCAGTCGGAGCCAAAGGTGGCGCTTCTTTTTGGCCGCAGATCCGCCGAGTTTGGTCTGTGGGAACAAACGTTACTCGATGGTTGCGTGGTATCGAGAAACGAAGTGCCAACCCGCTGTGCCTTGGCAGCCGCATCACTGAGTATTTGATGATACCCTGCTTTACTTCCAAGTGAGAAAAAACAGACAAACCAAAGGATTGATGATATCTTTCACATTGGTCTTAATTCTTTGTGGTAAGAATCAGAATCGGCTTTATTGGCCAAGTATGTGTACACACTGAAGGAATCTGACTCCGGTGAGGCGGCTTTGTGCAACACTGACAGACTCTAAAATCATTTAGTGGATATTTGAGCTGGATATTCGTCCTGCAATCCTACATTTCCAGAATCCGTGATGAGTGTTATCGTTTGTTGCTGGTGCAGTTTGAAGTGACTTGTTCAAACTGGTATTTGGTCCAGTGACTCGATGGCTGAGACTCAAAACGTCTGTCCCCCAGCAGGGACACACCCGTCTCTCCTCATGCCGTCAGCTGTCTCACGGGCAAAATGCCAAAAAAAAGTCTGAAAGAATTAGAAAGATGTTGATGACACAGTGAAAACTACCAATTTTGTGTTTCATGGCGCTTTAATAATATCTCTTCAGTCACTGTAATGTTTTTGTTTTTGTTCTTTTTCTGTCTGTGGTTTTAAATGAAGGTTCGACTCCAGGACGATGTTTGTGTATGTGTTAAATCAGCGTCAGCGTGAAGTGGTCGCTGGTTGTTTTGACATTATTCAGGCTACAAGTGGAAAAAACATAATTATTTTCATCAATGTGGAGATCAAGACTTTTTAACAGTCCTTTAACTTTAAATATAAGAAAGAAAGATGAGACTTCATTGAACTCACATCGAGGAAACAACAGCAGAATAAAAAGTCAAAGTCGCACAAATACACAAGAACATCAACACAATACATTAATGCTGCAGGACTTAAACAGTCAAGTCAAATATAAATATATATTATTATAATTTATATGTAAATTCTCTGTATATATTTTAAATTTTATATAAATCTAAAAAAAAGTCCAATAATAATAAAATGCTCAATATAAAGCAAGCTTTGCGGAAATCCTTTTTGGTCGCTCAGAGCACCGGTACCGTACCAGCATGAACAGACGTGCATCAGAATCCAAGCTGGCTCGATCTGGTTTCAGTAAACAGTGACCTGAACTAAACATGGCGCCTGGCGGAGAGCGACTCTGGGCTTTAACGGAGGGATGAAGGCGCCACTGCCACGGAAAAGGGCGCGCTGGATTTATGACCCGAGACAAAACGAGGGCAGAGTGTGGCTCCGTTGTTGCTTTATCTTGATCTTTTTAGGCTAAAATCGTATTGAAGATAAAGTTCGGCTCATTTTTCTAGTTTAATACGTTCAAGCTAAAATGAATGTTAACGTCTTTATTCAGTCCAGCCGAGGTTTTTCAGTGCTTTGCTCCAGTTTTTCTACCTGTCATACTTCCATTAACAGTCACGTGACTCTTGACGTCCCCTCACAGCCCTGCATCAAGCCGTCCTCCTCCCCATGTGCGGGGCATCACTCTCGATTGCAGTGAAAACCAAAATCGTCTCTTCAGAATTCGTTTTTTTTAACCTTTTTGACGTTTTAAAAAAAGTCATCGCCTGAGTTTTCATCACTTGAACTCCGGCGTGTTCCTGCAGTCTGGTTTTCTCTCTGCTGGCGTGACCGCCGGCTGCCGGCGCCAAAAATAAGAGAGGCACTCTGAAACCGCTGTCCGTTCAAAACCCACCGTCAGCGCTGTGGCAGCGCCTTCACCCCACCTCCATATTATACAGGTTACGCCTGCGCGCTCGTGGTGTTGCACATTGTTGACGTTGAAGAAAGTGATATTCGAAGCACCAATTACCTGTGATCCAGATTAGCGTGTTATTCTGTCGGCGCAGGACGCCGCCGAGCTCTTTTTGACCGGCTCGTTTTCTCTGCAGCCTTGTGAAACTCGAGCCGTCTTTGCTGTTGCATAATCGAAGAGGGATCGTCGGCGCTGACCCCGAAGCACTAACTGATAATCATTTCTGATGTGCTTTTGATTGATGATCCGCAGAAATGTTGCCTCACAGCTCGGCGCCGTGCTGCCTTGACTTTTCTTTGAAAACTGTTGATTGTTGAACAGACGGGGAAGCTTCCACGGAGGAGCTCGTCGTCCACAACGGCCTTCGGTTGCTACAACATCAGCGCTTGATTTGTGGCTGTTTGAGCCCAGGTGACAGGAGAGGGGAGGAATGTAGTTAGAAAGGCCATCAAACTCAAGGATAGTAGTTAGTGACAACAGCTGGAGAGGGAGATGTGCGCTCCTCGTGGAGGACCTCAGGGCATCATCAGTCAGCATCCAGCGTGTCACAGGCTGCAGCGGAGGCCGAGCCGGAGAGGTGACGGGGGGAGATGGAGGGAGATCACTTGTTGGTCTCATAAATCAAGACAAAGAGGTTCGCCCCTCGAGCGGCAGAGCAGACGTCCATGTCGACTCCGCAGGAGACGGGACGAGCGCGGCGCTTCCATTTCCAGGCCTGCGTGTGATCGAAGTGTTCGAGGCCCAAAACAATAATTCCACGTTTTTCTTAAATGATCCGCGACCCGAACGCCCCGCGCGATGGAAGGAATATTTAAGATAAGATCAGGCTTTATTGAACCAAGTATTACAAAGAAGAAGTATACAGGATATGTATATGTACATTGTGTACAGATTGTACAAATACTACTGCCAGTATTCTTATGAGAAAACTACTGATGTCACATGGTGTAATATCATTTGAGATTTTTCTCAGCAGAGTTTTGACCTTATATCCATCTTAAAAAGTCACCTTCAGGTGTTAAAATACAGAAATAAAGTGCAGTCAAAAGTTTCCTCATTTAAAGGAATAGTTCAACATTTTGGGAAAAGTGTTCTTAGATGAGAAGATTGATACCACTCTCATATCCGTCTGTTAAATTTGGCTACAGCTAGCAACTAGGTAGCTTAGCATAAAGAGTGGAAACAGCTAGCATCTCTGTGAGACTCTACGATGAGCAGCTCTCACAGAAAAATCCTGAAAGGTACAAACAAGCATTAAAGGAGTCGTCCGACTTTTTGGGAAAAACTCCAGAGAGTGAGACGACTTTCACATTTGTCCACCAAATATGAAGCCAGGAGACACTTAGCTTAGCTTAGCATAAAGACTGGAAACAGGGGGAAACTGCTAGCCTGGCTCACTGTGCGAGCTTTAGAGGTGCCGGTGGGAGGATTTTACTAGCTTCAGATATATCCAGCTACCAGTTCCCCCCTGTTTCCAGTCTTTATGCTAAGCTAAGCTAACCGTCTCCTGGCTTCATATTTAGGGGGCAAATATGAGAGTTTTTATTTCTGCAAGAAAGCAAAAAGAGTTTTTCCCAAAATGTCAAACTGTTCCTTTAATGAGTGTTTGTACCTTTGAGGAGACTTTGGGGTGAGAGCTGCTGACTGACTGAGGCTGAACTCCACAGATTCTTCACTGCAGCATAAAATTGGACTTTGTATTCATAATAAAATCTGTGTTTGTCAGTGCTCAAAGTTTCTACAGTGAGTTTTTTTTAGATTGTGCCCTAATAACGTTTTCCTTGATGTCTTTTTGTGGTGGGGTCTCTGCAGAAAGAGTCACCTCAGGTTACTCTTTCTAACTGGCTCTTCTTTTTTCTCCCCTGTGTTTTACATTTCTTATAGTGTTTATCTGACTTCGTCTTCTCATGCTCATGATAAACAGCTGTATAAATACCTACACGTGAACACAAGCAGCTAACTGAGCAGCAGCGGGCTTCAGTGTTTTCTCTGTTGCATCATTTGTTTGCTGCAGCCGAATGTGTCACAGCGTCCAGCCCGGCTCGTCCGGCGAGGCGGCGCTGTCTCGGGGCTCGCCGCGTGTTTGACATCACATTTTGTTGTGGAAAGAAAGCTCTCGGGCAGCCAGCAGACTGTGCTCACCGTCTGCCACTCTGTGACTTCACAGCCTGAGCACAGTCTGAGCTGGGAGATTTACACGAGCACATTAACGGCATGAGACAGCGACGTCGGTCTGTCCTTTCATTCACGATGAGAGGCTGCGTCACGCTCGCTGCAGAGGTGGAAAATGATTCCCAGCATTGCTGTCAGCGCTGCGCCTTCAGCTGCTGCACTGTCCAGTCTTACATCTCAGGCCCTTTTGTTCCTGTTGGAGCTGCGCCGAAGGATTATTTTTATTCTGGATTAATCGTTCAGTCCATTTAGTATCCAGTTCCACAGAGACTGTTTTCTTCAACAAAACACCAAAGATATTCAGTTTACTATCAGAGACCATTCAGAAAACCAGCTGGAACATGTGAATGTTTTCTCCAGAAACCAAAGATGTTCAGATTAGGACGACATGAAGCAGAAAAACCTCACAACGACTGAATAATTAGTTAATTGCCCAAACAGCTGCTGATTAATTCTCTCGGTTAATCTACGAATCGAATTCATGTGATTCATAAACGAGCAGCTCTGGCTCTTTCATGGGACACGTATTTATGAAAAGATGAATGAAGTCCACAGATGCTCATGTGTCCTGTCCCTGCTGAGGATTAAAGAGGCCTTTGCTCGCCTCGGGGCGATCAATTACATAAGGTTTGGGTATAAGGTGGCAGCAGAATGTAGGTCACGTCTGAGGAAGATAAAGCGAGGGGTTACTAGTTCGGGGCTCGAGCTCACTCCGTCTCCGTGACGGCTGGCAGCAGCAGTGTGGATTCACGCAGAGCTCGTCCCTCTCGGATGAGAGGACCGCCCCGTGCGGCCTCGTCTTTATTATCATGTTCTCAGATCAGGTACGGCAGCAACTGTCACAGCTTGACAAGCTTCACTTCCTTTTATCTTTTCTCTCTGATCATGTTCTGCCCAGTGTCGGCTGCTCGTTTGTCAAATGCCGGAGTGAGGAGGTGCTGTTTTCTCTCCCCAAATGTTGTCCGCTTGGGGGAGTCATGTCAGATAGATCGCTGTTGCAAAGTCGTTTTAGTTGTGGAGGATTTCTGTGCTGAAGATGGTTTATTTTACGACATACCGTACATCCAAGCTAACTAACTTTAATATTTTAGGCATTTTGATGTCTGTTTATGGTGTGAAAGCCTCTCCAAACAATGTGAGCTCCAGGCAGTGAGTGTCTGTCAATGAAGGACTAATCAAATCTAATGAACGTAAATGGTGTAAAATGATAACGCCAGTAACGTCTGCCTGTGTCTTGTCTCTCCAGTGGATAAAACGCCTTCCAGCGAGGCCGTGGCCGAGTATCTGGAGGGTCGAAAGAAGTACGAAGAGCTCAAGAAACAAAAACGGAAGAAAGGCTCCGGCAGAGAGGAGCAGGTGAAAGACCTCCACGTGTGCTCGTCAGGAGCAGAAATACAAGTCTGACTCCTGCTCAGCATCCACAGGTCACACTTTTAACCATGTCTGATCTCTCTGTAGACGCTGGCCCTCCTCAATAGCTTCAAGTCCAAGTTGTCTTCGGCCATCTCCGACGCTCCGGAGGAGGACGCCGAGGAGCTGGAAGAAGACGACGACAAAGGATGGTCAGTGAGGCCGACACCCTTACACAGACAGAAGTGTCTGAAGCTCACTATGTCTTTGGTTTTGTGGTCGCCCGTCAGCGTGAAGTCAAAACATTCACTCTTTAGAGCGTCCTCACAGAACGTTCACGCTCACCATCACCGTGTTCAGACCCGCGTCAGCACACTCACCACCATTAGTCCTTTTTGACACGTGCTTGACTTAAAAGCATCTTTCAGCTCGTTGTTTTGGTTTTACGAGCCACAACTTCACCGTCCGTCATCTCATCGCTCACATCAACCTCAGTTTCACTTAAAAAAAAGCTCCGAAAACCAGCTACAGTCAGCTAGAGAGGCTGATATTTCCCTGAGAAGTTGGTGGAGACCAAAAGAGAACTAATAGATGGAGTAAGAGAATTCACAGATAACTAAAGGAGATTTGGTTTGGTGCTCAGGTTTGACTCTGAAACTCAATGAACTCAATGTTAGATGCCGAAATTTAATTCATTTTCACTTCATCGGCTTTGATGTATGGCCACGGTCGTCTGTTTCTACTCCAGTTCTGTCACTTTATCTTTAATTATTGTAATTTCATACCAGCCTGAGTCAGGAGGACGTTTGTGTCGCTATTTTATGACAAACGTCGAGTGTATGAAAGCCTCTGGAGCAGGAACACCGCCTGAGACGGAACGAAATAGCTGGCGTGGAGGCCGCCGTGCAGAGCCTTAGACCACTGACACCGTTCGCTGCAGCAGATATTAGCAGCAGCACCGAGCAGCATGTGAGCGCACCGAGTCCAGAGCGCTCCCGGAGAGTTCAAGAAGCAGTTTGGCAAACAGTCCGTTCTGTGGACGGTGAAGCTCGAGCGTGACGAGCTGGCACGAGGAGGCCTTTTTCATTAGCCTCTGCTGGGTTCACGTCGTGCTCGTCCTCTCGAGTCCCACGTGGTGAGCGCTGGATTGTGGGAGCTTGTAAAAGAAACCATTTATTATAAGAGTCAGAGCGGCCCAAACGAGACGCTGCACTGCTCAGATCCTGCACAAAATCCCTCTTCGTTGCACGGACGATGAAGCCGACCTTTGTCAGACCCGAAGCTCGCCTCGGGTTCTCATAGATGTGTGCGAAGGTTCACGTTGTGCGCATGTGTGTGCGTCAAGTCGGGATTTCAACCCGCAGCAACCAGATCGGCCATCAGGAAATCAGCCCTGACGCTGTGTTTTCCTCTCATATTCTGTTTTTCACCAAAGATCTCAAAGTGTAACTGCACAGAGTCGAGGTTTGAAATGAATACCATGTGTTTGAATTCAGCAAAGTGTCTGTGTGCGAGAGATTTAGAATAACAAAATCTGTAGTTGCTATTAGTCTCCAGAAGCCCCCTTGAAGTGTAATCTGTCTGTGTGTGTGTGTGTGTGTGTGGAGGGGGGCTAATGAATTTGAGAGAAGTCTTGGCTGCCTTTTGGAGCCTCTCCCGGCTGCAGACACCTCACTGTGCCGCCCCCGCCAGGTATGGCGAGAGGGGAGGGACAGCGGCGGTAGCATTGCAGTCCTAGAAAAACACCAGTGGGAAGTCTGTGCCACTCTAGGAGCTCTGTGAACAGAATGTGGGTTACAACAGGTCAGACATTGGAAGTCAAGTCTGGGCCAGAGGAGGTAAACTATTCCATCTGTGTCTGTGTCTACAAATTCTGACTCCCTCCTCCTCCTCCTCCTCCTCTCTGCTAACACACACAACCTCACAGAGTCCACACTCTCCATGCAAAGCGTCCAGCGCTGCTCTCGCCGTCCCTCCTGGACTCCCTCGCTCCCCCTGCTCGAGCAGCAAAAAAAAAAAAAAAAAGAAAGAAAGCTAGAAAAATAAATTGAGGAAAAGCTTCTGTAGCCTCGCATCACGGCAGCACGGAGTGGTTTTGATAAGACCCCGAACGCCGGGTTTCCACATCCCGTCTCCGAGCTGCGGGACTCTGAGGCCGAACGGCCGGCGGGCTGTCATCGCCGAGACTGCTAGACAAATTATCAGAGGCGGCCCGCTCACGCTGCAGGAGTCCTCAGGGTCTGCCAGAGTCTAGCCATTACATTCTAGATGAGCTGTCACAACTCCTGCCGATTTCAAATGAACGCTGGAGACACACACACACACACTCGGCCTGAGACACAACACATGCTGCACACAGCAGACAAGCAATCAAACACAAAATACTTTGAATACACACGAGAGAATAAACAGTGGCTTTATTTCAGGGTTTGAAGCCCACGCTGGTGCACAGTGTACACACTCAGACAGCACAGTCCTGTAAATATTTTCTCTGTGGCCGATAAGAAAGACCTGCTGACCGTCAGCTTTGAAGGGACGGACCAAAGATTGGGACACAAGACTGTTTGACTGAAGCTATTTTTCCCGATGTGCGTGTTAGCTTAGCCTGTGGACATGGACGGAGAGACGCGAGAGGCTTCACGAACATGAGCAGCAGTCAGTGGAGCCAGTGAACGACTGATCAGCACTGGAGACCACAGAACCCCAAACATGGTCACTGTCATGGGGCGTCTAAGACGGCAACCAATCACAGTGTCCGCGGTTTGAGTCCAGGCTGGACTGTCCCCTCATGTCCTGTAGCTCCTGTCTTCTGTCTAATAAAACCAAAAAATACTTAAAAAGCAGCTTGATATGTCTTTTAAATGAATGTATTCAAACAAGACCGGGGTCGGGTTGGGCTAGAAAAGAAGCAGTTTGTCGACGTTTTGTCAGAAATCGGATCTGGGAAAGATGTGGAACGCTCCAAAAACACCTGTTTGGATCATTCCACAGGTAAACCGGCTCATTGGTAACAGGTGAGAGGATCATGATTGGGGGCGTCCTGGAAAGGCTCAGTCAATCACAGCGAGGATGGAGCAGTTGGACAGTTACAGAAGTTGTTGGACACAGACATCAGAAAGGTTTTTTTTTATGGGGGGGTTCTGAAGTTATTTGACCACCTGAGAAGCACTTCTGATGGAGCTTACTTCCGGTTTAACAGTCTACAGCCATGCTAACGGCTGCACTACGACACTGAGCTAGCTGCTAACATCAGCATGCTAACATGCTGGTGTTCCCATGTTCACCATTTTAGTTTAAGGTGTTAGCATGCTAATTTGGCTAATTAGCACTACATGACTGCAGATATTTGGTCATAAAATAAATTTCGTGGCGTCCGATGTTTGTTGGGATCTGTCAGTCACATGTTAGCGGAGGACGGCTAGAGCTACGCTGCTAGCATGACTAACGTTTCCTCCATTCTTCAGGTGTTTCTGATACTCGATTCTCCACCCACACATGGACGTAGGAGGATGTAGCTGCTTGATAACAGCCTTCGAGCCTCCGGCGTGGCTAAAAACGGATGCTTGTAATTGATCCGTCACTCCTGCTTTGTTGTTCAGATTTACCGATAGCCTTCACAGAGCAGCTGGAGAAATCTGTGAATTGCCTGACACTGATATCTCCGGTGAGGAATGTCCTGATTCTTTAATCTGTCTTTGGGGGAAGAGAAACTGACGGGGGAAATGAAAGACACATGAGCGTCTGTTCTCTGGAGAGCAGGCTTTCGTTCAGGATTTTTGACCTGCTAAGATGTCTCAAAAAGTGAGCCCAACACTGCACCTTTACTGCCTCTAATCTCTCACTTTTTACCATTGGATACCTGATCTGTGGTCCTCGGACAAGGACGCGGCCTTTTGATTGTGATTCATTCAGTCGGTTTTGCTAAATTTTGAACACTGGTATTCATACCTGAACCATCCAGATTCTCAAATCCTGTTTTAACCGTTTTGTGTGGCTGCATCTTTATATTCCAACAAGGCTTAAAATCTGTCTTCAAACACCTTGTGTGTCCTGAGCTTAGCATGTCTTCATATTAGCTTCCCGCAGACAGCATTACAGAATATATTGGACATGTTTGGGCTTTAGTTGAGCTGTCAGACGCTGTTTCTCTCTGCTCTTTTTAGCCTCTTTCGGTTCATCGTTTGTACACAACTTGTTCAATTTCGCCGCGCTGTGTCCAGTCACAGCTGTTTTCAGTGAAAAAGCTCTGATAAACCCGCTGTTAGCTACCTGCCCAGCACCGAACAGCAGACAGACAGAGTTAGCGACTAGCTCGAAGCAAACATTTACCTCAGGAGGTGGTGGAGAACAAAACAGAGCTAATGGCAGACTTAAGTTGACCTTGTGGCCTGATGCTAACGCTAATGTCGCTCTGTGCACGTGTTTTGCTAACATCCATAAAAATCACTTAATGCACCTTTAAATCTGACATTAGCGTGCATTATTTCTTATTATTAGCACGACTCAAAACCACAACTAATTTAATACTAATTAGTGTTGCAGGTCATTCTTCAGGCAGCTTTTATATCAAACAAGGAAATATACAAAGAAGTCGCTGCTTGAACTGAGTTTTGCATAATAAATTTTAATTTCAAGCATAGCAATTAGCCTGTTTACCATCCTGCACCACCATGACAGACCCATGCACCATTCAAAGTGACAGTCCTCTGAAACATTCAGTGTATGTTTGTGTATCTCTTTATTCACTGTTGTCTGCCTGCTTTAAAAGTATGAATGAAGTTTATTATTAAGAGCTGAAACAGAAACAGGGATCAGAATAATAGAAGTTGTTTCTCGTGCTCTAGTTTTTCTCATTTTTTGGTTGTAATGTTGAAGTGAAGCCGGTCAAAGCTAGAAGAGACGAGTCTCTCGGTTACAGTTGTGCAGAGCTGTGATTTAGTGGATCCTGCGCTGCTGTTCTTTGATCTCTGTCCGCCTCTCTCCGTCTGATTTAGGATGGCCCACGTTCTGCAGTTTGACGAGCAAACCAGAAAAGTCAAGGATGCCAACATGCACGACGAGGACACGTTTGAGATCTACGACCCACGCAACCCCGTCAATAAACGGAGGAGAGAGGAGAGCAAGAAGATCATGAAGGAGAAGAAGGCCAAGAGGTGAGGTCACCGGGTCGAAGGTCGGGTCCTGCCCGGGCCATGTGACTGAGAAAGTGGACATCCAGCACCCGGCCTGTCCACGTTTCCTCCACTTCAAACCCTCCTCAAACTTTGAAGAGTCTCCTGGCTGGAACATCTGGATTGAGGACGCTGACCTGGTCCCTGTAATCTGTGATGGGGAGGCGTCTCCGCTCGGACCAGCTGCTCCTGGACTTCGCTCAGTCGCTCATCTGGATTAAAACTGTGCTCATGGTAAAGATCGGGGTCCTGACTCGACCGCGTGTGATGTTGCTAACTTTTCTATGCCGTTCTTTTTCTGTTTATGTCGTCCGGAGCTTAAATGTGACTTTGCCAGAGAAATAAAGTACGTTTGGAAACAGTCTGTAATGATTCAGTTTGGCTTTAATTAAGTGAAGACGGCACTTTATCAGGTGTACCTGTGTAATCTAACGCAATCCAGGACAACATCTGTCTTTACTGGAACTCTGTTGGATTGCATTAGACTGTACAGGTGTGTGCCACTTGTATATTGAGTATATTGACTGATTATGAGTCCTCATCATCACTTTTGGCCATAAATGTGTTACAGTGTGATACAACTTCAGCTGCAGTGTAGGCAAGAACCTGACTTCTTAATGAGATTAGATTGCAAAGACCTTTGTCAATTAAAGAACTTTTACTCATAAACTCCACCATTAAAGAGGTTCCTCTCCTAAAACACCAAGTTTTTACACTCCTACAACCAGTGTGGCCTTTGAGTCGTCACACAATGAGCAGATTTTAAAGAGTCTTCTGCAGGTGGATTCTTAATCTGCTAAACGTACTGTAGCGTACCTGAACGCAGCTCTGCACGGTCCCACTTCTTCAATTAAAGATTAGATCAGTTAAATTCACTGCAAGGCTCCACACTGAGGTCGCTTCTCATCAGAAAATATGCTCAGAATTCGGTTTGTAGCAAACATCAACACGTCCTCTTCCCTCTCACATCAGGAGCAGATCCAGCATTATCGTTCAGAGACTGTGACCTGTTTTCAGAAACACAGAGTGAGGAGTCCTCCTCACTGATCCCAGGACGTTCATGCTAAATGTTCCAGTCATTCAGGTGAAGTGACACACATCACGAGGAGGTAATGTTCTGTACATGCTGTGGACGCGCTTCCTGTTCCACCGTGGGGCGTTTGAGGGCCTCCACAGTGCCGGAATTTTAGTCTTCAAATCTGCATGTCCCGTGGGCTCGAGGTTAGGATGCAGAACATACAAAAGCAAAGTCCTCAGCTTGACTCTGGCCTTCATTTGAAGTCACACCTTCATCTTTCCTCCTGCATTTCCTGCCCGTCTCTCTAAAACCTCGAATTTGGACGTTCAGCCAAAAAGTCAGAAAGTAAATAAAGAGCGCTGGGAGGTAACCGGGGCTTGATCTCAGAAACAGACATCTGCTGTATTGAGCTTTCCTATCCTGTCACTGCCTCTATACGCCCTCAGTACTGTTAATACTGGGCACCTTCATCACCACAGCATTAACATCAAAGTGGCATTAAACTAATTATAGACAACAGGAGGTTAATGAATAGCCTGCTTCATCCTCTCATCTCTGATTCAACATCATGAAAGATGGGATGAAGCCTCACTCCACAATAGCAGTTTTCAGATTAAAGGAGCAGTTGTGGGAAATGTGCTTGTTCTCTCTTGAGGTTTCTGTGTTGAATTTGCCAGGAGGTGCTTAGCTTAGCTTAGCATAAAGACTGGAAGCGGGAGGAAGCAGCTAAAAATAAAAACACGTCACGTCTCGTTTGTTTAATCCACACAAAAACTGAAATGTGGAACTGTTTGGTGTTAGTGAGCTTCAGAGGTGGCAGCAGGCAGATCTCAGCTGCCTTTTTGTGCTGTTAACGTCTTTATGCTAAGCTAAGCTAAATACCTGTAGTTTCATATTTATCGTACAGACATGAGAGCGGTGTCAGTCTCCTCATCTGACTCTTCAGTGCGTCTATCAAAAGTTTGAACCATTCCTTTAACGCTGAGGTGGAAACCAGCGACGGCCTGATATTTTCAGTCTCTGGCAGCTCGTCCTGCTCAGGTCGCCGCCGGAGCGTTCAGAGCTTGTAAAAAGGAACCGTTTAAACCAAAGACTTTACCTCACTGTGGTGCTTTTGGGGTAAATGATCTGCCACTGCCATGTGTGTGACCAGGAGCTGCATTTGGCCAGCGCACTATTTTTTACTGCACTTCTGGGATTATGCTTAAATTTTCATATGGAACAGGAAGCAGAGTTAATGTTACAGCGTGAGCCCGGCTCGGCCCGAGCCGCCGCAAATCTAAAACAGGTGATCGAACCGACTGTATGTGCTCCTGAGTCCAGGTCAGGTTGTGCCACTGATGTGTTACTGAGAGAAATGCTGAAAAAAGTCACAATATTTCTTTTCATGAAGATGCACACAAGTCAGCAATTTATGTTTAAAGTGACGACCAGAGAGACGACAGGACGGTGTCATTCCTCTGCAGCGCCACCAGGAGAACGCTCGGCGCTCCCCGGTGTCCCTGTGCCCGGCTCGGAGCAGGAAATACCACTCTTTGCTCCTGGTCATGTGACTGCCAGGGATGAGATGGAAAGGTAATAGCATTATCATGCTATTCTTCAACCACTATCTCCCTCTGCCCTTGTGGGCGAGGGCTAAATATAGCCAGATAATCCTCCTCATCTCTTAGAAATTCAACCAACACTTCTTATTTTCTGCTGTCGTCTTTCCAGATTTCCTCCTGGACATGAAAGCCTTTAACTTCTGGCTCTTGCTTTGCAGGCTGCAGAGTTCAGCGCTCCTGTTGCCGTCGCTCATGTGTCTGTGAGCAGCAGAGATGGTCCACGTGCCTGACCTCTGAACCGAGGCCATGAGTCCTCGCTCCCCGGGGTGTGATGGACAGGAAGTGCAGGAGAAGGCAGCGCGGTGAGTTAGCGTGCGCTCACAGGAAGGATATTGATGAGTTTGCGAGATCAAAGGGAAGATGGTTTGGACAGGCGCTGCAGGTTTTCATGGTTAACGCTTGGTCACTAGCAGAGGTCCAAGGACGGCAGAGTGATCGTTTGTCTCTGTTGCAGGTGTCCTCAGTGTCCACCAGCTTTTTGTCTCTAGTGTTAAAGGATTGGTTTGGAAGTAATCATGCTAAAATGCATTTCTGTTAAGATAGCCCACTGTGTCGGTGATTTCTAATAAAAAGGAGAATAACTTTATTTATAAAGCACCTTTCATACATAAAACGCAGCTCACACAAATCAATAACTTCATTAGAAATAGAGTAAAACATCCAATAAAGACACAAATAATGAATGAATAAGAGATTTTTTTTTTTCATTTTTTCCATCTTTTTTAACTATTTATTGACCCTGGTCTTTTTTATTTTTTTTTTTTTTACAACTTGCTAAATTTTACTCTGTAGCACTTTGAGATTGCTTGAATATAAGGTGCATTACAAATAAAATGTATTATTATTATTATTATTATTGTTATTATTATTTTATTAGTACTTGATTCTTGCAAAAATGACACTGAAAGTTGCTGTATGACAAAGTGTTGAAGTACTTTAATGTATTTTTAGACAGAATGAGGACTGTCCATTTGTCCCCCATCGCTCAGCCCTCGGTCTGAAATCAGTCCTCGGTTTTTGTTATTTCAGGAACCAGTGAGGCCTCGAATCTGCTCCAGTTTGGGTAACAGATCTGTGAGTTTAAAGGTTTATCAGTTGCTTTCTAATCATATGAGACAGGATCGAGCGATTACGTAAAAGTTATTTTATCTTTTGAGGCATCGATGGAGACGTAAACAGTAGGAATAAACACGTCAGAGCAGCCGACCAGGAGTTTATAGGCTTCCACTTCCTTTGAGCACAGCAGCGCCTTTTGTTGCATTGTCGAGTCGAGTTTGGATCAGCTGTTTTGCTGACGACACTGTGTTTTATGCCAGAACTGTCTGTGTTAGCATCCTGCATTTTTTCATTAAAGTCAGTCTACACACGATTTCACACTGATATCACGTCAGGTAGAGACCTCCTCACAGCCAGTATGGACATGTCTGTATCTTCTTATTAGATCACTCCTTTTTTTCCTCCATATACTCTCAAACAGTGCTCATTGTATTAAACCAGAGCCAAATTCGCATGCAAACTTGTTCGAACCTCTTCAGGTGATGAGCTAATACAAAGCCGTCTTTGTCTAGAAGTGCTGCTTTGCTCCTCTTATGTTTGAGGATCCTCATTAAGGCGACTCCTTAAAAACGACATGTCAGTGCAGAGGTGCATGTCAGCAGCTGGAGAGAAAACGATGGCAGAGCTGTGTGATGCAGAGAACATTAACAATAACATATTCATTCCTCCACATCTTGCCAAACGTGAGGTCCAAGCAAGGCCTGCCCAGGACATTTCCAATACCACAGAAATTGGACAGGACTGATCAGGAATGAGCACTATTTCTCCGAAACTGAACACACAGAAGGAGACTAGTGTAAACAATAAATTAAGCCCAGGACTACAACTGAGACCAAGGTTAAACTCAAAAAAGCAAACCTCAGACATACTTTACCTCAAACTGAAAGAATACGTAGCATTGAGTTACATGGAAGGCAGTCGTTATCTAACCTCCTAGTTGGACATTATAAAATATTTCCATTTTAGGTCAGAGTGAATTTATTCCATATTGTGAGAGATTATTGGAGAAAGAGGTAAGTATGATATTGAATGTTGGTGAGAGGCGGGTGGGGGCCATAATGTGGTTTGGCTTAAACGTGATACGCTAATACCATCCGTGGTGTGCTGGACGTGCAGTCGTATTAATGAAATAATGTTTTAATTATGATTTCAGGTTTGAGTTTTAGGTCAGTTGAACTGATGCAGATAGGATCATCATGACTTGAGATGGTCCATCATTGTTCCCAGAGGATGAATCCTTTTTCTGACCACCAGATTTCCAAAAACGTTCAGGTACAAACTGAACACAATCATTTGCAATCGAACTGTCCACGTGTTAATCTCCTTCATCCAGTCATGTGTTCAATGTGTTCCCAATCATGATCCTCTTACCTGTTACTAATCGACCTGTTAACCTGTGGAACGTTCCAAACAGGTGTTTTCGGAGCGTTCCACATCTTTCCCAGTCTTTGAAACATGTTGCTGCATCAGATTCAGAATAAGCAGATATTTACAAAAATCATTGAAGCTGATGAGGAGGAACATTCAATCTATTGACTTTGTGCTGTTTTCAGGTGAGTTTATGTAAAAAAACGATCAGCTGATCACAGTCTGTTTCAGTTTTACGTCGGTCTCAAGCATACGGAGGCTTTAACCCTTCAGGTGCTGCATGTGTTGTGTTTCAGCAGGTAGCTCGGTCACCTTTAAGGGATGCGCCTGCTTTGTTCCTATACTGTCCTCTGTCAGCAGGAAAGGTAAATGGATTAAGTGTATAAAGAATCAATAGCCAATCACTTAGGCCAATGGAGTAAAGCCAAGAGCTTTTGCTTGGTTGTGGATGAGACAGAATAATGTTGTGTGTGTATGTGAGTGTCATCATTTGGGTGGACGGTGCTCTTGAACAGCAGGCTCTACGTACAGCATACTTAAAGACATGCTCGCTCGCTCTCTCTCTCTCTCTCTCTCTCTCTCTCTCTCTCTCTCTCTCTCTCTCTCGGGGACATTATGAAATCCATCAGGAATGAATTATGTCGTGATTTAGCCTCTTCTGCTCCAACTGCCCACAACTAATAAATGACAGCAAGCTAATGAGGACAAATGATAATGGGGCTGTAGTCACGGTACAGAGAGCCACGAGGCTCATGGTTATTACTCTGTTCAGTTACATTGTAATGCTGCTTCTGTCTCCCTTTCATAGCCCACATGTCCTTCACTCTCGACCAGGAAAAGGTGAATCTTTGGACAATACGCGGACGCACCGAGGACATCCAGTGGAGCCATATTGAAGGTTTGACAGCGACCCTGAGGGTCTGCTTTAATGTGAACCCCCGTTTGTAACCATAATGATGTTCTGAGGTAACAATATGTTTTATGGAGGAATAACTCATCCTATTTTATAGTGTGTTAGTTGTCCTGAATGTAATCTCTCCGCGCTCTCATTACAATGAAAAAGTAGCTGTGAAGACACAATGATCTGCTCGCAAGCAATTTTATTAATTGTCCAGAGATTCATCAATCAGTTGTACTCTAAATAGAACAAAGTCCCGTCTCAAGTGGAGGTCAGTCGATGGAGTTGTCCTTGTCTTTAAGATTAAAATAGCACAGTGACACTGCACAGCGATGCTCAGACTGCGGAGACAACACAAAAGTGATGCCACGCTCAAAGTCACGTTGAAATCAAGTATTTCCTTTTGTAACACAGCTGTCAATAACACGTCTGTTTATTTTCATGTCAAAACACGAGATAAGAAGAAGAAGAAGAAGAAGGGACGTTAAACTGGTCAAGTGATTCGGCATCAATTGACAGTTTCATTAAAGCTGAGCTATTTGATTTTTGGCCACTAGGGGGCAAAAACACACAAACACCACATGCCAAGCGTAGATTATGTGTGGGCTAATGTGTTAGCAAACATTTGCTTTTTAGTTCTAGTTTCATTTTTACTAAGTCCTCAGAAATATATCTGACTCTTTAGTTTGCAAGATGTTTGACTTTCTTCACCAGCCAGCTATCGCTAACTTCGTCCACCGTTTGGTTTTGGGGCAAATGGGCCAGTGTACGGTTGGTTTATGAAAGCTTTTTATTCGGTTTTTATTCTTTTTTTTTTTTTTGCTGGAAACAGCTGCCTTTGGGAGTTGGTCAGACAGGCTGTAAATGTGGTGTAAAATTAATAAATGAGCTAGAAGAGACTGAAAAGAGTCATTATTATCTGAGGTTATGTTATCAGTTTGGTTTGATTGTTGGTTATCAGCAGGAAAAACTACTGGTTCAATTTTCATGAAAACTGGGGGAAGGGTGGAGCATTGGCCAAGGAAGAACCCAATAAATTTTGGGGCGGATCTGAATCACACATCCTAAAATCCAGCCAATGGTAGCAAAGTTCAATACTGACAAAACGCAGCCAACTGTAGAAATACAATGACTCCATATTTCAATCCACGCTGACTGTGAGGATTCACTAACCTGTCTTGTCCTACTGTTTTCCCTTTCCCCTGGTGTTACTTGTCTCTCTGTCTGTTCCCCCGTCTGTCTCAGCTGGGTGTGTCCCTGCACTCCGGCTCCGCCTCCTCAGCAGCGCACCTGGCGCTCATCAGCCTGATTGTGGCTCAGTATTTAAGGAGGACGCTCGGCTCTACCTGTTGCCAGATTTTACTCGTTCCCTCTTTGTTTCCTGCTTCCTCTGCTGTGTGCTCTTGTTGTTGTAGTTAGGTGTTGGGGTTTTTTTTATATGGGCCGTCACTTGTGCTTTTTGTTTCAGTGCCTTTCTGCCTTGTCAGCGTTTGAGTTTTGCCTCCTTTTGTTTGTAGTGTTCCACTTCGTGTGAGTGCGCTTTGTGTTCACTTTATATTGTGAATAAATTATTTTCTTTATTTGAATCCTGTCCCCGGTTTGCATCTTTGAGTCCAAAAGGAAAATTTAAGGCACAGCCTAACACTGACTTCATGCAGAAGGTAGTAACATAAAAGCGCTTCTCAAACTAAGGTCTGAAATAAATACACACATATGCAACTTTCAACAATATTAGCAGGTTTAAAGACGGGATCTCTGTTGGTTTCTACAAAGTGAGGCTCCAACAGCCGAATGTCAGGGAAGTGTTTTGAAAAAACAGGAGAGCTGCATCAACTCAGAACAACAGAAGATGAAAATGAAAGTTTGTTGGTTTTAGGTACCCAATGACGAAGAGCTAGCCACTTGTTTCCTGGCTATGAACCCCTTTGATCTTCTTCACCTGGGGCTTTGAGGCTACATACCTCTGAGGACCGGACAGCAGAAGAAGTAATGACTCCAGATGCATGCCCTTTGCACTCACTAACGTCTAAAGTTCACTGAAAACACATTTACATTGGGGAGGAACTTGTTGATCCACCAAGACTGTGGAGGGTCAGAGAGTACATTTTGCCATGTGGGTGTTGAGGATTTGTCTGTTTGTGTTGATGCATGGAAACATGGGACGGTGGTTACTTCATATCCACTGGAGGGTAAAAATGCATCTTTCAGGAGAGCATGATGGGAACGTTTTGCTCTTTTTCAAGCAGTTATTACATAAAACGTGTCATCAGATTGATCCTGATGAAAACAACACAGCAGGATGTTTCTGCAGAGTAAAAGCAGTATGATCTGGTCATCTAGGTTTTGCTCTTAAAGGCCAAACTTTAATCCATCACGTTCAGTATCCTGAGACAGCAGAAGGTTGTTATGTGCCCTTACGTGTTACCTTCGAAGGCCATTGTCATGAGTGGGATCCTGTATGAACTGGTCCAGATGTTTGCCTGAGGATCAGGTCAGTGGTTCAAGACCTGAAGTGTCGTCCATTTCTAGAAAGCAGAATCGGGTACTTCATCAGAAATACTGAACAACCCAATCAATCAAATCGATGTTGGCATTGTATGTTTGTACATTCATTCGTATCTTTTGTTGTTGTGGGACACAACCTGCAAGTAGTAGCTACGTCACAGACTTCCTGCATCACCTGTTTCAGATTCAGCGTCCAGTTGTTGTGCATGTTTGGCTGCTGTGTGTGTGTGCACAGCAGTGTGTTTGGTTCACAGCTGATAAAGAGTGTAGAGCTCCACACATTGAAAGAAAACAGCTTTGACAGAGGAAAAGGTGCACAGCTGAAGCATTCCTCTTCACGTCTTTGAAGGTGTGAAGGAAAAAACACATCCTCCTGGTGCATGTGATGGGGTGGCTGCTGCCCTCCCCTCTGCAGCCAGTGCCCTTCGGGGCTTTGATCTTGTCCACGGCAGTTCAATCTGGGCCTCAGCTGTGGGAAAGAGCAGCAGGGCTTAACAGTACAGAGCCCAAACAGAGCCCAGTAGATAGCAGGTGCTGGAGCTGTGACCTTCCCATCCCAGGCCAGCATTCCTGCCTGTCAGACCCCCCAGGTCCAGGCATGCATTGTCTCCAGCCACACCATCTGGAGCCGCTCGTCCTGCTGCGCCGCGTTCGAATGCGAGAGTGTCCGAAACGCTTCAAGCACTCATCGACGACGCTGTAGTACCACGGCAACTTTGATTAAGCACGATAAGCCCTCAGAGAGCTGTGCTGTTTGTCGCTATGCTAATCCTCACACCTCCCAGCTGGAGGGTAAACACACAAACAGCCGCGGTCTTTAAGTCCAGAGCTACGATGTGTCCTCAGGACCGCAGCCAAGGGTGATGCCTCTAACCTCCGAGGGGATCTGTAAAAATCTGTTCAGCACACTGTGGAACGCTGAAGAATTTTAATTTGTGCATATTTCTGTGAACGTACCTCGTCGCTGCTGCCCGCACACGTTTGGTTTGTCATGCAGCTTTTGAGGGATATTGAAATGCTGATAAGCGGCGATGGCTTCTCTCTCTGACACTAGTTTCCATTTGAAGTGCAGAATCCCAGAGAAGAGGAGAAATCTGCTCCTCATCCTCTCTGCACCTCTTATTATAAGCAGCCTGTGAGCTCCACGTCTCAGCGACCCGCTGTGCTGGGAAATCACCTCGTCACTTATTCAAATACATATGGTCCATGTCAGGGAGACTAATATTATCCCCTTGACTAATAAAGTCAACATACTGGAGTGAGAGCGTTCAACAGTACCTTTCTGTAGTCTTCATCTTGTAGTGAACATGCTGACAGTGCCTCACTGTGCAGTGAAGTCTCACACCAGCATTTAAAACAGCTAAAAAGTTAATCTGTGCAAACGTTTCATGTCAGGCTCAATTTAGTGAACTTTGAATGTGCGCCGTCGACCAACAGCAAACCGTCCTGGATGCTGATTGTTAGCTTCTTAGTCGTGTTGTTGTTCATTTTAATTAACACTCATCAGAGTAAAAACTGTTTGCAGACCATTACTATTGTAGCTAAGCTAACAAGCTAACAGACTTGCTAACTGACCTTTAGCAGGGTCATT
The DNA here is from genome assembly GCA_037975065.1 of Chaetodon trifasciatus. Taxonomy (NCBI): domain Eukaryota; kingdom Metazoa; phylum Chordata; class Actinopteri; order Chaetodontiformes; family Chaetodontidae; genus Chaetodon; species Chaetodon trifasciatus. The sequence goes on from JBBMOE010000003.1 coordinate 2,052,522, forward strand.
AGCCTGGAGATCTTTCGTTTGTTGCTTCAGTAACTTTCCATCGAATGAAATCAGACCAGCGTTAAGAACGTTAAAGCGGACAGCTCCAGTCCCGCGTTTATTCCACGTTTAAACCAACTTCACTGCGCTCGGAAAGCAGGAGATGGAAATAATCTGGGAAATAGAGAGCCGTATTCTCCTTCAGTAACTCAGAGCTTCATGATGATAAAGTCCAGTCAGAGCTCTGACTCTTGAAAACTGAAGACACTTTTTCACTATTTTGAATATTTGTTGAACTAAAGACGTGTTACTGGCATAAAGAGGACACAGAAAACCAGGTCTTTGTGTACGTGGTCTGTTGTGAATGTGGCCTGGACTGACGTTACGTTTCCTGGCCTGATTCGAGTAAACAGAGCAGCAGAGAGAAAACAGGTCCTATTAAGACTGACTAGTGCTAGCCCGGCCAGCTAGTGAGTTAGCGGTAAGCTCACTGGCTACAGCAGCTCACCAACAAGCCCTGAGAGTCCGGGAACGACGTCACCAAGCTTCTAGAAGCACAAATATTTAGTAAACACATGCAGATGAATTTACCTGCAGCACATTCTGATGTGACCGGGCCTTAAGAGCAACACAGCTGAAGAAAATACTTGGCAACCCAAAGCTAAATAGCAATAAAGCTGCATGACAGCACGTGTTGTCTTGAGGGTGATCTTACTCTCATTGCCTCATCATCAGGAGGCTTGTGGGCCGCGTGCGCACACACCGCTAACGCTTCTGTTTGTGCGTCCAGTCTGACGAGCTATCCTCGACGTGTGCGCGCATATATCAGAACGCAATCGAGCGCAAAGGTTTCGCGCCACCTCGGGCCTCTCGGGTCGTCTGCAGGTACGAATCTCTCGGCCTGAACTCCATCACCTTCCCTTTTTTCTCTCCTTGCCGCCCTCAGCTCTGCAGGTTCGGACTAATGTAATCACAGACGGGCCAGCGCGGGAGACAGAAGCCGGGCCAGACGTACAGGTATTCCAAACTGGTTACATTAGACCAAACAGGCCATCTGTCTCCCTCTGTAATTGGACACTGTGGATTAGAAGGAGACGGCAGCGTTTCCCAGCCAAGTGGGCTAGTTACTGTTTATTTGGAATTAATTACCAAGGAGAGTGGAAACCTCACAGCTCCCAAAGAGCAAATCCAGACACTTGAGGCCAGGATGAGAGGAAGGAGAGTGCCATACCAAAGCTATGGCAACAGAGCTGGGACAGTTCAGGACGGCGTCTCGCTTAGACCAGCTGACGTTTATTATGTTTGAGTCTGGGATGACGATGCAGCCGGCGCGTCAGAGTTAGGTAGATAAGGACAAAAGCTCTTACAAACGGTGCCCTCCGTCTCCGGTTCGGTCACCCTAAACTGAGGCAGCGAATGAATGGATTTCTTCAGCGGAGGTAACGGGTATCCTGGTGTGATGCCATTAGCTTTTCTCATGCTGTGGGTGCTTTCCAAGAGCTGAGTGAAAGGACAGGAGTATATATCTCTTAAAGCCTGTGAGAACGGAGCATCCACCCTGGCACCGGCGCTTCCCATCTGATCCCGGGTGGATGTTGAGCTTTTTCCTCTCACAGGGATCACGGCTAGAAACGCTGCACGGACATGTTTTGATGCGTTTTGACAAGCAGGGGAAAGAAATGAGTCCACTAACGCAGAGTCTCTTTAAAAGCTGCTCTTTTTATTGGATCTACTTTTTAAAAAAAAGGGGGGCTGGTGAGGGGCTGCATCACTGCATTTTTTTCACTATGCTAAATTTCAGTTTGCATGCAGTGAAATAAATGTACAAGTGAGACAACGCAATAAATTAGCATATAATTTACATTTGGAAAAAAAAAATTAGTAACAGTGTACCAACATTAATACTGAATATAAAATATAAGCAAATAATCACATGATGCTTTTCATTTCTCTTGCACTTTAGGTACAGGTATAAGCAATGTGACATTCAAACATCCAAGTTCACAGCAATGAGTACCAGTTTGATTGATTTCACTTCTCGTTTTCTGGAGGCTCCGCGTCCCGCAGCCAGCGGACGAGTTAGTCCAAGCGCTCTGAAGTGAATTCAAAGGCTTCTCGCCATCCGCCGTCCTTTCAAGGTTCGGTAACCGATAAAATCTGCTCGACATTGTCATACTGAAGGTGGCTACCAAAAAGTAGCAGCAGCAAAATTAGAAATTAGTTGTTAACAGCTTCGATGAGATTCTTGCACGCTCCTATTGTCTCTCAGATTTCTCCGACTGCACCTCCGCAACGTGCTGAGTGTGATGGAGACGTTTGCAGGTGTTCCCTTTCGCAACCCCTCCGCCAGCAGGAACGTCCCCCGCCTAAAGGGATGCGTTACGACTGGGTGAGCGTCCATTTTGTTGGTAGCACAAACAACAATACACGGTTAACAATGAAAATTCCCAGTGTGAGGTATAAACAGATACAAACAAAACAATAACATGACCAGCATTTACCAACAGAGATATTGACAAGGATATTATTTCATATTGTTTGGATCCAGCCTCACTTTTAAGCACACTGGAGAGGGTTGAATGGAAGCACCCACTTGATAGCACCAGAAGCCTGGGAAGGCCGTAACCCTCGGAGCAGAGCGGGAGGAAAAGAGGAGGTAAACACAGTACTCCATGGAAATAAAAAATACAATAACATGAAGGAGGGGGAAGCACCACTGAGGCGGCTGGTTTTGTGTTTTCGCTGAGGGACAAAGACGAGGAAAGAGGACGAGGGGGTCGTTCTATCTGAAGCCCGGATACGTGGTCTGGCAACATATCCGCGATGAGTGTGATGAGTGTGTGTGTTTAGCGCTGGGCCCTTATTTAAAGAGCACTTAGACTTTTTGGGAAACTCGTGTCTGTATGATGAGTAAGAAGCTGCAGCCTGGAGACGGGGTTAGAGTTAGCTTAGCTTAGCATAATGACTGGAAACGGGGGGAAACGCCTAGCCTGGCAGCAGCTCTAGAGCTCACTCATAAAGGTGTTTGTTCTTTAATCTGCACACAAACAAAGTGTAGCACATTTCTCAGGAGGTTACGTGCTGGAGCGAGCCTCCAGGAACAGACCTCGGCTCTGAAGTGGTTTTGGTGTGGTGGTCAGGTCGGGTATTGCAGCTTCACTGTGTAATTTTTATGAGCGTCACAAACTCCTCGAAATGACTCTTTTTATTTCTCGAATCTGATTTGAAGACGGTCATCAGACGGCAGACTAATTATCTTAGAGAAAACGTGAGCATGAATCCTTGAACTTAATTTCATCAAAGTTTTACACTCCGGTTGTTGGACAGATTAAAGAAATAATGTACTTTAATTAGCGTTGTTTGGAGGTGCTGGTGGGTGGATGTTTTCACCGTTGGACAGAGCTAGGCGAGCTGTTTCCAGTCTCTGTGCTATGCTAAGCTAAGCTAACAGTCTCCTGGCTAAAGCTAAAGCACAGACATGAGAGTGACGGGTATTAATATTCTCAAATCTCTGCTGGATGATGAAATGCAAACGTTTGACCATTATGAAAGAAATAGTGACTGCGCTGTGATTCCGATGAACAAGCTGCTTCATACAAAATGCTCCTTCAAAATGAATCCTTCAATAGCGAACTGGGAGCTCCTCAATGCGATGTTTCCTCAAGGCCAGTTTGCTAACAGTGTCTGATACGGCCCGGACACGGTCTGACCAGATCTTCATACTGCGTCTGGACCGACCGACCGACCGACCGGCTGAACTTTGATTTGAGTGTTTGGACCTAACGCACCCGTCTGGGGAGAAGAAGCCGTGAATTGAAAACGCTCCTGTAAGCAGGTGGTACCTTCTGGTCCTGGATTAACATCATATATAATATACAAATCCTTACAGTATATAAGGGTTTAACGTATGTTACAGTATGTAATATTCTCATTCCAGCACAGAGACGTTGAATATGAATTCAATCACATTACATTCCCTTCCTCGACAGTAGGCTACTATCTGACACAAACATGACCAGAGGACAGTATCTCAGCTCTGTTTGGAGTTGTACAATAAATATACAGTACACTGATGGGCTTTCTCTGTCCTATTTGAGCGGTAAATTGGCAAAGTATTTACACGAAAAAGTGCACCGAAGCCAAAAAGTCTGCCTGCCAATAGCACCATCACAGTCACCCCAAAGACGGGAGTCCCACGCCCTCGACTCCCGTCCCCCTCTCCGGGTGAGGAGTCCTCCCCTCCGTCCGTCCGTCTCCGGGTACATCCTCTGTGAGCGATGTGTCCAGCACTTTGGATTCAGAAAACAACAAACACAAAGGAAGACTAACAATGATATTAATAATTATTATTATAATAAAAATAACATCACCGGCAGATAATCTTCCGAGTTCCACTTCACAGAAGTGAACATTTTAAAAAATAAGTTCGTGTCAGCGTTGCGGGCTGAGCAGTGGTTTGGGCTCCACCACGATGGAGGGCAGGAGGATCAGGTGTGATAAATAGGGAAATCCTTACTTCTTCTTCGGCCAGCGCCGACCTCTCCGTCTGTCTTCCACCGGTCCGGAGGTTTGGTTTTATTTTCAGCCTGCCTCGTTTTCTTCTTCTCTCCCTGTCAGTGCTGCGTCGGCCTCCCTCCATCCTTCTCGCCTTGCTTTCGCTCTCAGGGTCAGTGGCCCTGGCAGGTCTTACAGCACATCTGTCTGAAGTACGCCCGGCTGCAGAACTTGAACTTGAGCACCAGCGGGCAGTAGGCCACTTTGTTGACATCTTTGCATTCTGTGCAGAGAAAGACGAGAGAAGAGAGTTAATCCACCTTAAATAAGCGTCCTGAACAGCCGAGTCTGCGCTCAGTTTGCACAACGTGAAGCAAAAGGAAAAACGTTATCAGTTATTTTAGTGCAGGGTTTCTGCAGGATTCACCCAGTGAAATCTGGACCTTTACGACCACACGTAATTTAATTACAGTTCAGCGACATCCAAAACGAAAAGCAGCCGAGAAGACGTGGCCAATAATGATTTTTCATTTATCATTAAATCATATTTTCTTTCCAGCGGTAGAAAACAATAATTCCTAATGATATAATCAATTAAATGAAGTCCACCTGGACCTGGATAAGTGGTGTAAAATGGACGGGATGATTAAAAATGATGAATTCACGTCATGATGAGTTCATTTTAAGTTTTGGCTAAAATCAGCGCTTTATATTCTGATCTAATGAGCTTCCAGCTGCTGTCGCTGCAGCAGTGACGCGTTCAGGTCAGAGGCGTCGAACGTCTCCTGAAAGCTTTTAAGACAAGTGTTTTTAGAGGACCATCTTTCTGCATTTATTTACAGAAAATCGGATGTTTAGTGCCCTGACTGAGTTTAATGTAATACATGAGAGGCACACACTGGGGCTAACCTGCTACATGAGCGCTGCTGCGTCTCCCTCAGCCCTCCACTGAGTAAAACTATGCTTGGACACAGAGACAGATTCTGGCCTCGTTCACTAACTGGGCTATCTGCCATCCCGACCGTGCACGCACACACACACACACACACACACACAGACACACACACACAAACTGCTTGCTGGATGGTGGACAGGCAGTGCTCTAAATGCCTTATCACGATCAGAGTGTCTTCCCTTATTAGGCTTTGGCCCCTGCCTCCGCAGAGCCAAATGAAACGAGACATTGCCTCACTGCTGTCCGTAAAGGAACAATTAGCCTACAGCTAATCCCATTAGCCAGCCTGTAAACGCTGCTCACGTTTTCCATTCAGGCTAATCGAAAGGCCCTTCTCGATGCATCTGAATAGCCATCCATCATGTGTAAGTGTATATGGAGGGTTGAGCTGTTTCGCTTTGACCAGGAGCCAACCTCACTGGAAAGATTAATGTAGCTGGCAAAGTGTAGAGGAGTGTGTCATCCAAGTGTGTTTAGGTCATAGCAGAACAGCGAGGATGAAGATAGAGACGGTTTAGACCCTTTTCAATTGGGGCTTTGTGTACAGCACAACAGGCTTTCACACAAACCATCTGCCTTTGCATTTGAAGGAAACTGCGGTTTTAAATAGAAACCTGCGATGAAAAGTGCCAGCAGACGAGTCGCCATTAAAGCGCGGTGGCGGGCTCAGACGTGTAGGTTTCGCCGTCTTACCGTCGCCGTTGGAGATGGGGGTGGCGTCGCACTTGCTCTCGCACTGCTGCATGGTGGTGGGCCGGAGGGACTCTGCGCACTCATTCGACGGCTGCCCGGTGTAGGACAGACACTGCACCGTCCTCATCTGCTGGCCCAGGCCGCACTGGGCCGAACACTGAAACAGAGAAGGTTGAAGTTAGCGTCTGTGCAGGAGCGCGTGCAGCCAGCTGAAGCTTAACGGGGTAAACGAGAACCATCTTTCTCTGTGAGTGCCGGGCTGAAACACACTCAACCGTCCCTGCGCATTCACTGCACACCTTGATCCAATCAGCCAATCATCAGGAGGCAGCTGGTCACCTTCGCTCCCATCTGACTCTGCCCGTCGGTCACTGAGCGGGGCGAACCGGAGCAACTGATGTACATGTGTGAGGAGGGAGAGAAACAGCCTCTCGCTCCTTCAGAGGAATTCCTCTCTGATTCTTTTCAGACTGAGCGCTGAGCTACAAGCCCGGCTGAAGGAGACGAGGAGGAATGGTTTCAGACGCTCCTGAGAGCTGCTGGCTGTCACTGACATGTCATCACCCTTTGAGTCGATCCGGTGAACTTGTTAGCAAACACTTCCTTATTTCCACATCCAGCAGTTGTGGAGAGACATTATCTTTCACTTGTGCTTCTTTCAGCTCTGTTTTTGGTCTCCACCAGCTCCAGAGGGAGGCCATTTTTTAGCCTTTTTAGCAGCTAAATGCTACGTTCCACTACATTTTCTATGATAGATGCACAAACAACTCGCTGGAACACGATTATTTTCAGTTCTGCCTTCCTCCTGTGACTTCTGAGCAGGTGTCTGGTTTGTTTATTCACGCCTGACACTGAAGACAATCACGTGTCCTGCCGCTGTGTTCAGATTTGACTGACTGATTTGAAGCAAACTGCAGAAATTAGGCGCAAAAGTACTTAAATGAACTGCCTGCAGGAGCCATGTATCACAGCCGCCGCCGCTGACTGTGCGGGTAAGGACGCCAAATCAGCAGCCAAACTACAACAACTAACTTCCTCTTGTTTTCAGAACACCAGCATGCACCTGCCTCCTCCATACTCAGCTCGCAGTCACACCTCACAGATTTAAAACCTCTGCTGCAGCCAAACGTGAAAGTAAAATTCAAAAACAGGACAAATCATAAGGCCAAGTTTTCCTTCTGCCAGAGTCTGTCCTCTGGACGGACGCTTTTCCAGCCTCGCTCATATAGTTAAATACAAACATAAACTAATACAGCTGCAACTCCAGAAGCAGATCCAAAAAAGCATCAAGCTGAATATAGTGAACGCAGGTGCAGCGAGTGCTGACTAAGAGCTTCTGATCAGGACCAGAGGAAGCGTCAGGGTCCGCCGGCAGCTCAGAGGTCTGCAGTGACTGACAGGAGAGCTGCATCCTCGCTGAGCCAGAGTCCACTTCAACATCTCTTTGCCATAAACAAAAGAATATTTATTCATAAATATGAATGTCTACAGTCCTCAGGGATTATTCCCCGCACTGCAGTTTATTCAGGATTTATTTATGTCGGAGTATTAAATGATGTGTCTTGATAAACGCGACCCAAACGCGCCTTCAGCATGTGGTCCACGCTCGCTTGAAACATAATGAGAAATGGCTCCATTCAACGGACTCTTCTATGTGAAAGTCTGCGCTGAACCCAAAATGTGCACCTGCAGTTCTTCTGCAGCGGACGAGCCAGCTGTAATAAAAAGTGGGATTGCTCGTACGGGTCGCCATTAAACCCCTTCAAAATAAAGACCACAAAAACAATCGCAGTAGCTGCCAAAGCGCCTTCGGCAAAACACGAGCGTCAAATGAAGCAGATATCTTCATAATTACTCGCGTGGAGAAACAACACACCTGTCAGCCATCACCGTGAGCGCGCCCGTGCACGGGTGCGTGATACGAAGCCAGCCTTCAACGAATGGCCGCCCCCACCCCCCGCTGACGACAGAACTACCAGGCTTCCTGTCACCTTCAATGATCCTCTCTGGCTGCCTCAGATCAGCGAGCCCGCATGTCATCCCTTCCCAATTACAGAGTCTTTATTAGGACCCGCCGCCGGCCATGACAGATGGCGTACGTCAATGGTGTGACTTAAGTGGGATTTGAACCGGTGACCTTTTGGCCCGGGAGACCAGGCGCTCGGTAGCTGGCAACAATCTCCCCTTTCTGGCGGGCCGAGGGCCGCCCGGCGAGGGACCAGAGCAGCGAGGGCGAAGCGTGTAATTACAGCCAAAAAGAAAAAAAAAAAAAAGAATCACACACACAAGAAACACACACACATCTGCAGTGCATGAGAAAGCGCTGTGTAAGAGCAAACTCCAGCTGTTGCTCTACAAGGTATTAACCTCGGCTCGGCGTGACGGGGACGCCGCTCTTTGATGGACCGCGCTGAGGTTATCAGGCAGCTCTGCTCTGTTTACGCCTTTTACTGCCACTGATTGAATTGTAAAGGTGTGTAACTGATGTGTGTTCCTGTGTGTGTGAGCGCACATGTGGCCGTTAAGAGGGGAAGCCGAGGGAGAGCTGCGACCTAGACTGCCTGACTCTTGACCTTTGACCTCTGACCTGAACAACACAGAGCGCGAACCATGACATCACCTCCACCGGAGCGACGAGCGGCCTGAGAAACCGTCTTCTAAACATCGCGGCGCACTGTTTAAAATTCCACTTTTACACTGAATTATTAACAAATCCTCCAAAATAACAAGCCATACTTTTTGTAGATACAGCTCCCTCTGACGCACGTCTTTCTGGCGTCCTCTCACCAACATGAGTCAGCTGTGTTGTAAAGTGTTCAGCTCAGCGCACTAAGTCATGTCAGGGTGAGCCCAAGAATGCTACTCCTCGGTCTTCCTCTAAATCGTGTTCCTGGAAGTGATAGAGAGGCCTGGACTGAGGCTGAGATAAACTTCAAACAGCCAGGAGGATATCGCTGCCACCGATCACACACTCCAGGCCCGCTGGAGCACACACACGCACCCTCAGCACGCACACACACACACGTCACAGGCCTGCTCAGAACCCCCCGCGTGTCATCCAGGTGTAAATTATATTAACCATCCACCAACACATGGACGGTCTGCTCATCTCAACAGTCAAGCTAACCTTTTAAAGGATTAACCAGCGTGGGTTGAAAAGGAGCTGCGATGTGAAGGAGGTGCCGTCCTACCTGTCCCCACTCGCCGGGGATCCATCGAGGAGGAGGACAGCGTCCCAGACTGCAGCGGATTCGGACCGGAGGCTTGTTGTGGCTCGGGCAGTGGGCGGGAGGGAAGGTCTTGGTCAGGTCGCTGCTCTTACATAAGGCGATGCGGTGCTTGAAGCCCGGGCCACATTTGGGCGTGCACTGAGGAGGGAGGAGGAGGAGGCGTGAGACGAGCATCTCGACAGCACGGTCAGCTCAAGTTAGTCCTGGGTGTCGTCTTACCTCTGACCAGTCCAGAGTGACCCACTTCGGCGGGCAGGACTGGTTGTTGCAGGACTCTTGTTCGATAGGGCGGTGAGTCAGACAGTGGCTGTCCTCCAGCGTCTCCTCCTCAGCGGGGCCGATCTTCCTGATGCACAGGACCGTCCTCGTCCTTATCCCGCCGTCACACGTCTTCCCGCACTCCGACCAGTCGCCAATAAACCACCTGGAGGAGAGAAACACAAGCTAACAGTGTTACTCTGTGGAGCACAGTGTGTGACGCTCCCTGTGGTTACTTCATTACAAACAGCCTTTGGTAATTAGTCAGAGCGTAAAATCACGTTATGTGTCGTCCATCTGAGCGACTTCATCAAGGTCGGATTACCAAAAGGCAAACGCTGCAAAATGCATCAAACCTCAAACCTCAAAAGTCTTATTTTTGTATTGGTACTAAAACCTCAGGTAGCATACCTGCACTAGTAAAAATGTTAAACACTACCCAACCATGCACAGGGCCACAGACGCCCAGGGGCCCCTGAAAGCTCCGGGTTCTCTTCATGTCAGCTGGCTTGTTGTAATTTGATTAACTGCAGATTTGTTTGGGAATAAACACCAAAGTACAAAATAAACTGAAAAAGGTGTTAAAGAAAGCTTCGTTAAAGCTTCTCTGTGGAGTGTTTCGGCCCCTGGAGGCTCTGTGGAGCTGTTTTTATACGAGAGGGCCCCCGGTGTGTTTGTGAACGAGCGCACATGTCTGTTGCTCTAAATATGGAGCAGTAGCCGGGAGGCAGTTAGCTTAGCTTAGCCTTAAAGAAGAGGAAGGGGGAGACAGCTAGCCTGGCTCTCGCCAGAGCTAAAAAATCCACCTTAAGCTCACAAACACACTCATTATCTCATTATCTTAACCTTAATGTGCTTTTAGAAGGAGTTCCTGGTGCAGCTTGGCTATGCTAGCGAGGCTATCCGGTGTAAGCTAGGCTAATCTAAATTTACCCACAGAGACAAACGCCTGAATAAAATGTCTCGGTTTGAACATTTTAACATGAATGATGCAGATTAACTCCTGTTACCTGACCAGGTAACCCCCATGTTGTTGAGAGCGTGCCAGGCCGCTGATTCAAGCCTTTGTCTACACATTTCAGTGTTAATATCATAAAACTGCCGAGACAACGGCCTCCAAACACATCCAGCCTGTGAGATATTACATCATCCAAAGGAATGTATACAGCATTAACGACGTGTTCAAACATCTGTGTTAGCTTTCATTACTCAGGCCCATAAAACCGTGCCGATTCTAAAACAATTGTGTTTACACGGCCTCCTTTAGTCGGCCTTTCCTGAGGCTGCAGAGGGGGCGTTTTGGTTCCTAATAGACACAAATGTCATGTGTGTGCTGCAGCTCAAGACACACACACGCGTTGCAACAGCCTAATCAAAATAAATGAGATAGCACAAGTGTGCGTCCACTGAATACAGATGTGAAAATAAATAACCAGGACTGTAGTCTGAATGTATGAAAACAAATTACCACTTATACAGTAGATTTACGACACTATCGGTTTTTTTGGCCGGAGCCCAGCTGAGAGACACCAACGCTCACTCTCATACACAAATAACTGTCAGATCGTCTGAAACTAATTAACCCGACGCATTTAATCCCTCTTTTTCCAGACGTGATTGAGGCTCGTCTGGCCGCGCTTCCAGCTACAGCGTGGAGCTCGCAGACATTTGGCCACCAAACACAGGTTCATATTCCACCTGTGTACGTGTGTGTTACCCCTGGAGGATCGGCAAAGAGGCCAAAACAATCAAACACAGGTGGTCATTTTCAGGGCTCTAATTTTTGGCACGAGGCAAACACTGAAAATAGTTAACATATGAAGTTATAAATCACTGCCGTTTTATTTTATTATTTTCTTCCAAACACATTTCACAAAGCAGGGCTCATTGAAGGCGACTTAATATCGTGAGTCTCGTTTTTATGGAGGGCTTTTCTTTTGAAAGCGCTGACTTAAAGCCGCTATACTCAATATTTTTACATTAACAGCGGCTCAAATGTCTTTGCGTGATGTGAAAGGTGTAGAAAGGAACCCAGACGCAGTTCGGCCCTTCAGAGCGTTTTACCACCTTTGAGCTAATTATTTTGGTTTAACGGCTCACTGATGTCATCAGCCACGTTTCCAGATTCATCATGCAGATGTTTTCAGCCAAAAACCCCCACTGTATACCACCTGCCACAGGAGATGAAGCTAGCAACCAGCTGGCGAACATAGCAAACATTTCCATTGGGAGGTGGTGGAGACCAAAACAGAGCAAAAAGAGAGCGAATACTGCAGGTTTAAGAAGATGGTAAACACTCTGTATGCAAGCTTTTTTACACTTTATTTTGAAACCACTCTTTTTCAGCAGGAGAAAAGTAAAGAAAAATTAATGAAATCATCAGAAATTTTAATAGTCAATGAATAATTTCAGTCATTTATCAAGCAAAAACACGTCAAACACTGTGAAATGTGAGGATTTGCTGCTTTTCTCTGTGCTGTAAATTGAATATATTTGGGTTTGGGGCTGATCTTCAGACAAAACAAGCAAACTGAAGACGTGCTCTGGGAGCTAGTGTTTGTCATTTTTCATTAATTTCTCACATTTGACAGACTAAACAGTTGATGAGTGGATTGATAATGAGAGAGCGTTACGTACTCTGGAGGACACGGCTCAGTGTTGCAGTCTCTCTGGTTCTCTGGAGGTTTGCTGTCTGGGTCACAGTAGCTGTTCTGGACCACCGAGTTGTCATCCAGCCTTTTACACACCACTTCCTGCTTCTGGGAGCCTGCAGGGGAAGAGGCCGATCAATAAGGCAGCACAGAGCTCCGCTGATCTCGCGCATTAAGCGCCTTCAGGAACATGGAAGCGCGCCGGCGTGTCGAGCGGAGATGGTATCACTTTCAGTCTGTAGTAAATCCAGACATGTAAATTCCTGATTCTTTGCAGGATATCTTGGCAAATCACTTTTACAGAGCAGAGAGCTCTTTACTTTGGCTTCTAATGGGGAGAGCGAGGGCTACCGTATCAGTGTCACACCTCCCACTGCGCGTGTGTGTGTGTGAGCATGCATGTGTTTTGTGTGTGTGTGTGTGTGTGTGTGTGTGTATGCCATACCAGCTCAGAAAGGGTCTGTTTGGGCCCTTGTGGGACATATCCCACAGCAGACTTGTCTGGCAGTTGTAATGAGATATGGATGCGCGTGTGTGTGTGTGTGTGCGCGAAGTATAGAAAATCTACCCATCTGTGCTTGAAGTGAAATACAGTTTGGAGGAATAGTGCGAGGCATGGGGTAAAAGCGTTTCAGTTGTAAGGCTGTCAGAAGGTGTTTTTCATAGCTTTTATTACTGTCGTGATATATTAAACGACGCGCCGTGATTGGCTGAGCTGGCGGTCCCGAACGCGCGCATGATTAAAAAACGTCTCGCTGATTTAAAGCTCGGCGCGGTCGGAGACTCAGCGCAGACGCAAATTAGACCATTTGGATCAACAATGCGAAGGCATGTTTACAACGCTGGAAGGCCGTGTGTGCTTCCTCGTCGAGGCGGACTCAAACTGGTGCTCTGGACTTGGAAATCCTTCCTCAGAAAAACCCACATGCTTATTCAGTCATGCTTTTACAAAATATTACAAACCCGTCCAGGCCACACTTGACAACTGGGAAGACACACTATTTATTGTTAGATGAAACCCATTGCTTTTGGGCTAAAAGGTTTGGTTTAGTCATTCTTGAGGCCATGGTCAACATTTCAGTGCGGTTTCAGATTTTGAATGTTTGACTTTGCAGGACAAGCGCTGCACAAGAGCGGCCGAATCTGTGCAGCGCTGGTAAACCAGAAGCTATGCAGAGCAGCTCATTCACAGAAATTACACCATATTCATTACTCCGGCTAAAATATGGAAAATATACATATTGAATTTATTAGAGGGCTGAATCTCCAGCTATAAAGTAATGATTTTGGAAAACCATCGCAAATTATGATACTGGGTTTCCACACACTGCTCTTCAGCATTTGTGTAATTACTGGTTGGGGAAGATTTACAGAATGACACACGGACACACAAGATATGAAGTATTAAATATTTGAGAAGGTTAGAAATATTCAAAAAGAATTTAAACACCCGCAGCGTGTTATGGTGTTCAACACCAAAGTGCTTGGAGTGCTCTTTTTCAAAAGGCGGCCGGACGCTGGAGCTCCGCAGAAGGTCGACGTGTTCCTCCCTCAGAGCAAATAAAGTGGAATAATGAAAACTTGTACAGCAGATCTATAACATCAGCGCTCATGAAGCGCTTTACACACAAAAAGACAGAACGATGACAGTCACCTGACAGGAGGAAGCAAAGCAGCTGCGACTGAATCAAGAGGAAATCAATGCATGAAAGGTTTTTTCTGAATGAGCTGATGATTGTGGAGGTTTCGAGCAAACGTGGTCGCGGGAACGTCGTGAATTCAAAGACGAGTGAAAACATCACAAAGAAGTTTTTGTGCTTATCTGACGCGTTGGCGTATCATGTGGCTTTAACAGCGCTGTCTTACCTCCAGAGCAGGTGGCGGAGCATTCAGACCAGGGCAGGTGGTGCCAGGAGAAGCCCACCTCGTTGTCACCGCTTCCAGTGCGCTGGATGGGCACGTTGAACTTGTAGCGTATTCCCAGGTTCTGCTCCTGGAGGAGAACCTGCAGAGGAGGCGCCAATCCAACGGAAAGAAACTGTTATCTTGATCTGATTATTCATGCATCACAAAGCACTTTTAGCAACATTTATTTGGACAAATTTAAGGCTTAATCTTTATGGTCTCCACACCAACTGCTGAGAAAAATATCTGCTCTTTTATCTACTAAATGCTCCAACTGGTTCTTATTTCTGGAACAGCTGGTCATAAAACCAAAACAATGACCTAAAAAATGCTAAAAAGCTCCATAAAGCTGAGAGGAACAGCAGACTCAGGTGACAGTTCTGTGCGGGTTTGTCACCATGATCGACCTCCTTCACGTTACACTCAGTCACCTGAACCAACGCGAGTGTAAAAATACTGATTAAAGCAGCTTTAAATGCTGCTTCAACGGTCCGCATCAGCGAGGTTCTGCTGGGTCCGCGCTCGTCTGAGGGATTCGGTCTCTGCAAGCCACAAAGAAATGGCTGCTGGTGGAGCGGCCAGTTGCTCGTCTGCTGCAGTGGTGCTGTGTGGTCTGATATTTTCAACATTCACATCAAGGCAGAAACCACTGAGTGTTACGACAAAAGCTGCTCAGTTGCCTCATCCTGACACGCAAACATTAACATGCACAGGAAAGCTCCGATACAACAACAACACAGACATCAAATCAAGTGGCATTCGCTTTGCACACTTCTTTTTAATATCCTCACATAAATGAGGCCAAACCACCGGCTGAGGGTCAGCTGAGGTGAGCGCCCAGATGTTGCATTGACTCACTTCAGCATAAAACGCACAAAAATGTACAAGGATGGAGTTCCAGAGTGAGACGAGTTATTTCAGCCGTCCAAGTTAAAGGCTCGCTCGCTCTCTGCAGAGGCAGACAGCGTCCGTGGACTGGATGGACATGAAACTCAAGAGACGAACAACAGGTCTCCGCCACGCAGCACAGATTCCTGCCTGGTTTCATTTGTGCCAGACGGGACGGCAACATGGACGCAAAGAGCGCAGCTTAAATCATTCACGGCCACACTAAGAGCTCACTGACATGCCTTCGTTTACTCACAAGAACGCTCCACTTTAAGGACAAACACAGAGAGAAACATCCAATCACTGAGCTGAAGAGTGAGCTGCAAGCGCCGCCGGCTGTGAACAGAAACTCAACATTATGCTTCCTACAACACTGATAAAACATTCAGCGGCTTAAATCAGGTCACTGACAGATTCTGGGTCAGTCTGGTCTGCCTCTTTTGACAGCAGCTCATCGGTATCGTAGTATTTAGAGATTCAGGTCGTTTTCACACCTGACCAAGCGGACTCGGTTCGATTGGGAAGCTGAAAGTCGCAATATTGTTGCACTTATCACTTGTTTGGGTTCTGCTTTCACACTGTGATTTCTAAAGCGCACCGAACTTTCTGAGCAGCATCATACGAACTGAACCAGAGTTCACTTGCAAGCGAACCGACACCCACATTTTCAGGCGGACCAGAGTTCGCTTGTTTGGTCCGCACCAGAGTTCGGATGAGCTTTCACACCTGCCCAAACGAAGCGGACTATCTGAGGAAACGAACTCTGGTCCGTTTAAAGCGGACCAAACAGCTCTGGTGTGAAAGCGACCTTAGAGCCAGCAATGCCAAACAACTCCATTGTTCTGGTTGACTCTCAACGCTCTCACAGCGTCGTTTTTGACCTCAGCAGGCGGTTTTCACAATAAAAGCTCTAAAAACCCGCTGTACGCCACCTGCTCAGCACCAAACAGCAGACAGACGCAGTTAAAGACGAGCTGGTGGACATAAAGGAGCGTGCAGCACCTAGAGACATTTCCCTCAGGAGGCGGTGGAGACCAAAAACAGAGCGAAAAGACTCCTGGACTGTTCGCTAACAATGTCGCTAAATGCTAATGTTGTGCAGGTTTAAACTGTCTTGTGTTTCCAAAGTTAAAAGAAAACGTTCACATTGGAATACAGAAGGAAAAACACTTCTGCTCAGCTTTCTAACAATAAAAAAACTGTGATTTTCACATATTAGGTGTACAATAAATTTATTTATTACCATGACAATCAGGTTTTCCGTGGTAGCTCCCAGCGCCTCTAAGGACTCCGGTTCATCAGAGGGTCTCTTGTAGTGGAAGGCCGTCCCCGCGATGTCAAACTTCCTGGGCCAGTCGATGGTCCACGCTCCGTTGATGTAGTAGTCGTCCCCTTCGGATTTCAAAGCTGAGTGATGATGGAGAAGCAGACACACTTTCAGAGAGCTGAAATCAAACGCACACAGGAGCGGTAGCAGAGACAACAGGTGGAGACGATCATCGGGTGTGATGTCACTGCCGTCGTTCATCTTCATCATCATCACTTTCAGCCTCCCTGACGTCACTGACAACTTTCTATCCCAGCACAGACTGAGCGCGCACACACACACACACACACACACACACGTGCCTGTTCACACACTGTAAAGGAAGACGTTCACGTGCACCGACATGTACATACGTCTGATTCAGGAAGAGAAAGAAAACACGCTTCAGGTGAAAGCCTGGACCGATCTCATGAATACCACTCTGTCTGGTTGTCAAAACAAGACTTGGTCTCCAAGCACAACAGATCTGAAAATATCCACTTTCTCTGCGCTGAAAAGGGGCCAAATTGAGGAGAAACGATCCAAACGTTCGCTTTTCTGTCTCTTTGGCTCGAGCTCTGCAGATTCCCCTCAGCAGCGTTTACGCACATTAGATGAACAATAGTTAATTCCTCTTTTTTAAGATTATTTCTTGGCATTTCGGCTTTATTATTTTTCAGATTGTGACAGCTGGAGAGAGAGAGGGGATAACATGAAGCAAAGGGGCTGGAATCGAACCAGCGAGGCCTCACGCTGCTTCTACCAGGTGCCTTTACTCCTCTCACTAAATTCAACTTGAGCGCTGCAGTTTACACAAGTCTTCACAAGCATCCCGACCTCTATTTCATGTCCTCTCACTTCGCTTGCGCTTTAATAAAACATCTTTAAAAATGCAAACTTTGCAGAGACTCAGACAATGCTGCAAAAGGAAAATATTATCTTTATCACTGGGGTCACACATGAAATTCATAACAACCTTACAAATTGCTTGGAAGGGAAAATCTAGTCCCACACAATGGCCAAAATTGCACTCTTTAAACTTTGATATATAGACATCATATCCCCCATAATCCTGGTGGACCAGGCAGCTGTCACCACGGCCCTATAAATCTGACGCAGCTCTCTGGTTCAAAGTGTAACTTAAGCCCTCCATCAACACCATCCGCTATAAATTCAACACGCTGTCACATGTCTTTCTCCTGTTAATGAAAAGACACAGAACCGGCTTAATTGAATCCGGTTGTTTGATTGTTTTAAGTCTGACGCTGCCAGTGTCGCAAATAGTTTTTGTTTAGTCTGGAACACGGCGGACGAGTCTGGTGCCAAGATGGCCGTCACATGTGTTAAGAGTCAGGGTTTTATGGCTTCACGTTGGGCAACGGGGGATTAAACGATGGCATCTTCTAATTTGCTCTCGACAAAAACACGAGGAAATCCCAGGAAATGCGGTTAACACAGAGCTGAACAGATAATATGAAACAGCTTGATGTCGCAAATTGCCAATTCATCGCACGGCGTGGAACTGCAGGCTCTCCTGAGATTGATGGATTGATATTCTAACAGACTGCAGCCACACCAGCGCCTCTGTGAGCCTGTGCCGAGACACAGAGGTGCTTTGAGCTACATGCTACGCTCATCCTGCTGACATGCTCACACTGACAATGCTAACATTCATATATCTAATAATTTCTAATTAGCACTTAAAGGGGAACTAGCGACCAGTATCATCACAGTGTGGGAAGTATATGCAAATGAAGAATGCAGCCGGAGCTCCACGCTCATGTGCCAGAGTCGGATTAAGAGAGAAAGCTGCTCTCTCTCTGTTAGGGGCAGCTCAGGACATGTAGACCAGGCAGTGCAGATCAAATGAGATTCAGGATTCTGTTGCTGCATTGGCCTTTTCTCACCTCAAAGTACCAACGTCACTAGTTTTAGGTCAAACCAAACCAAATCATCCTGAGGAGAACATGAATCCATCCAATAACTGAGAAGATATTTCACCTCAAAGCACAAAGGTCAACCTCGCGGTGGCACCAAGGAACAGTCGGGAGATCGTTAAAGTCATTAGGATTCACCCTCTGGGCACCATGAATGTCTGGACCTGAACTGACGCCAACCAATCAAATAGTCGCTGGAATATTTATTCAAACGTCAAACATGGCAGCCTCACGGCGGCGCACGAGGAAAAGCCACATAAGTCAGTGAGCTTCATCCTCAGGAGACCACGAATGTGTGTGCAAAATGTCACACCATGACTTTGCCATCCCCACACACACACCTTCAGCGTGGCTAACAAAAGCTCACAGCAGCTCATAAAACTGCACATTAGTTCGATCACACAAGCGATCATTTCGACCACTTACCGATGTAATTCTTCGACATGGCGAGTTCTTTGATCTCGATGTGAACCGATCCTTTTGGGATCTGGACCACCTCCATGTAGCCTGGAAGGCAAGGACAGGGATCGTTAAGGTGGTATTCCTCCCACTCAGCCCCCCCACCCCCCACCATATTTCATCTCTCCAGGATGTTTTTCTCAACACAAGAAGGCAGAAAGTTGCACGCCATGTCAGGTAGGAGTACATATAGAATAAATTCCAAATCACCCAAAAAGGACAAAGCAGGAGGACAAAACAATCCCCCCCCCCTTTTACAGTCACACACACACACGTGCACACACAGTATTTTTAGATGGTTTACTGGCCATACCATAGAAGGAGAAATATGTTTTCTCTCTCTCCTGCTCTCTATAGACGACCTCCAGCTACAGCCAGCGCCGTGGCCCTATCTCTGCGCCTGAAGTCTTCACTCCATGATGTAATTAATGGGAAAAATATTATGTTTTGATCTATATTCTGACAACATCATTCCAAAGAGCCAAAAACATATGCTCTGTCAGCGGGTGACAAAGGCAGAAGAAAGGCACATTTCCATGAAAGATGATCTTCCTGGCTTCAGGGATGTGCTGGCTTGTGGACAAAAGCTGCTTTGCCAGAAGGATGATGAGCTAGTTTTCTTCACATCATCATCATCTTCAAGTCAAATGTGGTCATCAAACCAAAACAGACTATCTCTGCTGCTCGTTTCCACAACGAGAGCATCGAAGGAGCCTGAAAGCTGCTGTTTGAGTCATCTAAAAGGAACGAGACGAGATGGAATATCGAAGTCTCTCAGGTGTGTTTTACCTCCTCTGGGTAAAGACTCGTTGAAGAGCCCCTCTGTGGCCTCGCAGGTGCTGCCGTCCCCTCCACACACACGGCATCGGTCTTCTTTAGCATCAGAGCTCAGGATGTTGTCGCAGCCCACGTGCTTTGAAGCCAACAAAGAAAGAGCGCTGTGTTAATGGAAGACTGGGAAGTGGATTCAGGATTTAGCACCATTTTAAAACATGAGTTCATTAAAAATCTGCTTTCAGAGCAAACTGTCAAGCTAAAGCGAGCAGCCGCTTAGCCGCTTAGCTTAGCATGCAGACCTGAAAACGGACACAGCTAGTCGGGCTCTGGTTTCCTCCAATTTTAGTGACATTTGGCAAAAACCACAGTGTCCAGTTGTTTTAGGAGATAGTTATCTTTATTTAAATGAATCTATATGCACTTGTGACCTGTTTTTAAAGTTTATATATTCAGTAAAAACCAGTGAGCTTGGGGCTGAGCGCTGCAGACAGGGCGTAGACAGGGCAACCATTTAGAGATAGACCGACGTGTTATTGGTTCTGGTGTTTTCATGAGATTGTTGACAATAAGAAAAACACAGAACAATGCCAGACTGATCATTTAACACAGCTACATCGATACCCAGCAGCTGTAATTGCTAATAACTTGGAAGGGTTTTCACATATAAAACATATGAGATGCTATAAAACATAATGGACTCTGAGTGCATTAACTAGCCAACGCAACAGACAATAACGCGTTGGCTTCAAATGAATTCTAATAAGAAGGCCGTATGGAGAGCATTAAATCTTTATCTTTGTAGCGATTGCTTCATCGTTGCTTGATTGGTAATGCCTTGGAGCGTCAGAGGTGGAACAGCAGAGTTTGATTGAAGGTAAGATCTGAGTTTTCATTACGTTTTCAACTGTTTTTCCCCCTTAAAGGCCTCAACACCAACAAAATATGGACTCATTAGAGCATTTGCAACGTGAAAATATTTGTTATCCATGTCAGGCCGGCAGTCTATTAGGTGATCTGCAATATATATGTAAGATATGCATCAAAATGTCTGTAAATCTACTTGTTGCTCAATGTACACTTTAATTATCCTGCCTTTTCAAACATAACAACAGTGGTAGTGCAGTGTCAATATGCTTGATCACTCCATCATTCACTACTTAATATATACAGCGGGGAAAATAAGTATTGAACACGTCAACATTTCTCTCAAAAAACATATTTCTAATCGAGCTATTGACATGAAATTTTCACCAGATGTCGGCATCAACCCAAGTAATGCACACATACAAAGAAATCCAAACATTTATGTCCATAAATTAAGTTATGTGTAATAAAGTGAAATGGCACAGAGAATAAGTATTGAACACATGAAGAAAAGGAGGGGTAAAAAGGTCTGGAAAGCCAAGAAAGCAGCTGGAGTTTGTCAGTATTTAGAAAGTTAACCTGTCCCCTATTAGTGCAAAGTAATATCAGCTGGTTTAGTCCTGATTGATGCCTTTTAAAAAGGTTTCTCACCAGCAAGGTGTTAGACAAGAAGCATTGCATGATGGGTAAAAGCAAAGAGCTGTCTAAAGACCTACGCAACCTTATTGTTGCAAAACACACTGAAGGCATTGGTTACAGGCGCGTTTCTAAACTTCTGAAAGTTCCAGTGAGCACCATTGGGGCCATCATCCAGAAGTGGAAAGAACACGGCATTACCATAAACCAGCCACGGCCAGGTGCTCCTCGCAAGATTTCAGACAGAGGAGTCAAAACAATCATCAGAAGGGTTCTCCAACAGCCCAGGACCACTCGTGGAGAGCTTCAGAAAGACCTGGAATCAGCAGGTACCGTTGTTTCAAAGAAAACAATAAGTAATGCACTCAACCGCCATGGCCTCCATGCACGCACACCACGCAAGACTCCATTTTTGAAGAAGAAGCATGTTGAAGCTCGTTTGGAGTTTGCGACACAACATTTGGATAAACCCATGACATTCTGGGAGAACATACTCTGGTCAGATGAGACCAAAATTGAACTCTTCGGATGTCATAAGACACAACATGTTTGGAGGAAAAATGGCACTGCACATCACCCCCAAAACACCATACCAACAGTCAAGTTCATGGCGTGGGGCTGTTTTTCAGCATGTGGTATTGGTAGACTTCATATCATTGAAGGAAAAATGACTGGAGAAAAGTATCGAGACATTCTTGATCAGAATCTGCTGTCATCTGCCAGGCTGCTGAAGATGAAAAGAGGGTGGATCTTTCAGCAAGACAACGATCCCAAGCACACAGCCAAGGTAACACTCAACTGGTTGAAGAAAAAGAAAATAAAGCTGCTAGAATGGCCCAGTCAATCGCCAGACTTGAATCCAATTGAAAATCTTTGGAAAGAACTGAAGATCCGGGTTCACAGAAGAGACCCCCGGAACCTTGAAGATTTGAAGGCAGTTTGTGTGGAAGAATGGGCCAAAATCACACCTGAGCAATGTATTCGACTGGTTTCTCCATACAGGAGGCGTCTTGAGGCTGTAATCACCAAAAAAGGTTTTTGCACTAAGTGTTAAATAAATTTCAGTAAGCGTGTTCAATACTTATTCCCTGTGTCATTTCACTTTATTACACATAACTTAATTTATGGAGATAAATGTTTGGATTTCTTTGTATGTGTGCATTACTTGGGTTGATGCCGTCATCTGGTGAAAATTTCATGTCAATAGCCCGATTAGAAATATGTTTTCTGAGAAAAATGTTGACGTGTTCAATACTTATTTTCCCCGCTGTATATATATGTATAACGGACGCTCAGTAGTAACTGTATGACAACCATTCCTTCCAAACATTCTCTGGATGCAGCTTCTCCAGTGGGAGAATTTGCTGATTTTATCTGTTTTCCATCATTGCAAACTCAATATTTTGAATTTTTGGTCAAAGAATCAGGACAGGACAAACAAATATCAGAGTCTTTTCATTATTTCTGCACATTTTATGGACCGAAGAATGAATGAATCCAGGAAAAAAAAACTGAAGGTTAATCCGTGACGAAGATGATTGTTAGTTGGACTATAGAGAGCAGACATGGCAGCAGAGCGGCAGACAGAAATTGTCATGCAGTAGATAGTAAATAGGGAGTGATTCTGGACACGGCTCCAGTGTAAACTGTGTGATAACAGCTTTATCGGCTGTGTGTTAATACTGTGTGACAATACAACTGGGAGGATTACTGTTATCACCAACATTTCCACTACTCTTTTGGATCTCCCAGTTTTTCTCCTCTCTGTAACTATCTCTGTCCCTGCAGCACCTGCAAACAGCAGAGCAGGTCTGAGCGTTTCTGAGAGCTTTCCAAGCAGAGTCTGCTCTAGAGATTGATCACAGTGTGGCGGAGAACCCAGAGAGCCAGCCTCCGAAAAGAAAGACACGCTGGACTCAGACTGGGAACAAACCTGCAACGCTCCTCTGGTGGGGAATATTCCACCTCTCCCCATTAAAACACACACCATGTTGTGTTTTTATATTAGAATCAGAGTAACGCTGTTGGCGCGTGGGCCGCACGGTCACGCCAAACAGGAATCAAATCGTACGGTCAGGTGGAAGTCAAAGCAAATACTTAAAGCGAGCAACCAAAAAGTTATTTCAGCTGCATCTCAGAAAACACACAAAAACCCTCATCTCCACACGCGCACACACACAAAGTGCACAAAAATGATTCACGCTGGTGAAAACAAAGACAGCACCAGATGCCAACTCCTTTCAATAAAATGTTATTTTGCCTTGTTATTAAATCAGCCTCAGCCTCAAATATATATAAAATCATTATTCAATCAAAACAATGATTTCTGTGTTTTATTTATCACAAAACAATCCTGCTGGAGGCTGCAGAGGCCTGATAAGAGCTGAAAAGAGCAACGCCAGTCATTCAACCACAATCAGCAACTCAAAGGCCGGATTTTTCCTCACTGACAGTGAAGCTGATTTGAGCTTCGGCGGTCGTGTTTCCGCGATCGGCGCTCAGCAAACTGTGCTGTGGAAGATCAAGACTAGAGCTGAAGCTGAGGAAAGTCCTATCAATGTCAATCCGTCATAATACTGGATCCAATTCGGCACAGCGACACTTAATGCATCGACGTGGTATTTCACATTCTGCAAATCTGCCCGATTTCCAAACAGGATCGGTCAAAAATTTATATCTGGAAATAATTCCTACATTAGGACTGATGGTATGTTTTCAGTGGCGTTGAGTAGCTGGATTTTATACGTCATTTTATTCTGTTTCCAAGAGCTTTTTCTAACATCTGGCCGCAGGAGCAACAGAGGAAAACGAGCATTTCATCCATGTATGAAAATCTGAACATGATAGTTCAGTGTTGAGAAAATGCATCATTGTTCAAGTGTTCTTTCAAGCCCTCAGTGAAATAGAGCAAAAGAGAAATGTGCAGAGCTCATCGTGTGGATTCAGGCTTTTAAATGACCGCATATGACAAAGCGCTGCTGCCTTACCTTACACTCTCCATTGATGCAAATGTCCAGAGAGTCGGCCTGACATCGGGTGCCGTCTATGACTGCAGGAGAGCGCTCTGTGTAGAAGTTATAGCCCTCCGCCAAGCAGTTCAACGCACAGGGCTTAACACCACCTGGGTTATAGAGAATACACAGAGACAGAGCACATGGTTATCTACAGTTCAGCCTGCACACAACATGACCTGAACCTACAAGAACAACTCAGGGATAAGTGATAAACAACACCAGCACACACTGCTGTTGTCCCAGGACTCGCAGCCAGCTCTGGGATCTCCTCTCCACTTGTTGACAACAATAATCATGAGGAGGAAAGTCAGCAGTGCTCACATCTAAACCCCAGCCTGACGTCACTGCGAGACTGACACCAACAGAGACGACGCCGGCTGCCAGCAGCAGCAACCCTGACGCAGGTTATCTGCTGTTTTTACATGACGGCCCCCAGCCCGAGGAACGCCGCGAGTCAGGAGGTGATGGATTGGACAAAACAGACTCCCGTGATAAAAGAGATCGAACTTAAGCTCCCCCATCTCTCAAAGAAAACAAAGGCTGTGTTTACATGCCTCGAACTTTTATCACTCTTTGTGTTTTCAGTTAAGTGGATATTTTCCACGATCCGCAGACATCAAGGAGAGGACTGACACTGGGCCTGTACTCCCAAACTCCTGCCAGCGACTGTGTTACAGCACAAAAGCACTTCCATCCATTCTGGCTCATCAGATAAGTGTTGATCCAGAGGAGAACAAAGAACGAGCCCCAGTCCTTCTTCCGGGAGATTCTTGACATGAACTGCGTCAGGACATCTGTCCAAAATGTAAAATCTCCCAGCAGATCCAGAAGACCAGCGAGGGTCTTTGAACACAGCACAGTGCGCAGGAATCTGAGGAATTCTCCACACAGCAAAGAGACCAAGTGCTAGCTGGGTATACAAGACAGGCCGGCCTGCAGACTGTCATTTATGACGCAAAAAGGATGACAGGGAGATTTCACAGCTCAGCGCTTGACTGATGTATGAAATATTCTGGAGCCAGCTGCATCAGCTCTTAGCGAGATTAGCCCCGTTATAACATAAATATTTATCGAGAATTTACACTTTATTAAACGAAAGCTGGCTGCACCAGGAGCTAGTTCTTACAGAGAGACGAGCTGTTAATCAGTATTTACACCCACTAGCTAACAGGTGTAACTGTTGCATGGCTAACTGAACTAGCTAACTGAGAGAGCTAAGGTTAGCTTGCTAGAATAAGTCCTGTTTAGAGTAAAAGAAGTAATATATGGTCGATAAATCTGAACAAATACCAGATCAAACTGCTTAAAAGTGTTATAAACTGGGAGGTTTTAACATTATAACCCTCAAACTGACACAATACACCTCATATTAGGCTAATGACGTCAGTCTAAATGACTAGCTAGTCAGCACCACTTAGATTAGCATGACTGAATATTTCCCACCGTTTGTTCTAAACTTCTACTATTACTCTTATACACAAATATTCTTAAATGTACTTGTACTTTCTGTGTGAATGGTGACAGAGATGCTTCCTAGCCATCACTGAAGTCTTTACTGGGTAAGATAAAACAAAAATGTTCATGGCACAATCGATTTTGTAGGGGAGTTTTCAGACTAGCTAGTGGTTATGGGAGTATTAAAGTCTCATCTTTTTTCCAAACTTTGATTGCTGCTCATTAAGCAGTGATTATTTAATGTTCTAAAGAAATACTTTAGATCTGAAAGCAGGTTTTCCGGGTGCCACCCGGTCCTGAACTCACCACCAGTGTAAGGCTTCCAGTTGTAGTACTTCCCACGGAAAGGCATGCTGTCAAAATCGGCGCACTGCTTCTCTCGGAAATCACGAGATCCGACAGGACAGGCCTGCAAAAAGGTTTAAAAAGGGAGGAAATGCTTTAGAATAAAGATGGAAAAAAGGATAATACATTGACTGGAGTATTGAACATAGCTGTTGGTTTGCTTCTCTTAACTCTCCTCTTTCATCCTTTTCTCTTTGATGCATGTTTTACCAATCATGGACAATCATACACAAATTTTGCAGAGCTGCATAAAGCCTTGCTGTCCATAATGCTTTAGTGTCTGTGATATAGATGTGATGGTGTTCTAATAAAAGTTAAAAACAAAAGTTCTCGAGTCGTATAATATATCACAATGAACATCAAGTCTGCATTATGGTTGCAGAGTAACGCAGTACAGACTTTTCTAATCAATTTGCTATTAAACTGCATTACCAAGCTATGATTATGTAACTGCCAAAAAAAAATACAGAATTGATGGATTATACAACTGAAACAAGATTTAGAGTTTGCCAATTGATTTTCATGCCATACGGAAATGAATGGAAACCAATGCATAACTGGAACAGTAGGAAAAAACATCCATAAATCTGAAAATCTGTGGCACGCATTCAAAAAGAGTCCGAAAAAACTGACATGATTTAAAGAAGCGCAATGGAATAATCCTTTAAGATCCTGAGACGCAGGCTAGCACGTTGTCAACATTTGTGAATTATAGTATCTCCAACGGCCGTTTCTTTATTCTGGGAAGTTTTAATTTGCATACAGACGACATAATTATTAACAACTGGACAAAGTCTGCATAAGATGTCATTTTTTATTTTCAGACACGACTGCACTCATTTCTTGGAATTCCTAATTGAGAAAGTTTTTGCGTTTGGAGGCTTTGCTTTGTTTTCGTGTGCGGATGTTGCTCCAGTAAGAGGAGGTAAAAAGTGGAAAGAAACACTTTATTGGTGTGAAAAGGTCCTCAGAAACCCCAAAACACTCCCCCTCGGGACAAATGAAAGCTCTTAGGTCAAAGCTGTATTTCACATGCTGAAAGTGTTCCACGCTGGAGCGGGCCATAGGGAAGGCTGAGCCGCTTTCATTACCACTCCAGTGTTTTGCCAATATGGCAGCTTTAAACTTGCACATCAAACATGCAGATTGAGTCAGAAGAGACAGAATAATATTATTACAAGTGTGTGTTGAAATGACAACGCGAGGCCAAATGAGATTTACATGCGCCAGCACAAGTTTGACGGAGGAAAAAACTTCCAAGAGCACATTAAAAGGATTATTTTCATTATTGATTAACCTGTTGATTGTGCTCCGAGCAATCGATTAATCATTTGTCTATAAAATGTCAGAAAATTGTTAATAATCACAGAAATGACCCCAGAGCTCGAGGTGATGTCTGACAGCATCAGTTCAAAACCCAAAGATAAAAGCAAGTCCTCTCATTAATGCAGCTGGAACCAAACAATGTTTGTTGTTTCCTCTTGATAGAAAATTAATAGATCATCAATATTGCTCTCTTGTTTGGCTGATGAGCTTATTTATTTACCAGTATTACACGTTACTGTATGTTTATATGACAACACTCGCCTGCCATAACGCATTCTTACAGTCTCTGTGTTTAAAGGGGAACTCCACTGATTTTACACGTCAAAATCAATAAACTGGTAATAATAATAATAGTAATAGTAATGAGGAGTCACACACAACCTGTGAAAACAGTTGGATAAGGTCTCCTGAGGAGAAGTCTGAGAATATTCTCATGATTTCACTTCACTAATCTTGGTTTGGGCTGAGAGACGAGTCGTTTAGCTGCGTGCTAACAGTCGGTCGGTCGGTCCTCCAGTTCGGTGCAGACTGAAATATCTCAACGATTACTGGCTGCTTGGGCATGAAATCTGACACACACGTCCACGCTGACCGGACGATGAATCCTCCTGACTTTGGTGACCACCTGACTTTTCTTCTGACGCCACCATGAGGTTGACATTTGTGGTTATAAATGGATGGATTGTCATGACATTTGTCAGACATTGATGTCCCTCTCAGATAAGGTTTGGTGATCCCTTACTTTGCCAGTTAGCGCCATCATCAGGGCAAAAGTTTCACTTGTCCACTACATTGGTTCATGACCAAAAACCTGTAAAACTAACATTCCCATGAGCCTCAGCTGTTCTGTTTCCTGATATTTGGCAAATGTTAGCATGCTAAGAAGCTAAACCAAGGCTAACATTACGATTAACATGTTAGCACTGTCATTATAAGTATGTTAGCATTTAGCTCAGTTTAGCTCAGTCCCTTAACTGTATGGACTCATAACACTAAAACACTGGAGCTTTAATGTCAACTATAACCTACATATCTGCCTGTGGCCAAGCCCAGTGGGCTAGTATCCAACCAGAAGGTGATTCCTCTTTCAATAGCTCTTGCATGAAGCATAATGCTAATGGGAGCAGCCTTAGAATATAAAGTAAGCTCCCACAGGACAGACGCAGTAGCAACAGGAAGGGAGGGAGGCAGCATTAACAAATAATATCTGACCGCTGATCAATGTAAAAATAACCAGGATATAAACATCAATTTATGCATGCGAGTGTGTGAGTATTTGTCATTGTAGCTACATCTGGCGTTCACACACACACACATTTCCCTGGACAAGGTGTGGTCAGTGTGATGAAATAGCGGTTGGGGATGTTGTTTGTTTTCCAAAGAAAACACTCAGTGCTTGCTCTCAGCTGTTATTTTTAAGACTTGCGGTTAAACGTCCACCAGGGCCCTAACTATTTCAATTTTCACCTTGTGAAAAAAAAGCCCACCTAGAAATAGTTGAACAGGGATCTCAACTTGCAGCCATGTTAAATATTTGTTTAAAGCTTTGCTCCAGACCTCAAAAAAAAAGGCTCTGTGAATTGCTTTTCATGGAATAGACTCTGAAACTGTCATCATCGTTGACTCGAGTGAAATGTCACAAACAATATATGAACTATTATGTGACAAAGAGACGAATAAAAGCGAAGCCACCGGGGGAGTATCGAATCTCAGCCTGTGCATTTTTATCATCGTCTGTCCTGCTTTCCAGGAAGAAAACATGTCAGAGAGCTTAAAGGCGGTTTGGTGCTGCTAGCTAACATGCTCCTTTCCTAAGATAACATGTTCTGCAGGAGAAAAACAGCAAAGAGGAGGTTCAGCAGTCGAGCGGTGACAGGATGAATCCATCCCAGCTCAGAAAGCCTCGACAGACCAACTGTCTCAGTCCCTTTACACAACAGAGCCGAGCATCCATCAGGAGGACGTTTAGGCTCCACGTCACTTGTATACTCTGGTCTAAATACCGAGCAGCTGAGTAAAACAGGGAGGCAAAGAAATGAAGAAACTCACGTCGGTGTTACAAGATCTGTAACGCTTCCTCTCCCCGAGACAGTACTTGCCTCCTCCGGACGGGCTGAGAGACACAGGAGAATTGAATGAGTGAGACGTGAGAGGACATCTTCAACACATCAACACACTACAAACACAAAACTCTTCAAAGAAATCAAGTGTGGTGAGAAGGTTAGGAAGCGTTTGGTGAATGCAGGTCACGAAACAGGCCTCAGAACACCGAGGAGAGAGTGTGTGCGTGTGTGTGTGTGTGCATTTGCCGCTTTGCTGAGCATGTGTGCCAATGATTCATTCATGAAATCCAAGCTGCTCTTAGAGCTCTTAAGTGTGACACGGCATTTAGATTTGGGAGAGAGACTCAAGTCCCGCAGCTTCAGGACGACTCTCCAGTCTTCGCCGCACATCTGCTACATCTATAAAGGGTTTGTTTTTCTTCCCATATCGTCTCTTTGTTCTTCTCACCTTCGTTAGCCCACCTTTCCTCCGCGACTATTTCCACTTCACTGCAAAAAACAGCGAGACAGGCTCTGTAATGAATGTGTTGGAGGCTGTTCTGGCTCTGTTTTCTCTGCCTCCCTCCTCTTTGCGCTGATGCCTGAGCGGCAGCGATCACCTTTCACAGGTGTTCCACATTATGCCTTCGCCTCTTCCCCCTCTTCCCTCCTCCCCCCCTTTTTTTCCTTGCCTCTGGTTCACCCTGGCTCCTTCTCCTGTCTTCCCATGACGTGTTTGACGTAATATCGAGCTTCCAAAACAAAGGAATGCAACGCCGGAGGAAAGATAAAGATCCCAAACGTCTCCTCGCCAGATGAAGATGCACTGGACAATGATTTGTTTTGCGATCACGTGTGAGAGGCCTTAAAACAAAACTAAACAGCGCTATAAGATTATAAGAGTGAGCTGTTTCTTAACTGAATGCACGTGCTACATCAGTCCATCTCAAGCAGCATGAGGCAGACGTCTGTCCAGGACAACCTTAAACAACCTTCTTCTGGTGATTTTAATGACAGAGACGCTGCAACTTTGGGAAGAAAAGATATCACTTCCTCTTACAAACGAAATGTTGACTTCTTAAGAAATTAAAGAAACCTTTAGCAAGCCCACCACAGATCATGTGACAAGAATTAACCAATCAGCTATACGCATTTAGGAACACCTGGAGCTGCACGACCTGTCAGGTTCTTACTGTTTTACATCAACAGCTCAGAGCTGGTGAGAATGATGCGAAGCTGCTTTTACGTTGCTAAATGCTGGCAATGCTAATTAGCACTAGCGGTTTTGTTTTTTTAGTCACGGCAGGCACAACAGTAGCATTTCAAGTGATCACATTTAAAAGAAGAGCTAAAAAGAGGGCAGCATAACATACATCCACACAGCATACACGTGCACACACACACAGACACACACCTGTAGGCAGGACCTGGATGTGTGTGTTCAGCTTGCTGTGGCTTACTTTGCCTACTTACGCTGGGCTGTCACAGTGCCTCATGGAGGAGGATACACCGCCCCCACAGGTCCTGCTGCACTCCCCCCATATGGACCAGGGCCCCCAGCCTCCGTCCACACTCTGAGGCCAGGTACCGAACGCCACACACTCCCCCTGGTAGCACCACTGGCCGGGGAGACACAGGCAGAGAGAGGGAGACTTTGGTTATAATGCAGCAATTCTTTACATCATAAAGACACATTAATGATTATTTAAAGACGAGACGCTCAGTGGCAGCAATTTATTACAACAAAGAACACTTAAGTGTCAGATTTACAGTTTTCCAACAGCCATTAGCGCATAATAAATGTATGTGTATGTGTGTGTAGTGAAATGTAGACTAAGCAGAAGCTGACTGATGAAGGTTGCCTTCAATGACACATTCCCCCTCTTCTGTCTTGCTTTAAAAACACACACACACACACACACCAACTAACTTGTGATTACACTTATTACTCACCCTATAATTTCATTTCTGCATTGGTCCTGTTATTTCTCCGCTCTTACCTGCCATTTTCCATTTTGGTATTGCTGCTCTGGTTCCCTCCTAACTGAGGTTTATTGTTTCATTGTACAGCTCATGTGACTCAGCTCAGGTTCTGTCATTTTGCTTATTAAAGGAGAAGTGCAGCATGTGGGGATGTGCCCTTCGCTCGCCTTATGGAGTCTGGTGTGACCACTGACTCACAGTGGCTAACGTTAGCATACTTTAAAATGCAGTAAATGTTACTGCATTTCAGACATTACTGAGTCACTTCATTGACTTTATGACTCTTCTCTTCTCACGCTACTGTCCTGTGTTTTTGTTGCACGTTGTTCTATGTATTTAAGCATGTGGGTCGGGATGCGCTTAGCCTAGCTTAGCTTAAAGACTGGAGGTAGGAAGTACCAGCTGACCTGGCTCTGTCCAAAGTTCAAACTTATTAACACGTTGAATCTTATTTGTTTAACATACATGTAAACTGGAGGTAAAAAGAACAGTTTGTGGTTTTGTGGTGGAGTTACGTGGTCTCAGCTATTTCACCCTGTTTGCAGTCTTGCATGCTAAGCTAGGCTAACCGTGTCTTTACTCCAGCTCTGTATGTACGCCGAGTTAATACTTTAAGGACTCGAATGTTGGAGGGAACAACAGAGCTGTTATCAGAATCACATGTTTAAGTTGCTAAGATGCTAATATGTTTGAAACACTTAATTCATAGACAGTGTAGAGTTAGCGTTAGCATCTAATAAGAGTTAAAGGTTAAAGGTTAAGTTCTTTCTTTGGTGATTTTCCACAGGTTACCTGAGTCTGAAGGGAAATAAAGCGACACTTCCCAAAATATTTTGCTATTCCTTTAATTTGTGCTTTTTCTTTCTTTATCATTTCACCACAATGCTTTCTTCTCACACTCTCACGCTAACAGACCAACTTCTTATCCTGAATTAGCATGTTGTTGTATTTTCCTGTCATGTCTCCAGTGCACTGCGAGGTGGTTTCAGCGGCAGGTGAGAGCCCTGTGCTGCGTTTCAGGAGTGTTTTAAGCCTCATGCTAAGCTGTTCAGAGTTCCAGAGGGAAGAGGGGATCAGAGACGCCCTTTGTCTCTCCAACTGTGTCAGTAGGTTAAGAACCCAGAGAGACTGGGACAGTCAAGGTGAGGGCTACGTTGGGCCACTGTCCTCTTTCTCTGACTTACTCATTCACGTCCTGAGACGTTGTCTAAACAAGATTAGCGTTGGCAGAGAGGAGAGAGGGAACGGAGAGGTGGGAGAAACTGATGAGCAGAGACGGGAGGGAGGAAGGTGAAGTCAGCTTTCCAAAACAACCTTAGAGTGTATATCTGAGAGTCCAGTAAAACAGAAAAAACTGCTCTCTGTTGGTCAGTTTCTGCCCTCTCCCCCTTCCCTCGGCCCTCTCCTCCCCCGGTCTCTCCCTGCTCCTGTTGGAAGGGCCTCTCTCCATTACACGCTGGGTGAGAAATGGCTGACATTCATATTCCTTTGAAGCTGTCCCCGGCAGGGGCAGACGGGGTATGCCACTGGCTCTCCTAAAGCTGCTCCAAAAGCTGTTCCAAAGCCCCCCAGGCTCAACCTGGGGCCCCCTGTGTTGTCCAGGACCCTGTCCGTGGGCCCCGGTCCTCAAAGGCTCCACTGAGCTAATGGTAATCACGGGTGACAGCTCGTGACACTCTCCTATTCTTCCCTTTTAGACCTCGGACCATCCGGTGACAATGGCTGCCGTAATCCGTGTTAAAACTGTCTCCCCTAACCTGGCTGGCATCAACAGCGGGCTGATGACCTAAAGCCTGGCCTGCTTGCATGTGTGTGTGTGAGAGTGTGAGAGTGTGTGTGTGTGTGTGTGTGTGTGTGTGTGTGTGTGTGTGTGTGTGGTAGCACCCATTGCATGAGTGCACACTCAGAGAATGGTAACCCTTCCCAGCGTGGAATAGATGCAAGTCGAGGCAGTGAGGTACCACGAGCTGAGGCTAGTGTCTGCACACAGGGGAGGGTACTGCAGTACTGCAGTGTCACATCAGCAGGTACTGCGTTACTGTGACCAGGCTTTCATCTCTTACCACGAGCAGCATCTGCTGTGGTCATGCAGATAGTTTTGTATCTATTTGCAGTTATATTATTTGAGATTTCTGCCTGTCGAAACACATTGGGTGAAGGCGAATCACTGCATTGAGAAATTCAACAGCAGCATCTCTTTCCAGAAACAAAGTCCAAGTTACTCGCACAGAGGAAGCTCTCAAGAGATTTCATCTTCAGCAGAAAGTAGCAACGCTGAAAGGTCTTCTCAGTGGAGATTAGATAAAATGCTCACAGAGTTCAACTTTAACACATAAATTCACACTGTAGACGACTGTTCCCATCCTGACAGGGTGGACTTCTGATAACCTGAAGCACCAGATGGTTTGTTTCACAGAACCATCTGGAAAGTCATCCGTGGAAACTGTCTGAAAGAGGGCATGTACTTTCAAAAAAACACCTGGCAGGTGAGTGGATGAACCATCGGGCTGTCACTGTCTATGAGTTAACTTCAACCAATCAGATCAATAAAATATATGACGTAGCAGGAGAGTAAAACCCTTGTTGAAGCCAGTTCAATGAAGAATTACTCATCTCCAACCTCTTCAGGAGCCGCCATTGTCACGCTGTCAAGACACCTAAACCCCGCCCACCTGTAGGTGCCAGTAGCTCCTGATAGGACGCTGCCTGGTCTGCATGGCAAGATGGATTCTGCATGATCTCGCAAATCCAGCTGCCGTGCAAGGTTAGCCCTCTGAGGGAAAGCTGTCTTATTAGCTGCATCACACCTTTGCGACCTGACGGGTGAGCTAGCTCTGATAGCTAGCATGGCTAAATGTGCGCTAACAGAGATTTTGTTTCTGGAAAGACACATTAAAGCTAAATTCATCAAAGGCAGTGAAATAAAAAATGCATTTTCCACGTTCTAACCCTGCGTTCCTTGATTATTTGATAATGTGATAATTTACTTAAATTCGCCTTCATGCTCCTCCTCCTGATCTAGCAGCCCAGGTGAGGAAGGTGTGAGTGGAGGCACAAAGCTTTAAATGCATGACAGGTGTTGGATGACTTACCCCTTTCTCAATGCTGCCGGTCTGGCACAGGGTCCCCTCTGCGGCAGGGATACTGTTAGTTACACAGCGGTTGCTTTTGCTAAGGCACCAGAGCTCTCTACACACTTCCTAGGAAAGAAGGCAAAAGCAAGTTGGTCAGAATAAATCAATTCAGCAGACTGGGGGGTGGATTGCTGAATGAGGGCGAGGATGATTTATCGGTAGCCTTTGGTGGTTTTCCTCTTAGTGCTTTTCTTCTGACAGCTACGAGAGAAAAAAACAAACAGCGTGGAAAGACGTCGATAAATCTACGCGATTCCAGATCAAATCAGAGCAGCTGATGAGACCACATCAAGACCGCTGAGAGGCATCTAACTTCAAGAGCCCATATGCTTTGGATCACAGTGCATCTTGAGCAATACGCCAAGGGTCAGTGTTCTCTTATGAGAAATGAAGAGTCAGCTGGATCAACACCATGACTAACGTTTGCTCACGTTCACCTCAGGACCACATGGGACCGTGACATCAGTTCAAGAAATCCAATTTCTGCTTCTTAGGGGAAATCAAGAGTGAGCAATAGGCCTCCCAAGTCTTAGATAAAGACAACTCGTAGGCCTAACAAATATCTCTAGTATTACTGAGCGGTCTGAATAAACATCATATCTCCGTCTTCTCCTCCTCACTCCTCAGTCTCGAGCATGAGGAAAATCCATTTAGATTACTGAAGGAATCTGTGTGTGTGTGTGTGTGTGTGTGTGTGTGTGTGTGTGTGTGTGTGTGTGTGTGTGTGTGAGGGCTGGAGATAGTGGGTCGACAGCACTAAGTTGCCCCCAAATAAATAAAACTATAAAGCGAACACATGTTACAAGGACAGCTCTGCACAACCTCGCATTAGATTTCCCATTAAACCGAACTGGGTCGTCTCAACTTCAAAGGTTTTTACAGGACAATTGTGGACGGCAGAAGAGCAGGCTCATGAAAAAGAGTTATGATCCCGGGCATAGATTCTGACCCCCGGGGTCAGTAAATATGCCACAGCCCCGCGGCTCCCTGAGCATATCCAGATTAAATAAAGCAGCAAACTGCCACTCTCTGGCTGCAGCGACTCGCCTCTGCCAGCTGGTTTCAATAAGCCACCCCGCCGCTCCGTCCACGATCCCGGCCCCGCTGAAAGGTCAGCGGCCCGGGCCTTAACGAACATGGAAGTGGACCTGATGGATTTACACTAAGAGCGAACACGCCGGCGATAAAAAGCGCGGGGGCGCTCAGAGAGGGCCTCAAAAATACAGCCATCAAAGAAAGGTTGTTTGTTTTCCATACCTTCATCTCCCAGCGTCTCATAAACACTCGTGTCCTGCACGTCGGTGACGGAGAAGAGGGAAGCGGTCATTGAAACCATATTATTGCTATAAATTACCCCAACTTCCTCTGTCGACGTCTGTGTTACTTTCCCCACCTCTGACACGGCCTCCTGCTGTGATTTTAGGTCTGTGACACCTCTGTGGTCCTGAGAGTGTCGTCAGCCATATTCAGTGAAATATTGCCGTTGTGTTGCTTCACATCAGCGGTTCACGACATGATAAATACAAAGCAGCGCATACTTTGGTTTGATGTGTGAGCAGTACATTGAAGGGGGGGTTATTTCCCTTTCTTAATTTGCTTGAATTGGGATATTACAAAAATAAGGTCTTTACTTTTAAACACAGATGTTAAAAGTTTTAAGACTTGTATCGTAGAAATACAAAATAATAAGTTGAATAGTTAAAAAGTGGTGAAAACAGCCATGCTAGCAGCTCACTGCAGCTTAATGCTAAAATGCTAACCATGACAATGTTAACAGGTTGGTGTTTAGCCATTTTCACCATTTTAGTTTAGCTGATTAGCATGTTAATTTGCTATTTAACATTAAACACAAAGCACATCTGAAGCTGATGGGAACGTCGTTAGTTTTGCAGGTATTTGGTCAAAAAGGGCGGGAAAATGTAAGTTTTGAGCTGATGTCAGGGAGAGTGGATCAGTCCATTTTTGGCCTGATGGTGGCGCAAGAGGAGGGTGCACGTTTCTGTTGAAATTCAATGCATCTAAAGCTTTAGCTGCTGAGATGTTTCAGCGGACGAGGCTGACGATGGAGAAACAGACCAGCACGGCTGATCGTAGTTTCAGTCTAGCTGTAATGAACTGAAATCTGTTTTTATTGGCCGTTAGTTATCACTGGGTCGTTGCAGGCGAGAATCATAAATATCCAGTATGTCATGACAAGAACCAAAAGTTGGGGAAAAGTCTGGATATGAAACCTAATTTTGTGCCCCCCCTCGGGCTCCGGACCCCCCGGGTTGGGAATCGCTGCTCTACATTACTGTTCCCAGCTTATCCCAGTTAAGCAGGACACAGCAGGTCATGTGTGGTGGTAAATTTCCATCCTGTCCTGAGGATGAATGAATATGGTGAAGATTTGTGGCCAGAATTTTAGAGTTTTCTGTGGTTGAAAACATAATAAATCATTTTGTTATCTTACGGTCTGCTTCACCAGTGAAATATGACGGCTACAAAATGTGTGCGTGACATTATTTATCGTAATGTTGGAGATAAACTTTGATATGCTCTGGCTAAACTTCCCTTCCTTTCCCAACACTGCTCGTCTGTGTTCTTTTGCAGCACGAAATGATGCAAAAATATTCATCCAAATGTGGAAAAGTTCAATAAGTTATGGCTGAGCGTTGCTTCAGAAACCAGACTCTTCCATTCATTAGACCCTTTATCCATTTCTGTGGTCATGTCTGTCCTGTAAGCAGTCGCAGAGGGCATCTCTTTCACAGATGGCTGCATGAAATAGATCTGATTGTCAGATGAAAAACTCCAATCTAGCTCTGTTGAATCAGAGCTGGAATCCAATCCGCTCATAAATGTGTGTCTTTCATGCTGATCTAAAACCACAATTATGAGCTTAGGAGCCAAAATAACAGGGCTTGATTCGGGGCCTGTTATAATCTGCTGTCAGATATTTCTTTCAATGAAATGAAATAACTCCATGATCTCAGCTAATCTCGGTCCCCTTTTTCCATCGTGTGCCCAAATATTTACGTAATGCCAAACAATATCACGTTATTGTTCGTTAAATCTTGGAGGATTCTTTCGACCGCTCGTTCTACCGCACGGCTGGTCCTTGTCTTTCACTGCCTGTGTCACTTCATGAGCTGAGGTTTTCTCATTACTCAGACGGGGAGGTGAATCATTATCATTACAGACTTTAGAAAAAAAAAAAAAAAAAACAGATGAGAGGAGTGTTGATTTCAATCCTTCATCTCTTTGTCTGGGACGTTTAGAGATTAAAAAGAAGAATAAGGAAACGTGTGGAAAGACGCCTCCCAACAGTCAGGAAATAATAAAACAATTATCTTCCTCGCACGTTTACGCTCCTTTAATCTCAATTAGGAAATGTGAACTTGAAGAAAACTGTTATTATCGCAGTGAGGAGTGAACACGCTGTGAGTGTTCGTCAACACCGTTATTAAACGTGGAAGAGCTCAAATGAAGATGTCGATTACTTTTTCAGCTTTTTTTTGCATTTGAATTGTGTTTATTTTGCACTCTGACAAGAATTAATGCAGCACTTCCACCCATTTTTTATAGCATTTTATCCAAAGCGCCTCACAGTTAGCTGCAGGAGACACGGTGTCGTTCAATCTGTCTCTCCTGGAAGTCATTCCCATTCAGAAATGTATTCAGGAGAGCTGGTGAGAGAAGTTCAGACCTGCAGTCAGACCCATCAGCCACATTAAACCACTGACTGGTGACGTCAATAACATCGATCATCTCATTCCAACGCGACCCCCCCCCCCACCCCCACCCTGGACCTGGTCCCGGTTGGGTTTTGTGTCCGTGCCTCGGTGGGTCAGGGGGCGGGTGGGTTTAATGTGGCTGACATGATGAAAATAAGGAAGCTGCTACCAGAAATCTGAGCTCTTCTGGACATTTTCGTGCACTTTTGGGACCCTAAATTCAGGAAGTCGTGCAGGTGCCCAGAATGAAGACTTGGTATTAACATTAGACTGCTTCTGTTCTACTCCTGTTCGCACTGTAACATAGTTTTGAGACCAGATCAGAAGTCATGAGGAGTTCTTTTTTTATCATTTCAAGGGCAGCAACTGTTCATTTTCACATCATCACTCGATTAATAAAATATCAGAAAACCGTCAGAAAATTGTGAAAAATCAAAAAACTGATAATGATTTCTAAACAAATCTATGGACTTCTGTTCCCAGTGGACACTGGACATCCTGACCACAGCTGGCTGTAGCGGCGTGTGGACGATGTCTGCTCGTACTTTCAAAGTCCGCTCTCATGCGGGTGTTTCGGCGATGCTGCTGCGAGACGTCTTTGACTGCATCGTCCCATGTTCAAAAACTACAATTTATGGAGTTAACACACAGTGCCGGGATCCGTTTGGGTCGGTGAGAAGAGGAGTGAGGAGGAAAGATGCTGGTTTCTTACCCCATACTTGCACTGGCGTGAGGAGGCTCCGTACTGGAAGCGACACTGCTCGTCTGCATCGTACACCTGCCCCGGGGCCACTGTTGGGTACAGGAAGTCTCGTTTCAGAGGTTCATTGTCCAGACACGTCCCCCGACCTGAGCTGTCAAAAAAACAAACCTACAATAGGATTGTTTCTTACACAAACAAACCTTTCTACACTTGGTGATGGCTGAGTAGAAATGCCAACGCCCACCCCTTCTCTTTGTTTGACTGTTTAACTTTACCGCCAAACCGCCGTTGTAGGAAGCTTGTCAGAGATCTCAAATGACATGTAGTTAATGTTGATATCACACATCAACACCTCCTCATCAAAGGGAGCGCTGAAGCACAAGGAGAGACATTTTACCGGCGGCAGGGAGGCCTTAAAAGAGCAGCCCGTCTTGTTATATGGCCTGAGCTCCGCCGTCCTGCGTGTCACTGCTTACACTGAGTCCACACAGCAGCCAGTAAAGTAAGAGCGCAGCCAAAGGAAGGGGAGAGTCTGGAGTGAGCTGTGGGTCATACGTCCAGGCTCGGGATTATGTTTAGTCTGTTTTGTCAGATAGAAATATGTGCGCTCACAATGAACTCGCAGGAAACACACACACACACACACACACACATGCACACACACGTGGCTGCTTTGTATTCTAGTAGCTGAAAAATAAAAACACTCGAGCCGAGGAGCTCCCAGAGCTGCTTTTGTTGGTGTTTATTCTGCGTTCAGATGCTGAAGCTCAGAGACTAAAATTCAGTTTTATCCTTCTGACCTTTTGCCAACGCGTAAGACGCTGAAATCAGACTGAAGACAGGAGCCAGTAAACAAACAGAGACGCTTTTCATTTTGATGGCGAGCTCCGCTGCTTCTCTCTGAGTCAGAGGTTTCTCTCAAGGCAAAATATCACTTCAGCTATTTACTATAACGCCGTGTTCTTTCCAGCTGCGGCAGCTGCAACACGCAGTGGAATGCTTCCCATCCCTCGAAAGGAAAAGTGGGCCTGCTGACAGCAGAAATGTAGAGCTCGGCCTCAGGACCCAGAAGACAGGAGAGGAGGCCCAAACTGAGATTACACAGATTACAAAAAGACATATTTTGGTGTCCAGGGTTTGAGATGTTTGTGTCTGAGCTGTGAGATGACACGTCCTGTTAATAATAATCCTGACGATGTGTTCTGTGGATCATCCAGAGCAACTGTTTCCGCACCGCAAACAAACTTCACCTTTTCACCTCCCCTGCAGAGGGACGAGGGCAGGAGGTCTGCGAGCGAGTTGCTAACTAGCAGTCCAGCGTAGTAATGTTTTAGGAAGTACACTTAGTCACTTTGTCGCTGACAGATGGTGAGATTGATCTCTCGCTCATGTCTACATGTTGAATATGAAGCTGCAGCCAGTTAGCTTAGCTTAGCATGGAGGCTGGAAACAGGGGGAAACTGCTAGCCAGCCAAAGCTAATGAAATCCCCTCACCAGCACCTCTACAGCTCTTTAATTAACATGCTGTATCTTGAGTAAGAGGTTCAATGTGGGACCAGTAACTTCCTCGAGTCTGGGCTGGTCCCCTGGCAGATAATTAAACAAGCTGAGGAGCTTTAGAGGTGCTGGAAGGTTAATTTTGTTACTTTGTGCTAATCTAATCATGCTAATCTATGTGGAGCTATTTAGCCAGTCTGGCATTATTAGCATAAGTTTACATCATTGCTGACCAGCACTGCGAGCAAACGTCAGGTCAGATTTATCAACCGCTGCCTC
Organism: Chaetodon trifasciatus; assembly: GCA_037975065.1. Lineage (NCBI taxonomy): Eukaryota > Metazoa > Chordata > Actinopteri > Chaetodontiformes > Chaetodontidae > Chaetodon > Chaetodon trifasciatus. The sequence goes on from JBBMOE010000003.1 coordinate 2,093,049, forward strand.
ATCTTTTACTTTCATATTAGCAGGCTAACATTAGCTCTTAGTTAACTAAGCAAAGCTGGTGCAGCCTCCCATCGGTCTACAGTTAAACTGGATATCTCGTTTTCCCAGAGTATTTAACGACAACATAAACTTTAATTGTTCAGTGATGGAGAACCGCACGGTCCAAACATAACAACAAAATCTAATACGCAAATAAAGTCATGTATTTAAAGTGGAAACTCTTCCTTTTGTCGTTCCTCTCTCTTGTCTTTCTCCCTCCCTCCATCCCCTGCTCTCAGTCACTGAATGGAATAATCCTGTTTCTTGGCTCTTGTTCCTCAGAGGACCCTCTCATCATGGACAGAGACAGACAAACCGGTCTCTGAGGCCCCCAGACTCCCCGTGCACTGAGGGCAAGCCTCACTATTTATTGGTTTGGAGAGAGACAAAATAGTCAAAGTTTAAACATAGAGGCTATTATTTGACATCGTCGCAAAGGCTTCCTGTCCGGTGGATTCAGCCAAATTCATTATGCAGAGCGGAAATATCCTCTAATAAGCGAGAACATCAGCGATCCTTGAACTCTGACACCAGTCGTTCATGTAGACGCTAAAAATGCTGATTGGATCCAAGCAGTGTTGAGACAGCGGCGTGATTAAATCAGACTAACCTGACAATTATCGTAAGGCGCAAGTCACACAAGTCTAATATCAAATCTAATCGAGCCTGTGGTCTCTGAGAGCTTAATGAACCCAAAGCGCCTGCCATATAACATTTAGAACAAATTGGCATGCAGGCTTGGGAGAGTAAACTATGACTGAACTGTGAGTGCATTCATAAACCATTCCTAAAAAAAACCCAAACAAAGCACCACATATTGCTTTAGTGATGGTGAATCTAGGCCAACACCACAGCCAAAGTTGTTTACTTGGCCTGGAGGAGCATGTGTGATATCCAAAACTCTGATTGAGGGAGAGAAAGGGAGGATAATTGGAGTTTACAGACAGAACCCTTTTGTAAAAAAAACATAAAAGCTATAGGCAATAAAACCAAGAACAACACACACACACTGACACAAATAATAGGGGATAATACAGGCTGAGCAATAGCTGATTCTGCTGAGAAAACAAGCAAAACAACTTTGTGTCTTTCTTCATTGGAGCGCAGCTTCGGCCACTCTCAGACACTCGAGCCAGAAACGGACAGAAACCCGGCGGAGCTGCAGAGAAGCAGCTCTTTGTGTCCCAGTTGGAAGCTGGCATATAACACCGTCATCTCTGTCACAAGTGCTGTTCACCAGCCCTCCCCTAACAGCTTTCAGCCGGAAACACCATCTGACAACCACGGCCGCTATTATCGGCTTTCTTGGAGGGCCTCGCTGACTAAACATGAATACACAAACAGACGCACAAAGGCACGCCGCAACGCATCCAACCGATGCTCCACCACAACGTCGCGTACGGGGATTTGCGAGCAGCACTCCGGTCTTAGTCGAGGGCAGTCGAGCTGAACTGTGAGGCCTCTGCAGGAAGACGGAGACGGACGGGTTCTTCTGTTCTCTGACTGTACTGAGACTTCTTTATGTTTCGGAGGCAAAAACCTGTGTTTCTCCACAATACTCCAATCAGACAGAGCCTCACAAACACAGACTGACTGTGCAGACGCATTATAATGCACAAGCATGCACGTTAGCACAGCATGTGCGTGCAGGACCACACTGGACAGGCATGTTGCATTTAAGTGTCCCTAAGAATGGTCTTTTAAAGTTGATGTGAAAAACGTTTATGCACGTCATGGAGACGTCTTTCTGGCCACCGCCCAATGCTAATCCGACATCTATTCTCCTTTTTACTCTGTTTTTGGTCTCCACCCACTCGTTTCGTTCCGGGCATTAAGTGAATAGTCGTCCTGCTGCAGGAAATAAGGCTGACGAGAAGATTAAGAGTCAACCAAAACTGTAACGGAGCAAAACCAAAACAATGAGCTAAAAGATGCTAAAAATCAGTGGATCTGGTTGGAACAGTTGGGTAATTCTCTGAGGCTGCACCTTCATATAATACACACTAATTTCATCTTTTGTTGTTATAAAAATGTTGATCAGAGCAGCTTTAACAGCATCACGACTCACTCAGAGCGTTCCTGTTGTGAAATCTGCTTCTTGCGCCACATTTGTCCTCATGTCCTACAGATATCCTGTCACGGCCGCAAGCAATCGCTCAGAGTTGTTGAGTGTTACAAAGATGAGGAATCCTTGACCTCTTTCATGGTTTAAGAAGGATAAAGGAGAACGGCAGCATGTTTCTCATCTGCGGGAACAAGACTGACATCTCTTACGTTCACTGTCAAAAGGAGAACTCCTCCAGTTTCAGACATCAAAGCCTGTTTACAGTTCTGGAGGACAGCAGACCTCAGGAGGCCTCTTCTATCTCTGTTTGAGCCTCACAGCTTGAGGCAGCATTAGCCGCTACGAGCGTCACACACGCAAATCTATGGCCAAAGTGCCTGCAGTTGAGTTGCATTGTGGGTAACGTAGGTGCCCGACGAAGAAGATGAATTCAAGGAATGAAAGGAAGACATCTGTGATTGTGCTGCGTCAGATTTGATGAAACTGTCCATCATGACACCAGAGTTCTGCTGTATTGTCCTGGATTGAATAGATTCAACAGTAATGTGAGTCTGAAAGCGAAGAATTTAGCTGTTTTTAAGTCAAACATTGCTCCGTCCACTCGAAGGAAGCTGTACAATCAAAAGTGAAGCTGCTCATTCAGACGCCTCCTTCAAAAAGCAGCTTCATCTCAGTGCCTTGACTCGCAGGGTTCAGGGCAGAAGCTCTGAGCTCACTGCCAGACTCTGAAGGCCAGCTCCAGATGTTTTGTCTGGAGTTCTTGAACTCCTAGAAACCTTTGCAGGTTCCTGACCATGCCGGGCTGGCAGGACTCAGCCGGCAATCCCTCATTCTGCCACACGCCACCGCTTCACTCCTCAGTTTATTTGTGCATTCAAGTCGTCGTCGTCTGTGACTTATCCGCAGCGGTCGAAGGCAGCTTGCCTGCACATCGCCGCTGAGCACCACATGAGCCCTAACATCACCCGCCTTGCGGTGCAAGGATGCAAGGGCGGAAGGCACCCAGTTATCATACACAGCCACAAGGAGGTCTGGCAGGAGTCTCAGTGATGAAATGGATGTGAATAAGTGGCGAAGGACTTGCATACAAGACAGCCTAGCGGGTCACCACAAGGGCCAGCCAGCGGCGGCGGGCTGCGAAGCGAGGCGGCTGCAGGCGAGCAGGAAAACAGGCATGCACCTTTTCCTCCACACACACACACACACACACACACACACTCCTACACACACATGTGACCAAACACACTCAGACAGGGAACAACCATCATCCACTTACTCGAGAAAGCTGGTGATGTAGTCTTTGCTGCAGGCAGACCAGGAGAAAGGGTTGGTGTTGGCTGTTATATGAGCGGCCATCAGTTTGGCCGTCTCGTGGCCTTTGGTGCCGCAGGAATTCCCGATCCCGTCGTGGTTCATCCCAAAACTGAAACACACAAAATAAAAAGTGGAATTAAGGCAGCACTGGTCTAAAAGCGACCTCTCGTCTGTTAACGGCACAGCTGAGGTGGGACGACAGCGGACGGTCCAGGTTGCTGGCCGGAGGACGTCTCCCTCAGCGGCTGTAAAGATCGAGCTCTGCGGCTCTGAAACAGCTGTGTGGAGGAGAGCCGGGGGTCAGGGGTCAAAGCCTGTCTGGAGCTCGGCAGGAACGAAAAGTCCTAATCACCACTCTGATGCCTGCCTGTCAATCACCGCCTGCAGGTCTGAGCAAGCCGTGAGGCCGAGTCACCGCCGACCGGAGCGAAGACGAGGACCCTTCAGATCAATCGCTGCAGCAGAGAACAGATGAGACCCAGAGCTCGAACAGCTCCGACCTTGTGGTCTGTTATGAAAGCTGCTCAAGAATTTAGGGCTGAAAATAAATCATTTTAACAATGCATCTGAAAAAAACCTTATCTGTCTGGATATCATTTGAGAGAAAATCTCGTGTTACAGCAGGATGTCAAAGCTGACTTTTCCTCCCAGTCCAGCAGCACAAATCAGGTCTAATGTATATAACAAACCCGACCGCATCGCACAGCCTGAACCTGTTTTTCTAAGGCTGGCGTTTATGACATTTTACCCTACTCTGGAAATAAATCAGGCCAGTCGAAACCCCGCTGCAGTGTGTTTTTTTTATACATCCTCTAGAAGCAGAGACTATTTTTACAACTGCCCCACAACAGAAGCAGACACGAGACATAATAAAGGAAATCGCCATCTTGCTGAACTCTCTCGAGGGGGATACGTAGACTAATACATCATCATTATTTTGCTTTATATTCAGGAAGAAAGAGCCAGAGGTATGTGGACACTGACATTTGCATGAGGAAATATGTGGAGATACAGTTCAAGACGTCTGCTGGGGGAAAAGAGGCTACATGCAGGTCTGGTGAGCTCGAGTCGTACGAAGTGTTTGTTTAAGAGCGATTATTAGAGTCGGGAAAGTGACAGAAGGTTTGAAGACGCAGAAGAAAGAATCCCACTTATAGGAAGCGTGGGCTCAGGTTGAAGGACTCATGAATCTGATCCATCTCCACAGTGCTGTGTCAGCGCTGGAGAAAGGTCTGGCTGCCCCCACCATCACTGTGGTACAGGGGGAAAAACAGTCTTTAGACCAATCACAATCATCTCAGTGGCGAAAAGCCCAGGATGCAGCCCGGTGCTTTAGCAAAACAGCGCAGGAGGGGGGGTTTGCTCATGGGGAAGCGAGGCCTGGTGTAAAAATGGACGCTAAATGAATGCAATGTAAGAAAAAAGTGAAAGATTCCTTCATGTTAGTATTAAAGTAGATACAAGTAGAACCACAGTTCACATCCACTGAGTCCAACTGTCAATCTGAGGCGTTCAGACTTGACAAAATCAAAAAAAAGACTCGACTTTGACTTCAGCGACTTGTGGCGTCACTTGAGCTTCAGCCTTTTGGCTTGAAATGACTTCATAAGCCCCCCCCCGAACTCAAGATTAAACAATATACTATAAAGAGACTAAGAGGCTGCAGCAAAGCTAGCCAGAGCTTCACGTCTGCTGTCAGAAATCAGCAGACAAAAACAGTGTCAGAAATCATACTCGGGGACCTGAAACAATCCAAAAAATTAATGCGGCTGCCAGCGATGTGTCGTCTGAGCAGCGCTGTACTGTGACAGACACCCCGAGCCAAGAGTTTGACAGGAAGTCCACGCCAAAAGCAAAGCGTTTAGACGGGAGACAATCAAGGAGAGGAGAGAATATCACACAGCAGGTGACGTTAAGGGGCCGGCGGATTTGAACGCCTTTCAACTATTTCTGTCATTTTTCATGCAAACAACCAGGTGCATCATGACGAATGTCCTCAGGGAGCGTCTGCAAATGTGCGCCGTTATCCCCAAACTTAAACAACATCACACTTTTCGCTCCGCCTCGCACGGTGGCCTCTCTGAACTTCTATAAACACTTTTGATTTGAGACTTGGTCGGACAACACATCATACAAACCGCTTCTTTTCTAACACACGCTGTCACATGTCATAACAGAGGACGGTCCTCCGGACGGACCTGACCACGGAGACCCCGGGGCAGCTGTCAGAGTGAGATCAACTACTGCGCTGCGGAAGCTGCCTGTGCCAAAATATGACAATAAAATCATAAAATCTAAAGTAAAGAAAAACACTGAGCTCTGTAAATGACAATGATGGTGAAGGAAAAAGTTTTTCTTCTCGTTGCTTCACTCTGACGTTTGAGCTCCACTGTGCAGAGTGACGCCTGTGCAGTTTGACACTAGAAGGCTGAAGCGAGGTCGCATTAAGACGTACGAGCGTGAGGTCCAAGACGCAACCTGCTCAAGTGTGACGTGGAAACTGGATCCTGCAGGGCACAAACACGGAGAATGGACTTCTTGTGTGCAGCAGTTCAAGTTTTATTTTTGCAAATATTTGCATATTCAGAGATTCTGGAGAGTTTTCGTGAGCGTATTGGTGGAATATTCCTCTTCACCCACTAAACATTAGACGTCTGATGGACGTGCAGACCATGTCTATATCGCGTATGTCAGTCCAAGACCAATTCTGGACATCTGCATGACGTGCAAATTAGGTCCGCTATTTGGACGTCTAACCATGACCCCACTTGGACATCAATATGCAGTTCAACATTTGAACGTCGGCTAGGTAGCTTTTTTTTGGACGTCAAGTGGACGTCTACGCAGGAGTGAGTGAGTGAGTGAGTGAGTTTTTTATTATCACAGTGTCATAAAGGTGCCCAGCCCTCATGGGCTTACAAGACATGAACACAGAAGCCTTCAACAACACCAAAACATACATACATAAATAAATAAATACATATATATATATATGTGAATGTAAAATACCAACATCGTTGAATGTAATACTTTGTTTGTTTACATTTTCCTGTTTTTCCTTTCTAAAATGTGTTGTTCTGTTACAACAAACACACTGAATTACAACAAATTGAATAAAGGTGTATTGGGAAAAAACAACCAGTCAACACATTGTGATTGGCTGAAGCATTGCGTCATCACTACGTACATCGTAAGAGCCAATCGGCCCAGGTGTTTCAAACAGCCGCTCGGCTCTGTGCACCGTAGGCTACGCGACCTCTAACAAGCCACAGGCGTCCCAAATCATCGTCCACTGAGTTGCAGGTGAGTTCGGTCGGCCCACAGACTGCCTAGTTAGTTTTATGTTCATTTATAGCGTTTGCAGTTTTAGCTTTGCTGTATTAATCTACTTTAAACCTGTTGTCGCGACAATTAGCACCGCATCTCTTCCTATCAGCTAACGTTAGCTTTGAACACGACCGCAGTGCCTAAACGTTTCCGGAAGCTTTAACGTGAACATTGTTCAGTCGCTAAATCTCTGATCTCTATCAGAGCGAGGATATATGGGACTACAGCTATGCACAGAAACTAGAAGCAGTGTAAAAAATGAGGTTAAATTTGACGCAGAAAAGACGTCCACAAAGACCACATTTGGACTACAATTAGCTCCTTTACAGAGGTACTGTGGACGTCATTAATGGACGTTCACTAGACGTCTGGAGTAACAGTCTTCACCTTCAGGGGACCAGAATAAGACGTTGATTGAACGTGTCTTTGCGCAGTGGGCGTCCTCTTGCATGACGCCCGCTGACTTTGTCCCACAAGAGCGTAACGTCAGACTTGATATCTTCTATCAGGATCTTACAAGTCTTAAAACTCACTTGTGGCCGATCTCATGCGCGATGGTGAAAGCAGAGCCGAGGCCGATGTCTTCATTGATGCTGCAGCTCCTCTCCGGCTCGCACATTCCAGCCACGGACGCCAAGCCTGAACACACACACACACACACACACACACACACGGCAGACAAACATACAAACACGGGGTCAAGACGCAGTGTTCTTCAGAGTCGTGGTCATAAAATTGGGATTCCACACACACGATCTGCTGTTCACCAGGGGGAGCTGACTTTAGCATCACCGGCTAGACGTCTCTCTTTTTTCATTCCCTGCAAACTAGTGCTGGAAAATGTCTAGACGATGGTTAGATTTATACATTTCAATTCATGTAACAAGGGATCGCCTCAAACGCGAGCCAAGGAAAGGAATATAAGAACCCCCTCGCCAACGCCGTACCCCACCGGAAACCTGTCAGAAAATATAGATGTTTTCCTCATTTCAGAACTGGGGTCGGAGAACGAGGGAGAAGAGTGTTTAAAGTCAGAAACTCTCCACAATCCAGGTGTCGCAGGTCCTTTTTCCCGAAGCCTGACAGGTCAGATCAGGAGACAGGAGGCAATTCTTCACAGATTACATCTACAGGTGACTGGAGAGCGGATCGCATGACAGCGCAGAGCAGGTGTGTGTGCGCAGGGGGATGTGCATCAATGTGTGTGAAGGAAGGAGCATTTAGATGATAGATGATGGACTTTCAAATGGTTTTCTTGTCGCGTTTGACCGTGCAGGCAGTTTTACTAGAAGACTTTTGCCTCATCTCCAATTAAATGGAGGTGAATGGGACTTAACATGCGCTGCTGACATCATTAATAAAAGAAATCGAGCATTTCTGTCTTAACAGCGTCCCTGATACTTTAATTAATCCTCAGCTCTTAAAATCTGTCAAAGTAAATGCTAATGAATGCACGTAATTATTAGGAGTTAGAGGCATTGAGATTAATTCTCCAGTTGCCATTAAACCGCTGCAGAGGAAGAACAACAAGACGTAATTAAAGGAGCGACTGAAGATGTGATGAAAGTTTATATTTGTTTCATGTGTTAAAGCATAAAAGCAGGTGGATGGAAACGCATCTACTGTCAACAGCGTTCAGCTGGAGCCTCTATCTGCTGAGGAGGAGGAGGAGGAAGATGTCGCTCCACTGCAGAGCGTGATATCGATGGACGTGACAGTAGCTGCATGCGTCGCGTTTCGGCTGCCTCAGGTTTTCCCGTACGGTTTGCGTGAACCGCCCGCCTCGCCGCTAAAAGTGGCGTTTGTATCCTCTTTACTAAGAGGCTAAACAAGAATAGACTCGCAAATCAGGAGGCCACTGAAGCCATTACAGCAGGGAGAGAGGGAGCCTGAAGGTGAAGAAAGAAGGAGGAGAGGGAGGGAAAGGCAGGAGGGTGGCTACTCTGCGATTAGTTTAAGAATGTGTGTGTGTGAGAGTGAGTAAAGGAGTGAGTGCAAACACACACACACACACACACACACACACAGCACAAGTGGTTTGCTTAGCACCGGGGTGGACTCTATTATCTCCAGCCTCGTGATTACTGGGCGACCCTAAAGGCCAGCGATCTGACCCGGGAGCATGATCCCCCCCGAAGAGGAGAGGGAGGAGAGGAGGGGAGGAGGAGAGGAGAGGGGGGTGGGGGTTGAGACAACGAGGAAGCCGAGCAGATGCCAGGGCAATTAAAGCGACCGGGGAATGTGACGAATGCGGTCAATCTGTCAAACCACCCCTGAAGTCACAGTATTACCTCCAAGATATACTGTGGTGCCTGCGGGGCCTTGACAAAGATAAGATGGGGAGAGAAGGGCTGGGCGGGAAGGAGGTTTAGGGTGGGACGGGGAGGAGAGAGAGAGGAGGGGGTCTCTGCTGCTGCATGCTGTCCTTTTTCCACCCCCCAAACCACCAAAACCAGCATATCACCCACTCTATCTCCCTCCTGCATACTCTAACACTCCCTGTAATTGTCCTTTTCCCCTTCCATTTTCCTTTCAACTCTCCATCTCCTCCTCTTTATCCCCCCTCCGAGTCTCCCTCCTCATACCTTTTCCTTTCTGTCTCAGCCCCAGTGGAAGTGTAAACACCTCAGCCAAACGGAGGCGGAGGGGAGAGACGGAGCTCTTTCTATAAACTGGAGGCCGTGTGAGGAGGTGACCACGGCTGTCCAGGTTCAGGGCTCGTGGCCTCCACCAGCAGAGGGGAGTCACTGAGGAGCTATAATAACACAAGTGAAAACATCCTTCTCATTATGTCTCGCAGGAGGAGCCGTCTGGGGTTCTTCTGAGGGAGACCAAGTTGCTAAATACGGTTTGTCTGAGGACACGTCGAAGGCCAAGCGTGAAAATGAAAACCCCTCCGGAGGGAAAAAGAGGCGACTGAACTCCTTTAGCAGAGAGTCGTATAGTCAGCATCAGCTAGAATTACCAATGTGGCAAGAAAATACATGTTAGCAAACATAAATCTTTAGTGCTCTCTCACCTAAGGTACCGCAGGGTTTGTTCTTGTAGGTGCAGATGTCATACCTAAAGACAGGCGAGAAAACACAAACAATTAAATCAACTCTACACTCTTTTACAGTATTTCCCTCCACTGGCTCTTTGCCATCCCATTCTTTCCATGTTTAATCACACGAGCGTGGCCAGATATAATCTCAGCTTTAGCGCGGCGACCGCGCGCGATGGAGTCGTGACAGGTTTGGTTGTAGAAAACACCTGGTTCCATCGACAGCGCGAGGCCTGTGCAAAATGTCGCTGGTGTTGTGCTCAGACATGAATGGGAGTAAAGTGAAAGGCCTCACGCTGAGTCCGACTGTTAACCCCTGTAGCTCAGGTAATCCAATAGAGCGAGGGGGAGAGAGGCCAGAACACTGTGAGCCTCAGTGCTTTAATAACACATCATACATTTCAAATGAATGATCCAATCATTCCTAAAGCTTTTAATCTATTAAAACCAAGGGCACAGCAAATTTAATTTCATTCCCCTTCCCCTCTCTCCCCTCCCTCACCCCTCTTCCTCTCCCCCCGCCTCCCTCGCGCTCTCTTCCTCCCTCCCAGTGGAGCAGCTCCAAACCATCGAGGCACAATGGTGACCTCGCTCAGGACGTCTGTTTGTTTTGATTTATTTCCCTAATTTCCCTCGGAGTCTTTTTTTTTGAACGTGACAGGCCGCATTCCAAACAAGGCAGCGCAGCCTCAAAATGCAATGTGACGGAGAGACCGACGAGTCGGCGGCGGTGAGGAGGTCACGTTAATGATGGCTTCATTGAAAAGGTTTTTTGTGTCCTGCTGTTGCATCTCTGCAGGAGATGATGAAGAAGTAGTGGAAGAACACACTGATGGCTAACTGCTTCCTGACCATGAACGCCTCATTCCCAGTGATAATATTATTGTATTTGTCCAAAAGTAATTATATTTATTTTAGTGTTAAGTTCAATTAGGAAGTTGGAATTAGCCTCATATGTGTAGTTACGACCAACATTGTATTAATAATATTCATAGCTGTTGAGCAAACCTAATAATGAAGCAAACAAAATAATCATAACAGTATATTTTCATGCCCTGGATCTGGGGCTGCAACAATGATTACTTTGATTAATTAATCGATAATAAAATGGCAGAACATCGTTTTTTCCTGAAGACCCAGGTGCCATTTTCAAATGTCTTATTTAATCTGAAAAACACTCTAAAACAGCTCAGAACGAAGCAGGAATCAGAGAATGTTCTGTGTTTTCCTTAAAAATTACTTTTAAACAATTAATTTATTATTAATTGTCAATTTGCTTCTTATCTAAAGACAAAATGCTCCAAAAGTGTGACTTAAATAAGTGTCCTCTGAGCTGCTGCAAGCGTCAACCACCTTAAAAATCTTACTGAACCTTTTTAGGTGCATTCCATCATTGCAAGGAATGTCTGACTGCTCCTCCAGACGTGGCGGTTAATGAGGGCTTCCTGGTGTCTACCATCAGCTATTTATACCATCTCCAATGTTAGCATCTCTGAGCTCAGCTGGTGCTTATTATCGCATTATCTCTCACCTACTTTTGCTTTACTTTTTCTTGGTTTTACATCATTTTTACTGAACAATTTAGCCTCATCGCTGTCTTCACTCATGTTCCCAGCAGCAGCAGGCGGCCGTTTGAAGCTAACAATCATAAAGCTAGCTGCTAGCTAGTGAAGAGAGTGAAACATCTAGCAAGCTTAAGTTTTCTCAGGAGTTGTTTGTGGCCAAAAAAAGAGCTAAAAGAAGAGGAATACTAACCTCACATTTGTCAGGTGGTCAGAAACACACCACTGTGTGTGTCTGGTGTGTAAGTAGGCAACTGCTTGCTAGCATATTAGCTATAACCAAATTATAATGCCACGTTATGTCTGGGCTGTGTGTCCGTTAGCTTGTTTCCAGGTCTTCTGCCACCACGTGGCCAAAAATGGATTCACGCAGCTTTAAATGCTCAAACAGAAATACTAATAAGTCACTTAAGTGTCTACATCTGCAGGTCTAAAGTGATGCTGTTACCTTCCTTATAGGTGGTGCAGGTTAGCATGTTTAGACACCGTTTACGGTGCAGCGCCCCCTTGTGGACGATCTGCATGAACGAGTGAGTGTGAGTAACAAATTTCGGGAGGAGTTCGGTATCTAAACTTTAATTTCCATTTATCATCTTCCGAGCAAAAAAACAAAAAAACAGTCATTAAACCCCGTGACCGGTGCATCTAGACTCTACTAAACAGCGTTTGGTGCTGGTGCTTAGAGAAGCTAAAACCAACAATAAAAACAGGAGCCAGACCAGCTGGAGAGCATCAGCTGACAGACAACAAGCAAAAGCACGGTCATGATAGAAAGGCTGTTTTGTGCAGAGCCCAGAGAGTCAAAAAGCTTGGCTTCAGCCCATGTCAATCACTGAACACCATCCTCTCTCCTGACAAAACCGGTGGGGGGAATATAGACTTCAGTTGCTAGGTTATGTGGCCAAAACATTTCTGGCAACAATGAAGCCTATTCCAGGTAATGACAGAGGTTTGCTGTTTTATGGTAACACCCATGACATAAATTGCAGTGTGACAGGTACAGTACGTCTGAAACAGCACATTTTATTTTAAGAACTGAGGTCTTTATTCCCACCGGCTTTAATGGTTGCAGGTAAAGTTTGTGCACGAGAAGTGGACATTTGGAGGTCTGAGGTGTTCGCAAACACACTCACACACAACTACAGTGTGAAGCTGAACCGTGACTGCACAGCTTTAATGCGCCAAGAGCACAGAAAATAACCTGCAACCCATTTGCTCAAAATGAGAAAATTAGCACTATTTACAATGAAAGTAACAACCGAAAGAAACAAGTCTCCCTCTTTGAATCTGTGCCGGATCAATATGAGCAAAATGCGCTCTGTACACTCGTGCATGTGAGCCCACGCTTACCGGGTGATTAGGACGGCGTTGTCATGATGAGCCATCCCGTTTTCAGGAATGCTGTTGCCATCGCCGTGATGAGACAGGATGGACTTCTGCCACTTACAGAAACTGTCCAGAGACTTGTCAGCGTGATGGTTGATCTCCAGGTTAGGCTGCAAGAGAGGACACGACACACACGCAACGCAGTGAAACATGACACGTCAGTACAAAACCAAAGCACACGGCACCACACAGATCCGGAGCTTCAAAGTATCGTTTCGTTTCTCGCATCATCTCATGACGTAATGTGTCGTTTCGTATCGTATTTGTGATGTGTTACTGTGTTACTCGACATCATACAACTTGAAACGATACTTGTCATGGAGAACATGTGTGGACTTAAGCAGCACCTTTCTTGACAAACAGTTATCAAAGCATGTGACACGAGGACGTCACATGGATCGAGTGGTTAGAGGCATATCATAAAATCCCTGCTTTGATTACAGCCAGGTACCTTTGTGTCCTGATGTACCCCCTTCATTTCCTGTCAGTCTCTAGTCTACTGTCCAACTGAGGCAAAAATGCCAAAAAAAAAAAAAAAAAAAGACACTGGACTTGATGTCATGTGTTGACAGTGCTAACCAATAGGCTCCATGCCGCCAAAGTAGAGCGATTATCTGGATGAATTATTCGGAGGAGTACTGTACTGGGATCAGAGGGAGGTGAGAGGACAAGCTGTTGGAAGAGCAAACAGTTTCTGTATTTGATTTAAGAGAAGATGCAGCGGTGGTAGAGGTAAAACCATTTATAGCAGGGGGAGTTAGATGAGTCAGAGAAGGAGCAGAACAAGGACTTGCATTATTAGAAAAAAGCAGGAGACGTGGAAAGAAGACTAGCAGGAGCTGAAGTTGTAGTGAAGTCTGCAAAATGCATCTACTTCACTTCCATGAATGTAATGGGTTCAACTACGGCAAACCCTCGCCAGCGGATGATGCAGTGCTGATTTCAGCTCGCCGTCTGATTAATTACAACACGATCCTGAACAACTCAACAGCCCATCAGTGACTCACTTTCACCATAAAATATTGCTTGATTTGTAACCGTATTTTCTCTTCGGTTTATCCAAAACAAGGACCGAGAGACTTGTATTTCCTTCCTATTGAATCAAATTGCGGCTCCACTTTACATGAATGCTTGCTTTTTGGACCTGATGCTACATAAAGAGCCGCTCTGACCCCTTTAGAAAAAACCAGATGCTGGGAAGACACTCTGTTTCTCCCATCACACATACATACACATGTACGGTGCATGTAAAAACCCTCAATCGAGGCTCCCTGAGGGGAGATGCCTGAGCACATCTTTCATCTGAAGTGGTGGCCATATGGAGAATAGTCTGTCTTCTTTCTCCCTTTTAACCGCGGCAATCACATAAAATACTGCAGCGCACTCACGCCAAGCGTATCAGTCATACACTGACTGCAGGTGAGGGTACAGACACCATAAAGAGGGCAATAATAACTGTGATAATAGAAGGCAGAAAAGGAATTTTCCTTACCTGATCTTCAGTCAGAACAATCAACCGGGTCACAATAATGTTCACAACATTTCCTAGACTGGCATCACGGTAAAGTTTGGCAACCTGACCTCCAGAAAAGAAGAAAAGACACAAAGTCAGACAAATTGTGTCCACGTGTCACCACATCGAATCTCCAACCATCAGGCCACAGAACTGTAATGGAGACACTGTATGCTCAGCGGTGAGGTCGACAACAAGAACCAAAGAGTAGGATCAAACTTACAATATTCATGACAGACAAGATGTAGTGCTCAATGTCTTTGCGTCCGTGGTAACCGACCATCATTTTATCCGCGACCACAAGCGTCTCCACGAAGCGCTCGCTGCTGACGGAGCGCCTCTGTCTGTGGGTGCTGTTCGACTGCTCGCTGTCGTTCTGGGGCGCAGGAGACGGGTGGACAGGGGAAGGTGTGCTGAACTGGCAAGGCGCGCTGCTTTTAATGAGGTCTGTGAACGGCAGAGGTTAGGCTGCGTTACTGCACGGAAGAGCCGACAGCAAAATCATGATGCGTTATCTGCTGGAGGGAGAGCCGGCCTGTGCGTAGAGGAGGCACACAGGGAATCTGCCCCTTTGAACCTTGCAGCTAAAGCTTTATGACCCAGATGCTCTGGGAAAAAGCTATAGGATGGTACATGTTGGGGCATGCTAGCTTCCTGGCGATGACAGCCTTTGCTGTTTCTTATAAGACCTTGGCCCAAATACCTAAATATCCACCTGGTTCTTTTTCCAACTCGGCATATCTCCGCAGACACAGCACTCGGTGGAGCTGCTTGAATTCTAAAATCTGAACATGATTGTTGGTTCTATAAATAGGATTTGTGCTTCTATAAAAGTCAGAGCCAAGTACTCTTTATGCACTGAAGGGCCTTTTATGAAAGCTGGAGCGAGAGTTTTTCTTACAGGTTGAAAGGTGTCCAGGCCAGGAGCAACTATAGCACACAAGAGGCCCGGTCATGTCTACCAGAACCTGGGCCTAGAACCAAACCAGCACTTCCTCTAACCTGCTATGTATAGTTATTCCTTTACGTCAGTTCCACCCACACAGAGTCCAACCCAGATGGAGGTTCACCAACCTGAAATGCCACAGCTGAACTCCTGGCTATGCTCTTGTGGTGAGGGAATGGCAGACATTTTATAAATAACATGTTGCTGTGCTTCTTCCAGGTTCCATTCACTGGAGGTGGTGGAGGATATGTTCTTTAATGGCTCTATCAAATACTGCTCCTCCTCTGTTGTTATAACACCGTGCTTGTCGGGGGAGAAAATCAATGAGAGGAACAGGTTACAAACACAAGCACACATTGTCACTAAATGCAGAAATATTAACAAAAATGCAGGAAAAGGCAGATCAAACGTTTGTATTTCTGACGATTCTGTCTGCTGTGAAGGTGCACTTCAGCTACCTCACACAGGACTCTTCAGCTCACTTAACGCAAAGAGAATTTTAGAGGCGATGTGATTGTCATTGGGAAGACGTATGTTTTCCTCGAGGCAGCACAAACTGGCGAGAAGACGTCTCAGAGTGAGTTCATAAAGGAGAGAGACTGCAGCACAGACGCGGTCAGTCTGTTGCTTGCTAGCTTACAGCTAACGTCTGTGCGGCTGGACGTTCGTCACATTGGTGAATGATGTGAGGTAAAAATTCACTTTGCTTTCCGTCTGGACTCAACTTTAACAGCTGCGGGCAAACCCTGATGACATCACCAGAGATAGCTGGTGACATCATCGGGGTCATCTCAGCTCGGGTCTGGAGAGCTTACGTTTTTACAGAAAGCTGGTGTTTTAAGGTTTGGAGTGTGAAATACGTCTGCACTTCGCTGGCAGGGAAAGTCTGATGAAAGATGCCATCGAGTTGCATTATGGGAAATGTAGGATCCAGCATTTCTGGACTTTTGGCACTAAGAAGTCAGGATATCTCCGTTTTTGCTGCTTCAGTTTTCTGTATTGTGTCTGATATGAGCCGCTCAACTTGTGGAAGTGCTTAAATACTTAAAAGGTGGAGTACTTTAAATAAGTCATATACTCCTCGTGTAATCTCCTCTCCCTGACGGGCTCATGTTTCAGCACATATAACACATTAGTTAGCAGCCTGCAGTCAAAATTAAGAACCCCTAACGATCGATTACATCAAGACTGAAATCACAAACATCATTCTTAATCCTTCAACACCCTCTGCGGAGCATAAACAGAGAGAAGTCTGTCACAATGAGTTTGTAAAAAAAACACGAGCCTGGCTCTGTAAAACCTACAATGAAAGCAATTAAAAGCACATCACACCAGAAACACATTCGATTGAGGGTTTTAATAGTGTGTGATGTCAAGATCTCACACTGTCCAGACAGCTGATTACATTAAAGCACAGACACAGTTTTGTCCATTTTTGGTGCTGTTAGAAAAAAGGGCAAACACTAATTCAATTTATGATGCTCCGTGTAGGTCCTGCCAGCACATTTGGCTACATGTTTCCTCCACATGATTACATTTGCCAATAAGAAGCGGGGCCTTTTTCCCTTCTTTAGAGTTATTCTGAACCAAGGAGGGATAACAGCTATTAAAACGCCTTCCAATTTCTTGATTAGCAAAGAGAAGCTGGACAGTCACACAGTCTGTGGATAAAAGCCTGAGGACTAAAAGCTTAGACAGGATAATTAGATGCCTTGTTAGTGCTGCTCGGTTTTGTTTTTGAGCTCAGCACTCGCGGTAATATCTACGATTTAGACACACTATTTTACAGATCAACTAAAAGAAAGGCGATCTCGACTACCGAGGCTTTTCGAATCTGAGGACGGAGCGCGATATTTGACGCACGCATGGAAAGAAAGGCCCCTGATGCTTATCACGGACAGCTCGCCGAGATGATTTCCCTCCATGTGCATCGCCTCACTCTGAGCTGCCTGCAGACTCACTGTGCCAAGTGGAAGGAAGCCAAGATTCTGCTAAGCAAACTACAACTGGTCTAATCCTCTGAAAGATTGGCTGACATGAGAGCAGCACAAACTAGGTATATGTGAGTTATGTGGCATTAGCATCTGGTTTGTTTGAGGTGAGCGGCGTGAACTCTTCGCGGCTCAGTCGGAGCGTGGGCCGCTCACTGGAATAATAAGAAGACGGCCTCTCTACTCACCAGGCCTTTGCAGTTGCTGAGCGCCACTCTGGTCGTGCTGTGCTGATTTTGCAAGAATCCAACATAGTGACAGTTATCTACCATGTTGTGACGCCACTCCAGCCCTTCTTTGCCCCAGTACTCCACTGTGAAATGTTTTGACACCAGGTGGGGGTTGAGCGTCAGGTTTAAGTGAAAGTGCTTTCCGTAGGCTGACAGTCTGTAGAAGAGCCGGGACTCGGGGGGGCCTAACGCGGGCAGCTGTCCCACGACGGGGTCCGCCGCCCCTCGTCTCCGTCGGCCCGGCCGGTGCTGCTTCACAGTGTAGCTCAGGAACTCTCCGTTCTCATCCACCCGCACCGGGACAGTCAGCTGGTAGTGCTGCAGGTAGGACAGGAACTCCTCTTTTTAAAGGAGAAAGAAGAGAAAAGAGGAGATCATGAGCATACTGTTGGTTAAAACACGGCACGAGCTTCCTGTCCACCTGTCTACATCATACCTTGAGAGTTGTGTGAAAGTCTGTTGATGCTTTGAAATTCAGAAGCAGCCATCACCACCAGGCTCAGTGTCCAAGTCAGCGTCTTCCACAAAATTTCCATAATTCAGGGAAAGCTGNCTATGAGCATGCTAACATTAGCATTTTTTCCATTCATCTCTTAAGTACGGCCTCACGTAGCTGCAAACGTGGCTGCAGACTCTTTGCATCGTCTTTGTTATGTACTGATATCTAAATTTAAGTGTTCTCTTGTTTTTATTATCAGAAAAAAATCCTTTGAAAAGTCTGAGCTGCTAATAGATCTCGTTCGTGTGTGTTGGAGTTGTGGTGCGTAGCTGTGATGCCGCTGATCATCCTCCCTGTTTAAACTCTGCAGCTCTGACAGGAATAAACTACATTTCATGTGCTCATAGTGTTGAAGTCACAGCAGACATGTTAATGTGCCTCATGTGTATCAGAACATTAAAATTAGCTGCTTTCCATCAGTTTTTTGGGCTCTTTGGCGTGCAGGTATACGCTTCCTTTTATCAGGATTTGGCTTCACACGTTTGTTGGTTTTGGTCTCCTCAGGAAACTTCACTGTCTTTCCACCTATGACATACAGTTCTACATTTGTGCTGTAATGAAAGCTGCTTTGTTGTATGTATGCTAATTTAAACTCTGATGACATTTCAATGAATTGTTGCTGAAGCATAAAATAAACTTCAATGACACGATCGTGACGCTGGCGCTTTCTCTCGGCTTTGAATTTAATTCTCTTTGCAGGAATTTTGTGAACGTAGACGTAGAAGGTTCGCATGAATAAATTAAGACCCACCTGTCGTTAAGCTAAGCTAAAAACATGAGAACGTGCAAAGATCAAACAGACCAGTTGTTCTTATTTTTCTCTTCTTTTTGACCTCATTACATGTCAACTATTTGAAGGAACATATTCAAATGTTTAAAAAGCCAAGTAATCAACGTGAAGTCACACCTACATTATGTCCCTCCTGTGATTACATCTCTGCCAGACATCTGAAAGATTCACATTGAACTGTTTTCCCTGTGGGCAAAAGAAAAGAAACAGTGTTCTCTGAAACAAGTGATGGTGATAGCAGAGGCTTCTCTCCTTGGGCGTGTTCGTCACTGGGACTGAAGGAAGGCGACACTTTGGGACAGGCGGAGCAGTTTGGGGATTTTGGGGAGGGGTGGGGATGTTTACTGGGTCATCTGGGTTTCCACCGCCTGCGCAGCCCACTCTGGAGCCGCCTGACGGATCTTTTCTAAGAGGTTGTTGACTTGAAAACACAGAGACTGGATCTGTTTGTCCCATGTGGGAAGGGGTTCACGGGCTGCCAGAGATAAAGAAAAGAGGGTCAGAATCCATCAAACATGATCCAACTTCACGACATGAAATCAAACTGTGTGTGAGACTGTCATGGACGCTGGCTTTGCTCTGTCTCAGCGCTGCCTCTTTCCAGAAGCAGGGAGGGCGATTTACACTCTATCTGATCATTCCTGTTGGGAGACGCTGCCCCCTACAGGCCACTGATAGTTTATTGGGTCAAATATCTTGATAAACAACAAACAATAACCCTTAAAAGACCAACAGTCACGTGACAAACTCACTGGCAGGTCAAATGAGCTGCAGGCTGTGTTCACACGGAGCAGAGGGGAGGGGTCAAAATAAAATAGCAGAAGAGAAAGCAGCTTTAACACACTTTCATTTTTATGCTGAATGCAGCTTAATAATTAGTAGCTAAATCAATTATTTTAAGTGTCTGCTTTCTCCTTAACATGTAGTTTCAATAAGATCAGGGCTCTTCCAGTCTCAGTGCGCCAAACTGAAACTGTGAAACTGGTCTCTGATTCAGGAACAGGGACTGAGGAGTCCTGTAAAAACACACGGGCTGTCGTTACTCACTCTCAAAGTGTACGATGCCATCGATCTGGTCGATGAAGCCGTTCATGCGTCCTTCAGTGATCATCTGCGAAGCAATTTTCTCAGCCTGAAGACAACGAAAGAAAATAACATCTCAACAGACGTTATGGGAAAAGAACGGCTGCACAGAAATGTGAAAATAAAAAGGATGTTTAATTTATTCAGACAATAAATTTTTGGATCCAATCAGCTCCTCACAGCGCTGAAGGAGGATGAAGAAGATAAACTAACTAGTCTGGGTCTCACCTTTGCTGGGGGGATTTCCAATAGTGCTCCTAGTTCTTCAAAAGTGATGTTGTTGTAGAGTTTGCTAGCAGACAGGAGGTTGTGTTCGATCACAGCTCTGTCGAGGATGCTGGAGCCTTCGAGAGAGAAAACACAAAGTCGATTACTCATCACGAACGGCTACACGGCCCCAGACAGCATGAAACACCTGCAGCCATCGCGTGGTTAAATGTTACGTCAAAGTCAGAGAGTACTGAACTTTTTCCAGACAGCACACCTTGTATATCAAGGATCAAAATATCAACTATCATCAGCTGACGAAGTGACGCTGTCAATCTGAAGATTTCGCACCACTGCCTGATCCAACAACTTAGCGCTTTAAGCCGTGTAAAGCTAATTATCTCACTCACCATCCGCTGTGGTGGCTTTCTGATGAGGCATCAGCATGGCAGCAAACTCCTGCAACTGGTTTCCTCTGATAATACGGTCCAGGTACATCTTCTCCAGAATACCATAGGTGGCCAGCTGCTGACAGCGCTCATCCTTAAAGAGGGTGGCCAACATACGGGAGCGCTGCTGTCCTGAAACAGATTACAATATTTTTGGTATGAGACACATGTCTGAACTATTATGAAGTGTGTCGTTTAGACTGAGTTCAGGTGATACCTGCAGAGGCCAGTATGGTGCAGTTCAGAGCATGTTTCAGTGCCTCCAGACGTTCACTCTCATGGACAATCGATTTGTACGACAGCTCGTTGTATCTTTGAGCAGCTTCAATGAACTTCCTCCTGAAGTCAAGGACTCTGGCGTAACACACCTAAGAAGGAAAACACCATGAAACCCTGATCCAAGCGACTACAGACACTGTTTACTGCAGAGTCCCCACAATGTTTAGTTTAAGGTCTCTGTTTGCATCCAGTTGTAACAGTCCTGCTGAAACATCCTGTGGGTGAATCACTGAGGGATGGTGTACCTTATAGTGAATCTGCAGCTGTTCGTTAGAGGACTCATTCTGCAGCAGCGAGGCTCTGTTGATGTAGGCCTCTGCCTGCACTGGATCATCATCCTCCAAGTAGAGTCGGGCAATTTTCAGGTACGTGTCCAACTTATAGTCAACATTGTATTGCCTAACAGAGGAAATAAAAAGGAATGTAAAGACCTGGAAATCACATATATTAAAGCTCAGGAAATAAATCTGCTAGTAGTTTACTTACTTCTGTCCTGTTTCCAGGGGAATACCAACTAAAACCTGAGCAGCATTTCTCCAGTCTCCCTCCTTTTCATAAATGGTTGCTAAGTGTTGTCTGATTGAGGCTACCTGCAGATGTGCAAGAATTGCATTTGTGCATTTCAATGACAAAAATCTGAAGTTTAACTGACCTAACTAACTCAACAGCAAATACACATCAGCGCCGTGAGAGCACGCGGGCATTTACCTGTTCCTCAAAGGAGATGACCCTCGGCTGAATCTTCTCCAGGGTGAAGTGATACACTGCTTTAGCTGTGGCGTCAGGCAAGTTGGGCAGATGTGTGCAGAAATCTGTGAGCAGCTGTCTCGAGATGACAAGACTGACGTTTTCATTGACCACTGAAAAAGAGAGAAATGTCATAAGACACCCTGTTTCAGCTGAGATGCAGTTAGCATGTAGGAGGTGCTGATCGCGTTAAAAGAGTACAGGCTCAGCATACTTGCTTCAACAAAGGCCTTCAAGGATTCCAGTTGATCCGCATCTGTAAACTGAATGGCCTTGTCCAAAATCTGGCGATATCTACAAAACAAACACACAGCTTAGTCAAAACTGTCTGAATATGAAGCTTAACAGCACATTAAAAGTCGTATTTTATTGGGCTCTTATTGAAATGGAAACAAAAAGTCAATCTAAAGAACTATATCCTGAAACAGCAGCAGAAGTGTTAACATTTCTGAACCGTAGAGTTCTTGTTCAACGAGGAGTATAAGAGCTGGTTCAGACTGTTAAAGCTGCGTTGTGTCCAGCACCAGCTGAGTGACTGATAACGTTAAATATTAGCTGTTATGGAGATGTTAATGTGCTAAAAGACATCAGAAACGTCAATGCTAACCACGCCGCTTGTATGTCGCTTGAAAGAAAATCTGTTCCATAACATCTGTTCAGCAAAGTGCTTTGACAGACAATTACATTTTGTTTTTTCAGTCAAATAAGAGTTTACCTTGCTGAATGTATTGCTAATGTAGCTACGTAGCTAACATAGCTTAGCTTGGTCTATCACAGCTATCTCGTTGCTAGCTAACCGCTAGCGGCGCGGTTTCTTTCTCATTTTGATAAAGTCTACGGCTGCTATTAGCAAGTAATATCTTTTTTAAAACCTAGCGTTACATACTTGGCAGCAAGATCTTTATGGGATCCACTGGAATTCATCAGCTGTGCAAGCTCCTGTCTCACTTCGGTTGCCATTGTCGCCCGTCGAAGTGTCAACAACTGCGGCTTCCTCTGCCAAGAGGGGAGCGAGACTTCCGGTCTGCGTGAGCGGAGCGCGGAGCTCGTTGGTCCTCCAACCACCGGCGATGACGCGAGCGAGTTCTGCGCGCCGAGACGACGGGTGCACGACGAGTGCGTGCCCATCGCGGGAGCGCGCATGGGAATTTCATTGGAAATGACAATTTTACAAAGACATAATCTTCACTAATGATGCTACTCACTTCACACGTCTACACTCCAGATCAGAGGGAGATATTGAACTTTAAATATAGCCACATATAGCTGATAGCTTTAGTTACTTTACGAGGAGATATTTGCCACAAAACATGAAAATGTTCAGGTACAACTGAAATGATTAGTCGATTAATCAATTGAAAAAAAAAAAATAATAATTGGCAGCTATTCTGCATCGTTTATGCACATTTCATTCTTCCAGCTTCTCAAATGCGAGTATTTCCTGCCTGTCCCTTTAACTATTTTAATAATCTTAAATATTCTTTAATGTTTTTTTAGGTTTGCACTGTTGTTTGGACAAAACAAACATTGTGAAGGTGTCAGTTTGGGCTGTGGGTAATTGCAAGTGTCATTTATGACTATTTTCAATCGATTAATGGATAGAATAATGTCCAGATTAATCCAAAATGAAAATGATCATGAGCTGCAGGCTAACACAAAACATTTCAAAGTAAGCTCCACATCAACCTAGTACCTCAGTAAAATTCTGCTTTTACTTTCATTGATTAATAAGAATTTCATCATATAATGTGCTATTGTGTTTTTCTTCATCAAATACTTTTACTTTTAATACTTATTGAAGATTTTTCCGGTGCTTCTTTCTTTCCTCCTTTTCCATGTATAATGTGTTTCTTGATTTTTCCTTTTGTTATTTTTTCTAGAGTTTACTGTATCTCTTCCACCTTTTCATGTGTTTATCTTAGTGATTTATCTTAGATGACTGACATCATCAAATGTACAAAGCTCTCCAGGAAATTACTGTTTGAATTACACTAGGTTCTATTTTTGTAGGTTTTCTTTTGTTTCACCAAATAAACGTACATAAATTAGGAAAACTGAAGTTTTTATTTGCTTTTATTAAAATACATGTAAAGTTATTGACGGTGTCGCGCTGCGCCTTTAAGAATTACGCAGCAGTGACGTAGAGCGTGGAGGGCGTGGTCGACTTGTGAAATGTCAGGGAGGAATGGCGCTCGGCGCGGTATTTTGAACAATCGCCTTTTGCTTTCCTCGTTTTATCTGGAAACGTTGCCCAGCGTAAATACCTCGGGTAAGCATCCCCATGTGTCGGCCCGTTCTCGGGCTCGCTACACGGCATTCAGTCGAAAGCCGCACACTTAAGAAAGTGTTCCATGTTGAGAATGTTATGCTAGCTAGCTTGGGTTAGCAGCTTCAGCAAGTTTGCTAGTACAGTTGTCCTGCCCGCTGGGCTGGCTTGATGAGGCTGATGATGATGATAACGATGGTTAAGGCAATGGAGAGCACAGGGGCTACGATATTCCCTGGAACTGACCAATTATAGTATCCAGTGTGGGACAAAGTTTGGTGTGTACTAACAGACAGTTTAATAACAGTACAAATGTCATGTGAACCGCCTGCTAAGTGAAGTTACTGCGTTCGCAAATGAAAAGTGAAGGCTAACTTAGCTGAACACCGAGACGTGTATTGAGTTGTTTTGATGGGATCGTGAAGCCACTTCTGCAGTAACTGTTTCTTCTCTGTGTGCCATCTAAAACTATAAGCGCACAAGTTAGCGGTTACTGTTAGCTGTTTCTTTATCACTTAACTGAAAACCCGGTGCTGTAACTGACGTTTTCCCGGTTTATTGTATGTGTACCTTGAACGCGTCAAAAATAGGATTTACTTGACGTTCAACTAAAATGTGTAATTTAACGTGAGTTATAACTGTTTAGGCCAAGCTAACTTGACTCACAGCCCCAAAGCTCAGGCTCCACTGGCCGTTAGGTAAATCTGTTCGGGATAATGGCTTTAAGTGCATCGTCTGGCTAAAATGTTGTAATCCAGATAGATGTCTCAAGTGACAGGAGGAATTATTGAAAGCTAGCATTGTTTACGTTGACCTGCTAAAAGAGTTTGTGACTTGCTATTAGCACACAGTTACGAGCAAGTAACTTCCCATCTTCAGCTGTGGTGTAGCTGCTCTGTTTTGCGGGGCATTGTTGCGGTTAAGTGTCTTAGCTTAACGTAAATAACAGTAACTGCATTCCCTCATTGTCAGTAGCTCAGTGTTAGCCGCAGAGCTAACAGAGTTGATGACGATGTAAAAATGGCGGATCTTTCGAAATCCAACCCGGGCCTGAAATAGTAACGCAGCCAGCAAACAGCTTGTCGCCTTTTCTCGCTCTTTGCCCCGGCTGGGAGCACTTCTGCGGGTGTTTTTCCGTAAATGAGTGCGGCTCAGCACAGTTTCATCTGCGGACGTGAAAGCAGCCAGAGCAGTTAGCTGTGTGTGTATGTGTGTGTGTGTGTGTGTGTGTGTGTGTGTGTGTATGGGTCGGGGTGGGTATGGTTCATATGTGCGTTTCAGTGGATTAATGCTGAGCAGAGTGCAGCCTGTGATGGTCGGTGCGGCCTAGCTAACCCCGCATCAGCTGTCAGGCTCTGTCAAAATCAGAGCTCGAGCGTGACTCCTGTGCACCCCTTCATTGATTACATCCCACGTGATGATTGGTAACTAATTAACAGGCGTAAAGTTAGTATTTTTTACGGCTAACTCGTTAGCTTTAACTGACTTGTTTGTTTGTTTTTCTTGCATTATTGTCTAATTATTATTATTAACACATTTTTTGAATTGTACTTCATGTTTATAGCAATTAATTGCATTACTTTGTGCAAAGTAGTCTACATATTGTCTGAATTTTCCCTGAATGTGATGCATTTAGTGCAGTAAATGCATAGTTCTCCTAAATCTGGTTAGAGTATTTGTCAAAAGCTTCCAGTGTTTTAAGACACGATTTGTGTAGTCAGTTGAAAAGTGTGCATGTCGTTGATACACTTTGCAGCGACTCTGTAAAATGATTGCATTGTTCTTTTGGGACTAACAGAGAGCTGAGACTTTGCAAGCATGGATGTGGTGTCACCAGAGCTCAACAGCCTCCTTCCTGATGAGATCATGGATACCGAGGCCATAGAGGACATTCCTCACTCCCAACCTGACGGCACCGCGGCCCAGTCAGAGCCCAGTGATGACACATCAGTCCCGATGGAAACAGATACGCCCGCGGCCTCAG
This sequence comes from Chaetodon trifasciatus, assembly GCA_037975065.1. NCBI lineage: Eukaryota > Metazoa > Chordata > Actinopteri > Chaetodontiformes > Chaetodontidae > Chaetodon > Chaetodon trifasciatus. The sequence goes on from JBBMOE010000003.1 coordinate 2,118,769, forward strand.
AAAATGTGAGCCTCTGCTCAGATGCTCCTTCGACAGAACTTACTCAGACTCTGACCACCTCCACCCCCACAGACTCCACATTCAGCATCAGCGCTGGAAGCCAGCTTCCTATCTCAATGTCCAGTACATCCTCACCCCTTCTTGCCCTCAAACCATCCACGGCTACTTCCACGGCCACGACCAAAACCACAGACAGTATGACTGGGACTACTGTCACCACCAGTGGGTTACAGAAGCTCACGGCTCCGTTCACCATCTCTGCTGCAAACCACCAGATCATTCTCAACAAAGTGGCTTCATCTCAAGCCACAGAGGCAGCAAAGTCTGCAGGTAATCAGCCCCAGGTCATCAAGCAGGAAGGACAAAAACTTTTGGTGACAGCAATAGGAAAGTCGGGGCAGCCTATAGTGCTGCAGTTACCCCACACAGGCAGCAAGCCTGGCGTTTCACAGACCTCAGGAGACACCAAATCTCAAGCTCCACAGTTTAAAGTGGTGACTATTGGTGGGAGGTCGGAGCTGAAGCCAGTGGTGGGAAGTGCCAGCAGCCAGGTGACCACATTACAGGCCCAGCAGCTGAAGACTGTACAGGTAACATTGGTTGTTTTTGTTATAGTACAATATTTCAGGAAGTTGATTATTTGACAATTTAATATTGGAGCTCTCTGATTGTTTGCCATGTTAGTGTTAAATTCTAGCTTTGGCCAGTAAGACCGCACAGACTGTTTACAAACTATTTACTAACTAAACCCTGTAATACAAACCTGACCGGCTCTGTTCGACTGGATTTCAGTGTTTGAGTGTTCAATGGGCTGTCCAGCAAGTAAACATTAAGCTCACATTGGACAGCTGTTTAATTTGCTGAGGTCGCTCTGCTGCTGGATAGGTAGATAAAGCCAAAATCAATGGTTTGTTTGCTTCTCAGAGGAGACAGAATACGTCTGTGTCACTGTAACCTTGGAGAGGACATGCACACACCTGATTGTCCAGTGTTAGCACACCTGTTTTTGTGTCTAATGTGTGCACTAAAAGAACAGCCGTCCGTTTGGAAAACAGCAGCTTCAATCGTGTGTTTTGGATTTGGCATTTAATAATCTTTAACACGAGGTACTACATCATGAGCTGTGCTGAATATTCATTCATCTCTCTCTAAATTAAAGTGACTTATCGGGTCAAGAAATTAGCGAAGCGCAGATCGGACACGCCGGTGCTGCTGGTTCCATCCAGTGTGTTATTAAGTGGATCAGATTTCCATTAAATATTATGTGTTAGCCACAGGAGACATATCATTATAATCTACGCATCTTACAGAGAATGTTGGTGAGTAAACAGGTGTGATATGAAGAGGAGATGAAAACACAACAAAACAAACGAGCACTAATTTGAGAATAAACTAGGCATAACTTGCAGATGGTGAATGTGTGAAGTGAATGCTCATCGTTCTCACTGAATATCTCCACAGATTGCCAAGAAAACACCAACATCCTCAGCTGCACCAATCAAGTTTATCATCACAAAAACTGTGAACAGCAAAGGTCTGAGTCCTCAGACATCAGTGTCTCCTGTCATTGCAGGTACGTTTGTTTGCAGTGTGATTATTTTTCAGTTAAGACCACAAAGTTCTGTTTCTGCTGTAATTAACATTTTCTCCTTCTTGTGCCAAAGGACGGGTCCTGACACAGAATTCCCCAGTGATGCCCCCGAGGACCATTACTCTCTCTGAGCCCCACAACACTAGTATACAAAGTCTCCCTGGCAAAAAGATTGCTATTTCACCCCTTAAGACTCCCAGCAAGGTAACGTCTGCTCCCTGTTCCTCATTTACCAAATAAAGGACTCTTTTCTCCTTTTTTCTGCTACATTGGTGCAATGTTTCCCACTTATTTCACTTTATTTCAGTATTGATGAGCTGCAGGTGCTGAGAAATATCCACACCCTTCCCTCAGATGGTCTCAACCTGTTGACTTGTTATAGCAGGAAGAGCACAGGTGTCATTAATGATGTTCTGTTTAAGAGTGCCTAAAGATGATCCCAGAGCTCTGGAGCAGACACACCTTCACAGAACACAGCAATCAGTCATGTTATTACATACACCTGTGTTTGACAGGTCAAAATATCCACTCTGAAAGGCTCGGAGTGTCACGGCCGACACATGAAGCGTTACTTCTTCATTATGTTGCCTGTATTTAAGCAGGTTGTTAGCTGATATGTGTGGTTCAAACATCGATATGATATTAATAGGAGTTATCTATCAGCTCAGTGGCTGTGTCTGATCAAACTTCACTCTCCTTTGTTGTCTGTCAGGTGACTGTGGTGTCTGTCGCCTCCCCGACCTCCAACACCTCCCAGAAGTCTGTGGCGCTGCCTGTTAATGTAGCACTCGGCCAGCAGATCCTCACGGTCCAGCAGTCCACGTCCGCGTCTCCAGTCAAGGTGGCCACCAGCCAGACCACGACTCAGGTGAGATGAAGGCAGGAGCCGGCTTATTGTCTGCTCTGATGATTTATTCCGTCAACAGTGAAGCATGCAGGGATGGCCTTTAGTTCAGAGGACACTTGGTTTGTGTGTCAGGATGACAGGAGAAGCACATTAAAACACCTTTTTCTACCTTCATGGTGAGCAGGGATGCAACCGTCAATAGTTTTCTCAAATTAAAAGATTCTTCATTTGGTTTAGAAAATGTCAGAAAATGTTTGATTTGTCTGTTGAAAATATGTGAAAGAATACATGACCCAGTTTCTAGTAGAGTCTTTGAATTCTGCTGAATCGTCCACATCGTTTTAGAGTTCACTGTCTGTCTGTTTGTCTGTGTGAGAAACTCTTGTGCAGCTCCAAAAATAGAAAATCAATATGTGGTGGGCTGTGTTGACATGGTGGCGAGCTGCCACAGATACCTGAATGTATGGGAAACCCCGGTGTCGTGGCCACTCCGTGACTAATGTATTGAACGAGGCAGCCTAATTAAAGATGTGAAAGAACAGATTCTCTGCTCATTAGACTTCACTGTGAGTCTTCTCACTCCACTGATCGTTGGTCTGTGTGCCGCTTTGTGGTCCCTTCATGCAAAGTCGATTCATCCTTCCGTCTCCTGTTGTTTGCAGAATATTAAACCAGTGCAGTCTGTGGCTGTGGGAGGAGTGGGAGGCTCCCAGTTCAAGACCATCATCCCGCTGGCGACCCAGCCAAATGTGCAGCAGATCCAGGTGTCAGGGAACCGGTTCCAGTACGTCCGCCTCGTCACAGCAACCACAGCGAGCAGCACGGGACAGCCCAGTGGTCCCAGCACCAGCTCCATACAGACAGGTGACCCTCAAACACACGATTTCGTAGTTTTTCTGATAACAAACCCACATTGAACTTCTGTAGCTTATGATGCTGAATGTCCTGCAGCTAAACCCATGGTGGTGAGTACAGGAGCGGTCAGGATGTCCGTCCCGATCGTCCCAGCACAGACCATCAAACAGGTAACGCCTTCGAGCGCCGTCTGATTCAAGCAGAGCTTTGTGTGAAACGTCTCTCGAGCTGCTGCGCTCATGGATCGTGTTCCTCTCAGGTGGCACCCAAGCCTCTGACGTCAGCAGCAGTCGTAACCTCCACTCAGACCCAGCAGCGCCTCATCATGCCCGCGACTCCGCTCCCCCAGATCCAGCCCAACTTCACCAACCTCCCTCCAGGCACCGTTCTGGCACCAGCACCGGGAGGCGGGAACATGGGCTATGCAGTCGTACCAGCACAATATGTCACACAGGTGCGTGGCGTTCATTAAAGAACGTTTTGCACAAATGCGGGTAATAATAATAATAAAATAATTCTGCTTCATTCCTCGTGTGCTGCTTTCGTCTCCTGCAGCTCCAGCAGTCACCGTTTGTGACCCTCGCCAGCAGCTCGGGCTTCCCTGCGTCCACTGGGATCCAGACTCAGGCTAAACTGCCACATAATGGGTGAGGAGGGACAGGGGTTGAATTTATGGAACAAACTGTAAATGAAAGTAACGAATGGTTTGTTTGTTTGACTGAAAACACAGTTCAGCCGGTATTAAAATAGCAGTTTCAGGCTGTTTTCTAGGCTGTGCTTGGTGATACTGAGTTTTCTTTTTACTGTCTCGCAGCTTGTCGACAGCAGAAACGACCTCCAGACCGAGGAAGCCCTGCAACTGCACCAAGTCACAGTGTCTCAAACTGTAAGTGACTGTTTGTTGTTGTTTGTTTGTTTGACAAAAGTGTGGAGACAGAGCCTGATCTCATAACACCTCAGTCCACTCCTGAGCACTGAGATTCTAGCTAGCTGCGAGCTCACAGTCTTATTCAGGCAGGTCATGAAATACAGCTGCTCTTCTTCTCTTAGATACTGCGACTGCTTTGCAAACGGAGAATTCTGCAACAACTGTAACTGCAACAACTGCTTCAACAACCTGGAACATGAAACAGAACGTCAGAAAGCCATAAAGGTAAGGTGGAGGTTGGTGAGCTGTGTCACTGGACTGAGCGGCTTTGTCAGACGGATGAATCGAGCTGAAAATGTCTTTTTCACAGACGTGTCTGGACCGGAACCCAGAGGCCTTCAAACCTAAGATTGGTAAAGGCAAAGAGGGGGAATCAGACCGGCGACACAGCAAAGGCTGCAACTGCAAGCGCTCCGGCTGCCTGAAGAACTACTGCGAGTGCTACGAGGTGGGTTCTCCCTCCCGCCGCCGTCTGCAGGAGCTGCCTTCATGTAGCCGTCGACATTCACGCGTGTCCTCCGTTTCCCCCTGCAGGCGAAGATCATGTGCTCGTCCATTTGTAAGTGCATCGGCTGTAAGAACTTCGAGGAGAGCCCGGAGAGGAAGACGCTGATGCACCTGGCCGACGCAGCAGAAGTGAGAGTTCAGCAGCAGACGGCGGCCAAGACCAAGCTGTCGTCACAGATCTCAGACCTGCTCATGCGGACGACGCCTGTCATCTCAAGTGGAGGCGGGAGGTACTGCAACACAGTTCTCTGAGACAGCGAGTTACAGGAGCACTCTTTAAGAAGTGTTAGAACAGCTGGATGATGGGGAATGTTTCCTCCTGACCTTTATCGGTTAAAGTGAGACGTTCTTTGACTTCTAGCAGCAAACAGCTGATCTGACAGAAACACACTCATGAGCTGAAACAAACTCATCGCAGTTTTTGAACCATCTTAATGTACAAAATCGATGAGTCGTTTGACGAATTCAGACTTTGGTCAGTGTGCATCATGGCTGTATCTCGCCTCCTCTGCTCACATCTGATACATGAAGGACGGTTCGTTTTTCTCACTGAGGTCTCCTTTTCGTCCCCTCACAGGCTGCCGTACACGTTCGTCACAAAGGAGGTGCTGGAGGCGACGTGCGAGTGTCTGCTGGAACAGGCCAAAAAGGCAGAACAGACTCATCAGCCTCAGGCCGAAGCGGAGCGCCTGATCCTGGAGGAGTTCGGATACTGCCTCATGAGGATAATCAGCTCGGCGGGGAAAGCCAAAGCAGACTGCGCCTCCATCAACTGCTAGGCGGAGCACCGCGGCTCTCCCCGCCCTCCACCCCGCCCCGGCTGTAGGGGCCGAGGAGCAGGGACGTTACTCCGCGCTCTGCTCTGTCGGACCCCTGGGGTTCCTGTCCTGCAGGGAAACGGGTCGTCTCCCTCATCTGGAGGCAGAACAATGGCCTGACAGTCGATTCCCAGCTTTGGGCGAGCTAAGGCCAGCTGGAATAACAAATGTTCACGGACTGAAGGACAAATGGACGGAGCAGATTGCCTCCGCTGGACCTTCAAAGCTGTCCTCACACTCGTCCACCTGGCTGCTGACAGAGCGAGGCGTCGCTGGACAGGAAGTCGTTTCCTCACTTTATTTTCCCTCAGACGCTCCATCAGATCTGTTTCCTCCTCAGACTTCTGTTCTTCCATTTTACTGTTTAACTTTTCCCCTTTTTGAGGTTGTTGGAAAAAAAGAAACGCCTGTAATTTTTCTGTCATTTTTGTTGCTCCAGTAGACGGACGCAACGTGTATCTTTTGATATTTATTTGTAATCATTGTGAGCGCTAATATTGTGTGCTGCAAAATGTTAATAATTAACCAAGGCTAGGCTAAACTGCTTCAATGAAAATGAGTAGAGGCGATCTTAGATAAGATGAACGCACACACGTAATGTATTACACACACACACACACACACACACACGCACACTGCTCAGAGTAGTTGAAACATGGCTGGGCTGGTGGAGGTGCACCGTTCTTCTCTTTTATTACCCACGTCATGCTTACTTTACATTAAAAACACCATGAATGGGAACGGAAGTGACACCTGGATGCTTGTGAAGTCATTCTTGGTGCTAACTGGAGGCGAGCAGGTCAGGTGACAGTCAGCTGATCCGTCCGAGGCCGGTCTGAAGGCGCAGGCCGCAGATGAAGAGCAGCTAACTGACCTTTCACATCAGGAAAGAAAATGGCCGTGTTTCATTTCCTTTTCACGCTCGAAGGTCGTGGCTGTTTACTGGCATTCAGGACGTTCCCTCTCAGGATTCGAGCTCATACACTTCATCGCTATTTAAACGATATTGCGGCCATCTTTTCCTCCGCCTTCCAGTGTGGCCGTTCTTGACACCCATAAACACAACATATCACACAAACTAGTGATTTTCTAGTGTAAGCTGCCCTGGCGTGGACTCTGAAGACCTGTTCTCAGTCACCTCACCTGAGTGATGGCGTCCTTCATGAACACACGTTTTTGCCAAAGCTTCAGCGGTTCTGCTTGTTTCACGACGGCTTTGAAGTGAGCGGCGGCTCAGACGTGAAAGGGAGAAGACGATCAGCAGCGTTTGAGTCAGAGTCTGACCACAGCAGAGTTTTGACTGTTAAACTCTTAACAATCCAAACTGGTTGATCGATGCTTGTTTAGTTACAAAGTGAATACTGAAAACTCTAATATTCAATATTCATCACCCCAGAAGCAACAAAGCAAAAAATATTTTAATTTGAAATTAAATTAATTAAAAAGAAAATGAATCTAATATGATAATTGAGTAATTTAAAAAGTCATTTTCAGGAAAAAGTTGCTCATTAAAGCTTCTCAGATGTGATGACATGCTGCTTTTTTTGGTCCTGTCTGATTGTAACTGAATATTTTGGGTTTTGGTAGATTTTTTTTTTCATTATTTGGGGAATTATAGCAGACACCTTTCAGGACTCCCTGACCGTTTCTAGACAAAACGATGCCTCATAACGACCAGCATCATGTGAAATAAATGAACTGTTTTAACTTTGGCAGAACGTTGTGTGTTCATGTTTGGACTCCTGACAGTTCAGAGTCTTAATGAGCTTTAATCCCTCATTAATGTTATTAGTTTCATCTTGTGCTTTTGCTTCTGTAACAAGTCAAAATGTCTGTCGGCTCTGAAGTTTCTGACAAATATTCTAAACTTGAAACTTCCCAAACGTTTGAAAGTTTCCGTCTTGTCATGTGGGTGATGCACAACACAACCCAGCAAAGCAAAACAGGTGCAATAGTTCCCCCAACACCAGTGAACGGGCTTTGGTGTGTAAAATCGGTGGGTTTCCCTTCTAATAAGGGAAATTCCGGGAGAAAGGCACATCAATGCGCATGCCCAGTTTTCTCCATGAGACAGTAGGACATCCCAAACAGTAGGTGGCGGTAAAGCGGGAAACGCCAACATAAACCAGAGGGGGAAGAAGACAAAGCGAAGAAGTGAAGCTGAGGCTGGGGGAGTTGTAGATCAGTAGTTAGCAGGTTAGGCTGAGGAAAGTCACTTTGAGACAGGAGCAATTTCACTTAGAAGTGTTTAGAAAAAGGTTTGTGCATATTAAATTAATCTAGTCAGTGTGGGTAGCTAGCTAGGTCGTTTTTCTCTTTTCAATATGGTTTTCAAACGACGTTCCGGTGAACAGCGTTAGCAGAAATTATATCTCTGTCTTCCTTTTCTGTTATTAGGTAAGTAAACTTTAAATATTCTCTTGCTCTGTTCTTTGTGGTAATGTGCTGTGGACCGCACAGTTAGCCCGCTCCACGTTGTAACCGCCACAGCATGTGATCAAGGAAAGTCGGTGTGCTCCAGGAGACACGTGCGTCGCGCCAAACTCCAATTTAAATATAGTCGTTTGTGTGAATTCTCTAATCAATAAAGGCTGGTTTGCCAACACAACAGACCTCAAAACATCTTCCGATGTTTAAGCATCACCCGCTCAATTCGGCGTACATCCTAAAACCTAACGCTTTTTATTTCTACGGTTATTCAGTGTCCAAATGTGTTCATAGAGATTTGTATAATTCCACAATTGCACAAATGATTTAGTCACAAAGACTTGAAATGTTGAATATTTTTCTTGTTTTGACAGATCAATGGAAGAAGAGGGCTTCAGTGAACCTGACATGCATCCATACAAGTATGTATTGCGGTTCTGTGATTTATGTAATAATGTGAAAGGCTGGGAACCATCACCTTACCGTGGTGGAGAGGTGGTTTGTGCGTCCCGGTGAACCTGAGGGCTATGCTGTCTGGAGCCTAGTGCTCCTGATAGGGTCTCCCATGGCAGATTGGTCTCAGGCGAGGGTCCAGACTAAGAATCGTTCATGCAGACCCCATGAAAAAATGTGGAAGAAGAGGTGATGCACGGCCCGGCACGGGGCCCCCGTCTGGAGCCAGGCCAGGACGGAGGGCCCGTCAGCAGGCACCTGGTGGTCGGGCTTGCCACGGAGCCCGGCCGGGCACAGCCCGAAAAGACTACGTGACACCCTCATGTTCATCCTGTGGGCCCACCACCTGCAGGAGAAACCGCTGGGGTCGGGTGCGCTGCCATATGGGTGGCAGTGAAGGCCAGGGATCTCGACGGACCAGACATGGGCGGCAGAAGCTGGCTCTGGGGACGTGGAACCTGGGCGCCTCCCCAGAGAGGTTTTCCAGGCATGTCCAACTGGGAGGAGACCACGGGGAAGACCCAGGACTAGGTGGAGAGATTATATCTCCACACTGGCCTGGGAACACCTGGGGATCCCCCAGTCAGAGCTGGTTAATGTGGCCCGGGGAAGGAAGTTTGGGTCCCCTGCTGAAGCTGTTGCCCCCGAGACCCGACCCCAGATAAGCAGTTGAAGATGAGATGAGATGAGAGGAAGGCCATCCCAATGATGATATCAATCACTACCCATCTGACCCAGTCATATGTCTGGGAAAGATTATTGATGAAGCTCTGAGGGTTTTGGCTCTCCTCTTCTAAAGAACATGTTGCTGTTACATGACTAACCTTTAAGTTTGTGTAAATATCTGCTCTGGTCTTTCAGGGTCGACCTGCTGCAGTGAAAATATGTTAGGTTGACGTCCTTACACAAATGCATCTACTACACACCGGATCTGCTGCTCACATCTTGGTGCCAGATATCACAGCACACCTTCAGAGGTCGAGTGGAGTCCATGCTTCAACGGGTCAGGACTGCTCTGGCAGCAAAAGAGGGACCAACATAATATTAGGCAGGTGGTCACAATGTTATGCCTGATTTCATGGATTTATTGAAAGTTATTAATTAACAAATAAATACCAATTTGGAAGGAAAACTGTTTTGTGTGGGTTTTTTTCTGTTTTTTCTTTAATATAAATGGTGAGGTGTCTTAGGGAAAGTGAAATTTATCAGCCTTGTCTGACATTTTATACGTTCATCACCAGACTTTCTCTCCTCATTGCTTAAACAAGTATTGAGAATTTCTAATTGCATTTAGTCCTCTCACTACTTTTGCGTTATCCGAGTTGGATGGCAATGGTAGGAAATGCTTTTGCTTGTACTTTGTGAGGATGGATAGAAATATTAAACTTTATTTATGTAGCTCTTAATGTTACAAAGTGCTTTACAAAGGGAAAGAAACCAGTTAAGGCAGATGAAATGAGAAAACACCATGGATGTGAGTGCAGAGAAAGTCAATAAAATGAAATGAATAAAATCAAAATAAGGTAGTTAAAACTAACTTCACCTTGACCGGCTGTGACAGTAAACACGTTGATGGATCAGTATGTAAATGTCATTTTCTTTGCATGTTGATAATATTTCTGTGCCTTGTTTGTGCAATTTTGAATGAAGGACTTGTACTTTAAATTGAATATTTTTTTATATAAGTCCTGTCTGGAATATTAAATGAAAATAGAGAAGAATTCATGGGAGTGTTGAGATTGTATTTAATTAGCAAACATCGCCATTTTTATTGTAGGGATTATTAATCCGTACAAGGTAAATGATGAAAATTAAAGTTTAAGAAGAGAAATCTAGAATATTTGCAGTGAAGTATGAAATACTTGACCAGACCACAATGACTACTATACTGAATACTTCTAAATATAAAATCTTCTCTTGACCGTTTAAGGTTTGGAAGTAGATTAATTATGAAAATGTACCGATGTTATGGTTAGCTTTCTTGCTAATTAGCATGCTAGCAGGAGTAGCAGTGTTCACGTCCGCCGGAAGCTGTTGTTCTTCTTCGTGGTAGGAGGAGATTGTTGCTTAGTGCCACGTTGATGGAGACCAGTGGGGACGTGGAAATCTGTCTTCAGTCCGTAGCCGGGAACCGGTAGCCTGTTCTTCTGTTTTAACAACCGTTATTTCTCAAGCAGAACCGAAAGGGGAAGTCGTGCGGGTGCAGGCTGTTTGTGTTCGTCACAAATTGTATGTGTGCGTTCATGTGAGAAGGAGCAAAGAAAGGAAGGTAAGCCGCTTCTTGAAGTAGTGAGATGTGTGTGGGTTTCTCTCACTGTGTTACTGTATTCACACTGTTATATTTTGCCTGCACGAGCAGCTAGCAGGCTACAAAATGTAATGTCCCCTTGGAGCTTGAGGACATGCTGTACTATGTCCCAGTACAAGAAGTGACAGTGTGTCTTCTGCTGTTTGACTTGGAGTCTCGTCACTGCTGAGGCTCCTTATCGGCGCTGCCGTGTGGCTTTTAACTGGACAGTCAGCTGTTAGCCTGCTGCTAAGTTAGCTTCACTGTACTTCTTGTTTGCTAACGTCACCACTTGAATGGGAGAAGTAAGTTACGCCGACTGGTCCCTCGGTTTCCTGAGATCAGTTTTTCATGTCTTAGCCCCAGTGCAGCTCCTCAGTGCAGTGTCCATGTGATAATTAGTGTCAGTCAAAGTAGGCCTTTGTCTGTAACTCTGGCACTGGTGGGTTTATGGAAACAGCGGTGAAAAAGCACGATGCAGAAGTGGATGCTAAACCTGACTTGCTTGGTTATAGCTCATAACACCTTTACCTCGTGTCTTGACTAGTTGTGCTCATCTTAGATTTAAAGGATAGGTTCACAAATGACACAACTCTTACACTCAGTTACCAGTTTATTAGGTGCATCTAATGCAGTCTACTAGAACAATTGTGCAGGAGGGTTTTATAAAACTGGTTTACAGAGGTGTTACTTCAATTGCAGCTGCAGTTTGTGGTGCTGGTGAACTGCTCTGCATTGTCCAGAGAGGTGTTTCTATTATTCAGTCTACCCTCACTGATATGAATGGTGTGGACAAAATAATAGTATAACGCAGTGCAGCTCAACAGCAGCACAAACACCTCTCTGAGCAGAAGACAAAAGAGCTGGAGGTTATAACCTTCATGACGGGAGGATTTATTGCAGGGCTGCTTTAGTTTTAGCAAGGTGTACCTAATAAACTGGCAACTGAGTGCACATGCACATATGTATGAGCCACCGTGGCTCAGGAAGGAAACACAAAGAGGATTTCATACTAAACACATGCATTTTGTACGTTGGAATAACATTAATAAGGGATCTCTGGGCATGCAGGTATTGTGTTAAGACAGACTTAGAAAGTGACTCTATCCTTGAACACATAAACACAATGTCAAGCCCAGCAACATAAGCTGTTTTTAATCCATCAAACACTGTGTGCTCTGTTATCTGTGGTGACTCCTGCAGAAGCCACGTGGAGAGAAACCAAAATAATCTGCTGTAACACTCTGCGCTTATTGTTCCAGGATGAAACTTAAAGAGATCAACCGCACAGCCATCCAGAGCTGGAGTCCTGCACAGCACCACCCCATCTACCTTGCAACAGGTATGAGCATGCAGCTCATACACACGCATGCAGAGGCCTGCTGCAGCTGCTACGACATCGTATCATTTCTATCAAGTCCTCCAGCCATGCATACAGCCACTACACTGATCTGAGGCACATCTCACTTAATGTTCGCCATCTTGGTCCAGTGACACATCACAGGAGAACATGAAAATATAAGCAATATAAAGTATAACTGTATGTTCAATGTTGTCTGAAAAGACTTTTTTGCTCCTTAGTCGGCACTTTAGAGCGTTCTTAAGTGCACGTTTTAGTCATTTGATGAATATGAGCCTGTGTAGCGCCGCAGCATCGTGTGTTATGTGACACAGCTACACCAAAGGTCCCTGTGACCTCTCTCTGCAGGAACATCAGCCCAGCAGCTGGATGCCTCCTTCAGCACCAACGCCTCCCTGGAGTTTTTCGAGCTGGACCTGACGGAGCCGTCTCTGGACATGAAGTCGTGTGGCAGCCTCTCCTCCTCTCACAGGTACTAATGCTGCTGACTGCGCTCATGTTTTGACCTTTTTCTTTCCAGTGCAGCTGTTCATCACACACGTTTTGCTCTCCTTTCTCTCTACAGATATCACCAACTGGTCTGGGGTCCGTATGGGATGGACAGCGATGCTCACCCATCAGGGGTTCTGATCGCAGGAGGCGAGAACGGCAACGTCATCCTGTACGACCCTGCGAAGATCATGGCCGGAGAGAGCGACGTGATCATAGCTGAGAGCGACAGGCACACGGGGCCGGTGAGAGCTCTCGACGTCAACCCGTTCCAGGTATGATCCATTTCTCTGCAGGGGCTTTAAACTGAGCTCACGCACTCGGGTTCAGACCAACTGCAGTGACTCTTTGTGTTTTGTCTTCTTTGCTGCAGACCAACCTCGTGGCATCAGGTGGGAATGAGTCTGAAATCTACATCTGGGACATGAATAACTTCGGCTCTCCGATGACACCAGGAGCGAAAACCCAGGTATCAGCTACATTTTACATTTATTTTCTGTGAATTATTGTGTCCTTGCTGTCAAAATGTCTGATGCCGAGTGCGCATCTGTGCCTGTGTTTGTGTTGTCAGATGATGTTTTTGGACGTCAGCTGCATCATCTCATGCATGTAAATGATGTTTTTAACAGTTTGGATGACTGTAACGGACGTGTAATGAATATAAGAGCTTGTGTTTTTGTCTTAAAGCCTCTGGAGGACATCAGCTGTGTGTCGTGGAACAAACAGGTCCAACACATCCTGGCCTCAGCCAGCCCGAGTGGCCGCGCCTCAGTGTGGGACCTCCGCAAGAATGACCTCATCATTAAAGTCAGCGACCACAGCAACAGAGTACGCTGCTTCTCCTGCGATCGGACGGAGTCTTACACTTGTTGTCCTGTTGGATTCGTGCTGTCTGCTGTGTAAACTGTGTCCTGACGTGTGCATGCCTCTGTGTTTAGATGCATTGCTCTGGGCTGGCCTGGAACCCAGAAGTGGCCACTCAGCTGGTCTTGGCCTCGGAGGACGACAGGATGCCGGTCATCCAGATGTGGGACTTGCGTTTTGCTACCTCTCCTCTCAAGATTTTTGAGAATCACACACGGTAAACACACCGAGCACAGACCGTTTGTCTGCTTTGACATCTTCAGTAGGAAACATTGGGCTTGAAGCTGGCCGGGGAAGCCAGAAGTAGTTCAGAGTCAGACTAACACTTTGTTGTTTTTTGTCTATTAATCGGATTTGTTGACAGTAAGAGAAATACAGAATATTTCCCGCCTCATTCCATGAACGTTCATGTGGCTTTTTAAGACATAGCTGCTGTATTTGTGGACAGGGGGGTCCTGGCCATCGCCTGGAGCTTGGCGGATCCCGAGCTGCTCCTGAGCTGCGGCAAGGACAGCAGGATCCTGTGCTGGAATCCAAACACAGGAGAGGTAAACGTTTACTGTAGACGTCAGGTTACAGGTCACTGTTACAGGCCGGATGTTTACACAACCAGAGAAAGGAAACCTGTTCTGCTGCTGCTGAACCATCTGCTTGAACCTGCAGGTGCTGTACGAGCTGCCCACCAGCAGCCACTGGTGCTTTGACATCCAGTGGTGCCCCAGGAACCCGGCGGTGCTGTCGGCCGCCGGCTTCGACGGACACATCGACATCTATTCCATCATGGGAGGCAGCAGCCAGGCGCAGAGCCAGAGACACGCTGACCAGGTGAGATTAAATCTCCTGAGACAAAAACATGAGTCGTCCAAAGGGAAAATGTTCATCTGTGTGCTCAATTAAAAGCTGCAAATGAACGAGTGTTTGCTGTCCTCGAGCTGAGAAGCTCATTCAGCTGCCTGTGCAGAGAGCTGCTTCACAAAGACGCGTGTCTGCTGTGAGGACAGCGTACAGATAAGAGGCTGCCCTGATCGATGGAAGGTCCCACGAGGAGACAGAGAGGTTTATTTTTGGAAACGCTGTGTGAAAATAACCCGCTGCCTGCATTAAAGGCTTAATATTGATTAGCAGCGTGTTGGAGATACCGCACCAGCTGACCTCGTGTGTTCCCATTATAAGGAAGTACTAAAATTTTAACTTCTACCTGCAACAGAAGTGGGAATGTGTTGCTTTGTTGGCATCCAGTGCTCGTAAACACGGCCTCTGTGATGTCTTAAGCATCGTGTCTTTGTGTCTGTTGCAGATCAGCAACTCGTTTGGGAACATGGATCCTTTCGGAACAGGGCAGACTTTGCCCCCTCTGCAGCTGCCTCAGACCGCTGCCCCTCCAGCGACAGTCACCCCCCTGAAAAAGCCCCCCAAGTGGATCCGCAGACCTGTCGGAGCATCGTTTGCTGTGAGTCTTTGCTCCTCATGACGTCGAGGTCAGAGCGTCTTTGTTCCGCTGTCCCAAACGCTTGACGTGCTTTTGTTCGCCCTGTAGTTCGGTGGGAAGCTGGTTTCTATGGAGAACACCAAGCCGAACCCGCAGCAGCCTCAGCAGCCCGCCGCTCCCATCGTGCACATCAGCCAGGTCGTCACGGAAACGGCCTTTTTGAAGCGCTCCGATCAGCTGCAGGCCACTCTGAGCGCAGGCAGCTTTGTGGGTTTCTGCCAGGAGAAGATCGATGCGTCTGAAAACAAGTTTGAAAAGACGGTCTGGTCTTTCCTCAAGGTGGGAAATTCAGGAAGAGTCTGGATCTAGAAAATCTGAATAATCTGTTATTTTACTTTCAGTATGTTGTCATTCCTGAAGTGTGTGACTGCTTTGTGATTTCAGGCTAATTTTGAAAGTGACGTCCGCAGCAAATACCTGGAGCTTCTGGGCTACAACAAAGAGGAGATCGCCTTGAAGGTGAGCTGTGATGTGTCACTGATCTCGGCTCCTGGTGGCTCCTTATGACACCTGCTCAAAGCACTTCCTGTCCCGTGCACGTCTCAGTACACCTTGTGATAACTGTGAGCTTTTTGTTGTCAGATTTCTTCGGCACTAGAGGAGAAGCCTGCTGACCCTCCGCAGGTAAGCTTGTTTATTACAGGTACTCTTATGGTCTGTTAGGTACTAAACTACAGGCAGGAGATGGTTAGCTTAGCGTAGCATAAAGACTGGAAACAGGGAAACTACTCATTTGCAGATTCCTCTTTGTAGCTTGAGTTGTACCTCGGTCGCACCCGTCCTTCCAAAAGTTATTTAATTTTGGACAAGACCAGAAAACATGTCTGTCTTCCTCCATATTTAGGTGGAGGCGCCTGCTCCAGCCAGCCTCCAGCCTCTACCGGAGCTCAGCCTCGTGCCTCCTGTCGACACTCCCGAGGCAGCGTTCGACATGATCGCTGCAGCGAACCTTCAGCCGGAAGCCACTCCAGAACCGGACCCCACTCCAGACCCAGAGCCCGAGGAGCCAGCGGCTGATCCAGAGGATGAACCAGAAGAACAGGTGGACCCAGATCTCCCAGAGGAGGAGGCAGAGGAGGAGGAGGAGGAGATCCCGTTGGAGGAGGTATCTTCATCTCGGCATATTTTCATACATTCTGTCTTCTGGCTCAGTTGACTTGAAAAGGCTGTTGAGCTCGTTTCATGTGATGCACTGCGCGTCTCAGTGAGCACACACAGGTGATTTGAGTTATTCTGCTTGATTAGACCTTTTCTCAGGACTGTGTGGACATGTTCAGACCAGGTCCGTCCACAGCGACCTTTCAAACTGAGCTTCATCAGATGATTAACGAGAGCGTGTGTCAGTCCTGTGAATTCATGCTTCACTTGAGCTCAGATTCACTGAACAAACACAACAACTGTTCAGCGTTAAAAGCAGGAGCTGAGGATCAATACGGTTATTAAAGATCAATGAAATCCAGCTCAGCACCAAACAGCAGACAGTCAGAGACCAGCTGGGGGACGTAGACGTGATGGGATGTTTATTTGGTGTTTCAGGAGACGACGGCGCCAGTGGCAGAGGAGCCCAGCCCCGCTGAGACCTCAGCTCCTCCTGAGGAGCCCGCCGAGGCTCCGGCTCCCTCAGGAGGAGTCAGTCTCAGCATCAGTCAAGGTAACAAGTCTTTGAACGTCTCATGATGAAGAGAAAGACCTGAGCGCGGCTGTCGTGTTCCTAAAGTATCGCCGCTTTTCGTTCCAGATGTGGACGGGTTGATCACGCAGGCCCTGCTCACCGGAGACTTCGAGGGAGCTGTGGAGCTCTGTCTCCATGACAACCGAATGGCAGACAGCATCATCCTGGCCATCGCCGGAGGGGCGGAGCTCTTAGAGAAAACCCAGAAGAAGTATTTCACCAAAACACGCAGCAAGATATCCAAGGTAACGGCGGGGAGGGTTTCCGCTGCGCGTTCCTGAGCTCAGCTCGTCATCGCTGATAATCTGTGTTTTGGTCCTGCAGCTGATCAGCGCCGTGGTGATGAAGGACTGGCACGACATCCTGAAGACCTGCGACCTGCAGAACTGGAGGGAGGCTCTGGCTGCCGTCATGACCTACGCTCAGCCGGAGGAGTTCTCTTCCCTCTGCGGTCAGTTTAGCCTGTTTGAAACACATCAGCACCAGCATCATTAAACCATTATCACTGAAACTCAAACTGGGCGTCTCTGTTCATCAGACCTCCTCGGGGGCAGACTGGAGGCAGCGGAGGACACCGAGCTGCAAGCCCAGGCCTGCCTGTGTTACATCTGTGCTGGAAACGTGGAGAAACTCGTGTCCTGCTGGACCAGAGCGCAGGACGGAGCCTGTCCACTGTCTCTCCAGGTGTGTTGACTCCGGCTCTCTTAAACCTGCAGCTGAATGATTTCCCTTTACCCTCAGAGCCCATTCGACGCGTTCAGTCCTGCTAACGCTCTGTGCTTCCACCACCCAGGACCTGGTGGAGAAGGTGGTGGTGCTGCGGCGTGCGGTCGAGCAGACCCAGCGCTCTGGTGCTGCCGCTATCGGCATCCTGCTGGCCGAGAAGATGAGCCAGTACGCCAGCCTGCTGGCCTCGCAGGGCAGTCTGTCCACTGCCATCACCTACCTGCCGGACAACACCAACCAGGTGTGTGACACAGCAGGCTGAGCTGCACCAGCCGCCCATAAGGCCTTTACCAAGCTAGCGTGTTTAGTTCTTCATCAGTTATTAGTGATAACGATGTCTGCATTTTGTAAAGTGAGGTATGTTGTTTGTTTGAAGGTGCAGAAAGCAGCCGCATCAACTCAGTTCACTTAACGTAGAGACTAACCTAACCTCACCTTTCCCGTTTGGACCACGCAGGTTGCCGTACAGCAGCTTCGTGACCGTCTCGGTCGGGCTCTGGGGCAGCAGGCGGCGGCTCCGGTGCAGACCCACAGAGCTCAGCCTCAGCTGCCCGCCCAGACCCAGGCTCTGCCCCGGCACCCCTTCGCCCCGATCCAGCCCGCCATGGTGCCTCAGCCCCGCGCAGCCGCTCCGGTCCCCATGCCCACGCCTGCCGCCTCCGCCCCTGCACAGCCGCAGTATTACCAGCCAGTACGTTCCTCTGAGTTTACACTGTATCACACAAGAGTTCACACCAGGTCTGAGATTTACTCTGCCTCGCTTTCAGTGTCAGACATCAGGACTCATCAGATTTAAGTTTCTGAGGGCAGACTGGTCTTTTCCTGTTCTTCCTCTATAATCTGACAACATACGGGGGATGGGGTCAAAGAGCTGGCGGCAAAATGCTCGCTAACAAATCTCAAATCTTTCTTCTTCTCTCAGTGGAAAACATGTGAAGCGACGGTCGCTGCTTAAAATAGAGATTGGATTTCTAAACAGCTGTCAGACCCCTTCCTCATCTCACACTAACTGGTGGAGCTCATTGCTGTTGTGTTGCCGTCATTTCATTGGTTGGATTTCTGTTCTAAACGCTGTGAAACGTTGATGAGAAATGTGCTGGTTGTCGGGGGAGGAGCTGTACACCCTTGAACTCTGGTCTAGTGTGTTGTGGTGTTGTTTGCCCCCCCCCCCCCCCCATGCTGCGGCCATCTTCAGTACGTGCTGTGTGTCTCTGTGCTTCAGGTGAGGGCTGCCTCCACTGTCACCTCCTGGAGTAACCAAACTCCCACAGCCCTCCCCAATGTCCCTCCTCCTCTCCAAGTAGGCAGCGCCTCAGACCAGCAGGTACCCCGACCGCCCACCTGACCTCCACACACTCACACACCTTTGCAGATGTTTGCAGATGTTCTTGCACGCAGACTCCACCTTAATGATTGTGAATGAGCTGTTTTCACTGAGCGGATCAACAGCTGATTTCTGTGTTTGTGTGTTTGGCTGCTGTGGTGTGTTTGTGGTAACCTGCCTCTCCTCATAGCTTCCTGTGATGCATTCACTGCCTCCTCTCAGTCGCTCATTTGCAGCTCTCACTCTTTCACTCTGCTCGTCTAAACGAGCTGCACGTCTCCTGACACGCATGCTGTTCCTCCTTAGCAAAGATAGCTTCATTTCACAGAAGAGCAGATCTGAGACCATCCTGCCCTCTGTTTTTTTTTTTTTTTGACTTCACACAGGGAAAAAAAGCCTACTAGAGATGCTCCGAGCCGACCTGAAAGTAAAATAATTTTGGCAGATCGTATCAGCTGTCACTAATTAATGAAGCGACAACACGAGACTAGTGTGTCTGTCAAAGATCATCTGTGACGGGAGGAACCTCCACTCCACGAGTGTTTCTGTAGTTCCCAAAAAAAAGAGACATCTCCTTGTAAAACAGCTGATCATCACAGATAATCTTTCATTCCTGTCACATCAGTAATTGAATGTTAGAAGCTGAATAGTTCTGAAGGAGGACCTTCAGTATCTGGATGGAGATGCTCATAAAAAAACCTCATATTTTAGGACTTGGATCAGGGTGGAGCGTCTCTGCTGGCTTCACCCTCCGCTGTAGCTCACAGTCGTCATCAGAGGTCATTTCTCTGTGTTCTGTGTTCAAACATGGCGTCAGGTTTCTCTGTGCGTCTTTGCAGGTGGAGCCTTCAAACCCCATGTACGGGATGCCCCCCGCCGGCCCAGCCGCCGCGCCCCCGAACTCCTCCACCCCCGCATACATGATGTCCCATCAGTACCAGCGTAAGTGTTCGACCTGAAGGGCTCGCTCTGCTTTAACATTATTGAGTCATGAAGCAGCCTCGTCTCCTAACAATGAAGCGAACCATGAAGCTCTTACACCTGCGGGTTGGTTTACTCGCTCTGAGCCGTGGAACTAAAGAAAAGAGGCTTTTTTAATCATCATGTTACAGAGACGGGCGGGTAATGACTGCATGGTCACCTTGTGTCACTCACTCTTCATCTGACTCCTCACACTCATGCTGAAACATCATTTATATGAGATGAGGTCTCATCAGCTGGTGGACCTCCAGCCTTTCCTCTCTCCCCTTTAAAACCCTGTCAAACATCTCCTTCTGGACATGTTTGACTCTTCCTCCTCCTCCTCCTCACAGAGTCACAGAGTGTCTCGTTGAATGTTTTTCCTGTTCAGTCTTTGTAACCTGAGCGTGAAGCATGTCGGTTCATCTGTCCATCAGCACTCCGTCCAGCTGCATGATGCTGTCGGTATAACATGCACCAGTGTTTCACTAACAGCGCCTGTTGTGTCCTGTGTGACCCCCAGCCTACTCCCAGGTCAGCCAGTACCCACCTGGAGGTGGGGGGGTGTCTATCTATCAGCCTCTTCAGTACTCCCCTGCAGCTCCTCCTCCTGCAGAGCCTCCTGGTTTCCTCTCTCAGTACACTCAGCCAGCGCCTCCGGTCTATCCCGGACAGCCTCCCAGCAGCCAGTGCCTGTCCTCCTCTCCTCCCTCCCATCCTCCTTTCTTTCCGTCCTCCTCCTCCTTTTCCGCTCCCTCGTCCTCCGGAGCGTCTTTCCAGCATGGCGGTCCAGGATCTCCTGTGTCGTACATGCCTGCTCCTCCTCCTCCGCCGAGCGGAGTCTCAGGTACACGGCTCGACCCCGGCCTGGTTCCCTCCTCTCAGAGAACAGGTCTGCATGGCTCTGATCTTCATCGCCGTCATCCTCCTCCTCACAGACTCACTCAGTGTTAAAACACAAGCGTGGCCTCTTTTTAACCTTTAACCAGACCATTTCCTGCAGTAACAGCTTGTAGCGTCAGTCAGTTCATGGCAGCTTTGACTTAATTACACAAACATCAGCTGTTTTTCACTGAAGTAAAGATCACCAGCAGCACTTTGATAACTACAGACTTTTTACAGGGTTTAATTTCATTCACATAAACATATTCTGATTTTATTCACAGAAGCCTTTTTAAAATAATTTATCTAAATTAAATAAATGTATTTAATTCATCGTATAAAATCAGAATAGGAAGATCAAATCGTCGTCACGTTGAATTAGAATTTTACCTTTTCTTTCTTTAATATGATGAAGGCACCATTTAAATCTAAAACAGATGACTGTGTTTATGATGGATCTTTGCATTTATCAGTGTATTGATTAGAATTAGACGCTGCAGGAAGCAGCAGAGGCAGATTATATCCTCGATAGCAAACGTGTTTCATTTTATTAACAGTCCTGTTTTCTGCAAAAGTTTGTGATCAAAGCTAAGAAATAATTTTCTGCCACATTTTAAAAAATAAAAACTCATTAGAGTGTTTGTCGTGTAGGGCCTCAGAATGGCTGGAACGACCCACCGGCCCTGAACAGACCACCAAAGAAGAAGGTGAGTCTGTCAGCAGAGACCCGACACATCGCGTCACGTCACATCGTCTAGAACCGTTCTTCATCTTCTCAATGTGTTTCTCGTCGTTCAGTCGGTTCGGGGGAACTTCACCCCTCCTGCCCCCATCACCGCTCCCATCATGGCCCCTCTGGGCGGCGACCCTCAGGCCCAGCCGGCGTCCTCTGGGGCCCCTCAGGCCACGGTCCAGGGCCCGCACGGTGCCCAGGTCCCCTACTCAGGCATGCACCAGCAGCAGTTCTCCCCCCCAGCCATGAACCCTGCGATGCCCAAGACCAGTATGGAGGGGGCACCAGGAGCCCCGACTGGAGATGTGATACAGGTACTCAGTTTTCATAAAGCAGCTGTTTGCTCACAGATTGACCAGATAGGAGCTTATAATGCAGCCATGAACACATGAAAAACACACATCACACTGGAACTCCTCTGACCCTGTTCAACCCTTCCAGCCTCTGCAGTCCATCCCTGCTGAGAAGATCATGAAGAAGCCGATCCCCGACGAGCACCTGGTCCTGAAGACCACCTTTGAGGGCCTCATCCAGAAGTGCTTGGCTGTAGCGACCGACCCTGTGAGTGTTCCCGACGGAGAGGACAGTTCAGATGATCTCAACAAAGACATCAACAGACGTTTAATCGCACTCTGTTTTGTCTTCTCACAGCAAACTAAGAGGAAGCTCGACGATGCCAACAAACGTCTGGAGGCGCTTTATGACAAACTCAGAGAGCAGACGGTGAGTGTCCTGCACTTCTGCTATGACCTTAACCCGTAAATGTCCGCCTGGCTGAAGAGCGTTTGGTGAATCCGCCTTTGAAAGCTTGTAAGAGCAAGTTTAGATTTAGGGTGAGATAAGAACATCACAATGTTCTTGCATGAGGCTAAACGTCTTGAGACAGATCAGACTGATAATATCTGCGTTTGAGAAGCTTCACAATGGACGTCTCTAACGTCTCTGTCTGCTGGTCGTCTCTGCAGCTCTCTCCCGCCATCGTAGGAGGACTACATAACATAGCGCGGAGTATAGAGTCCAGGTCCTACACGGAGGGCCTGAACATCCACACCCACATCGTCAGCAGCAGCAACTTCAGCGAGACGTCAGCGTTCATGCCCGTGCTGAAGGTGGTGCTGACGCAAGCCAACAAACTCGGAGTCTGAACGGGCAGAAAAATCCCAAACTCCAAACTCCTCCGGGTCTGAGAGCGGGGGGACGGGGGAGCGCGACCGGTCAGAGGTCGAGCTGCAAATGACGAAGAATTCTGAGATGTATGAAAATCCTAAAAAATTCTTCTATGTGCCATTCATGTTTTCTGACGCAACGCGAACACAAGCCATGCTAACAGTCGCACCCAGTGGTGAAAGTTCAGCCTGATTCCAAACGAGCAGAGACGCTGTGTGCAACATAAACAAAACAGAATGTGACATCCTGAAAGTGATGCAGCAACACGCTCCAAAAACACCTGTTTGGATCATTCCACAGGTAAACAGGCTCACTGGTGACAGGTGAGAGGATCGTGATTGGGTCTGAAAGGGGCATCCTGGAAAGACTCAGTCGATCACGAGGAGTTCACCACTTTGTGAACACATGATTGGATGAAGTTTGACAGTTTGATTGCAAATGATTCTGTTTTATTATGTTTTATACAGCGTCCAAACTTTTTGGAGTCAGGCTTGTAAATCCTGAGCCCCGTGCAAACAAAAGCACACGACAATAAAGGGCTCGATTCAGATCATCAGGAAGGCACAGAGTCAGCTAATTGGATATGGACATAAACACAGAAGAACTTAATCAAGGAGTGTTATTAATGAAAAAACAAAAATAGGAAACGGGATATTCAGGAATTTTAAGGGCATTTCTGTCTACTTGTGTTGAGATGATCAAATTAAATGTAAAGAAATAAGCCAGTGTCAATGAATTAGGCATTACTAGCAGCATGCTTTTGCCTCACGACTGCGCGATCATGCAAACAATCATGTCAGAAATATTAGCTTGTTCATCTTTAGATCTTCGATATTTGTGCACTGCGACAAAGCTCAGATACACTAGAATCCTTAAATATGTAGAAATCTATCCTAGAAGTACAAAATGGGGCTTTATTTTTAACCATACATGCATCATCGCCTGCATGCGTTTTGCAGTAGACCTGCAAACGAGGCGATAAACAGAATTCTTTTAAAAACAGGCCTTCAGATCAGACGTTAAACTTAAAACTCCCTCACAGGCATTTCAAGCTAAATCAATGGAGTGCAAGTTTTTTTTTTTAACTTTAATATTTTAAACCCTCTCTCTGCTTTTCTGGCTTACTTTCACCACTGGTGTCACTGCACACAACACGATGGACCAAGACATTGTCAGTGTGTTGGAAATGTCGATGCAAAGCAATGCAGTTCCTTTCGTTGAGGACGTTTAATGTTGTTTCATTTCATTAGTTGTTTTATTCCTTTTTTTTTTCAGTGTAATCATGGAGCTCAGCAGAGTGCAATGACTTTTAAAAAGAGACTGTGCTTTTATGGAATTTTAAAGTATGCATGCTCAAACAAACGCTAATGGTCGTCTTTAAAGGCATTTGAGGTTAATTATGTGCTAATTAATCAGACCTCAGAAGGAAACTGGAAGGAGACTTTTTCATTCCAACTACGATGAGGGCTGTCGTCTGAGTGGTCGACCTCAGTTTATGTTGTTAATAAAGGAAAACAAGTCTTTGTTTTAGATTGACTACATGCAATATTTTCAATAAATAGTATTTATTTACAATATGAATTCAGCTGCTTTCTTTTAAATTCATGGAATAAAAGATTGTGAGTGAGATTTGATGGTCAAACATGGTTCAGGTGGACTCTGCAGCGCAGAAGATAAGCAGAGTACACAGATACACAAAGACACACCTGTTCAGTGAAATTATCTGTCATTTACATCGTCCAGGAAGGTTTAACTGCTGTTTCAGAGCCGTTTCCACACATCCTGGAGGAGCCTGTATTTAATAGTGTGTAGTTGTTCTAAAAAATAATAAAGATTGAATATAGATATTGACCGTACTCCGGCACAGCAGTGCTTCAGCTAAATGCTAATCTTAGCATGCTAACATGCTGACGTATAGCCGGCATTATGCACATCTTAGTTTAGCGTGTTAGCATGCTAGCAACTGCTAATTAGCAGTAAGTACAGCTGAGGCTGATGGGAAAGTAATTAGTTTTTCAGAAAACCAAAACAGCAGCCAAATTCAACTTTTGACCTGATGATGGCGCCAGAGTAATAGACATTATTCTAGATCTTAGCTTTAGCTTTTTATTGTCATTATTGCCATAAGAAGCTACATATGATGTACCACCTGTAGTCACTGTACCATAGATGGTACTGTACGTCCCTCTGTATTAAAATTACACATTAAATCCTTACATAATATAAATTAAAGGATTAAAATGGTTTAAAATGAACACACCAGTGGACACAGAGGCAGCTATGCTGTATATCCAGAGTGAAACAGTACATTTACTCAGGTACTGTTGCTTGAGTACAAATTCGATGTGCATCTTTGTACTTCTACTGGACTACATCTCAAAGGTAAACATTGTACTTTTTACTCCACTGCATTTGTCTTGCAGCTTTAGTCAGTACATATATTTGTAGTGGTGGTACATTGTATGTGTGTCAGTACACTATTTTGAGGCTACACTGTACTTTTATTTAAGCAAGATTTTGAAAGCAGGAGATTTACTTGCAACAAAGTACAACAAAGTATTTTGACACTATAGTATTGCTATTTTTGTTAAGTAAATGGTGTACAACTACACCACTGTATTTATGTTGAAATTTCCACGCTTTTATTTTGAAGGACAACAACCAAACCGGTGTTACTCATCTCATTCCTGTGTGCGGGAATGCGACATGACGCCGTCGTTGTACCTTAAGAGGTAATTTCCAGTGAAGTCAATGTTTTACGGGGGCAATATACATTAAATACTCAGTAAAAATAACGCGGAGGTAGCTGAGCCGTTTATCAGAGGTCAGTTTTTGCAGCCTCCACCCAGAACTGAGTCGTTGGGACCGGTGAGAGTAACACCGCGCGGACAGGTGAGGCCGACAGGTACATTTTATTTACAAACCAACGTGAACAGTCTGTTTCCTGCCCTTCAGGTTTACATCCACATTCAGCTGGTCTGGGCTGTGCCGTTCGGCTCTGGAAGTGTTAAATCGTTCGCTTCCGGTTTCTGTTTTTAATCCAAGTCTCTTGATGCAGCTTCTTAAAAACAGAGAAAAGGCATGTGATTCAGCTGAAACGACTTGTGTGACATGTCTGTGTCTCATTTCAAGTCAATGTCCGTTTCTCACCGTCACTCCGATCACGTGGCACGTCATTCTCATGATATTATCCCCGATCTTCCGGACAAGCGGAGACAAAAGATGCTGAAGTTCAGTCTGTGGGCTCTTCTTCCTCTCATCAACTCCGCCTTCACCGCCGCTGGACTGTTTCTGGTGTAAGTCCCGATAATCACACAACGAACTACCTCTGACTACCAGTTTGACCGAAGACAAGCTCTGACAACACATCTCAAGCTGTCTCCGCCGCTGTCCTGTAATGTTTAGTACTGCAGTGTGCAGCAGTAATTTCCATGAGAGAGATGCAAAACGAATGTAAAGAGACTAAAGTACTTCAAAAACACGCAAAACTACTACAAAGTGATACAAAATGACTACAAAGAAACAAAAGTAGTCCAAAAACTTTCTAACCATTATTAAGAGATGCAAAAGGACTAAAAGAGACAAAAAGGACCACAAAGAACTGCAAAGCAGCTACAAAGTGACACAAAAGTACTACAGAGAGACAAAAATGACTATAAAGAAACGCAAACAACTACCAAGAGACATAAAAGACAACAAGGAGACAAACAATCATGACAAAGACACAAAAAAGACTAAGGGTACAAAATGACCGCAGAGCACTTTATAACAGTTACAAAGACGTGAAAATGACTTCAAGGAAACAAAAAACTACAAAATACTTCAAATTGGCGACAAGGAGACACAAAACTACAACAAAGAGACACTAGCTTACTGTAAAGATACAAAATGAACTTCAGAGAGACTGAGATCACACACAAACGACACGTTGCATCATCTTGTTTCTACACAGGAGGCTTCAGGTTGACTTTCATCATCCTCACACCTGAGCCAGGTGACGCTGCAGCATATTTCTGCTAATAATGTACGTCCCCTCTTGTGTTTTAATAGATACTCTCTTGCTGTCAAGAATGAGAAGATCGTACCTCTGGGCGCAAAAAACTGGTAAGAATTAAACAACATTACATCCAGCAAATAATGGCTTTCATAAATCTTTGGATTAATATATTTTTTCGTGTTTTTAGGAGACTAAATGGCTCCTTCTACCCTCCGTACATTAGGTAGACACTTATCATTTCCTTTTCAAAATAAAAGCAGCCTTTTCATTTATTTTACTTTAGTAAAATTTGCAAATGTTTCCACCTTCAGTATCGCAGGTAACTATCCGGCGGCCAGCTGCATCTTCACCGAGGTCATGAACATCTCTGCGTTTCTGGGTAAGAGCAGCGAGCCTCCAGCAGACACTGATTACTCCAGACTTTCTCCTTATTGTCAACAAACCCCACGAAAAGAGCACAAACTGCGATCCAGCACTGCCGTGATGTTTAGCAGGCCGGGGAAAGATTTAGTCTGTCCCAACACACCGTGTGTCAAATGCAGTGCGCCAGAAATACCAGGAAGTCCTCCTGCATCGGATCGCAATTTGCAGTATGTGAGCCAGCGTGTTTTTCTGACTCTTCCTACCCACAATCCTCTGCACAGCAGTTGGCACTCGCTCTAAATTGCATTCTTTTCCTTATTACTTCATATTTCACGCTGCAGACTGCAACAGAAGTATGAGGAAGAGGGTCAGAGGTCAGGGTGCATGGGACTCATGGGATATCACCTCGTTGCCAGTCAGCACACAGTGAGCCGTGCGGTTGTTGAATTAAGCCAGCCGTTCATTTTCATTTGGTTCTTCATCACAGGGTTCATCGTCGCCTTCCTCAGATACCTTCAGCTGAAATCCATATTAGACAAAGCGTGCCTGAACGTCTGCTGTCTGGTGTTGTTCTGCTTCGCCTGCTTTGGAATGACGCTCGTAGGAAACTTCCAGGTAAACGCTGAGAGGCTTATAGATGGACTCACCTGCAGGTTCGGCCGCAGAGACCCGACAGGTAGAGAGCGAGTCAGTTGATTGATTTTGGTGTTTTAGCTCTTCACGGACGAGGTGACTCACAACGTGGGCACCCTCTTGACGTTCGGACTGGGAACGCTGTACTGCTGGGTGCAGTCCTACATCACCATGAGGGTCGACATCAGGAACGAGGGGAGGAAGGTTGGGATCGCTCGCTTCCTGATGTCTGGGCTCATCACTTTCTGCACGATTGTCTGTATCCTTTCACTCACCTGCACAGTTCACAGGTAATGTCTGATGTGCGGGAGGTCATGGGTTTAAAGTGACGACCTCGGCGTTGTTTGTCCCACTGTTAGCATTGCTCTCCTAAAGCTCTGCAGGGAATTCCACCAACTTTACTTTTCAAAGTCAGCAGACGCTGGTTAGCTTAGCTTAGCATAAAGACTGGAAAAGGAGAAACTTGCACTTTCAATAATTTGTCATTCTTACACTGAAGTTTTTGTGTAGATTAAATAAAATGTGTTAACTTGTGAGCTTTGCTGGTGGATTGTGTTCCCTTTAGACAGAGCCAGGCTGGCCGTTTCCTCCTGGCTTTATGCTAAGCTAAGCTAACTGGCTCTAGCTTCATATTTAGGGTAGAAACAAGAGTTGTTGTTCCACATTTTAACCAATCAGAAGCAGGAACTAACCGAGGTCGGTGTTGATCCTAAATGAGCATGTTATGAAACTACAGACCTACAACAAATCAATTTAATGAACCGATCATCTGAACAGCTGCAGATTAACGTCCGTTGACTGAGCTGGATGCAGACTGTGAGCGCAGGTCGCCTCGTCGCTTCCTTAACTCACCTGGCGCAGACTTCACTCTGGCCGGTATGAGGTTGCACACACAGGGGGCTCAGTGCCAGTGGGTGCTGGTCATGTCCTTCCTCTTCTTCCTCGGCACTTTCGCCATCGAGTTCCGACACAGCCGCTTTGACTTCGTGTGCACAGACAACTGGACCAACGGCAGAGGTGCTGCGCCGTCTCATGCTGGAAAATACTCAGGTGGGGATTCACCAGACACGTGGATGGGCAACAAATTTAAGGATTAGACCGATTACTGACATCACTGCTACCTTCAGTGACTCGTGATGAGTGCAGGGGCAGAGGGGCGTCTGACGGTGCTGTGAGTTGTGAATTGATTGATCCACAGTGCTGTCTGTGGTTAATCTGTGTGCTTAAGGTTTGCTGTGACTGTCTGGGGGGTGTTGACGTGGAGGCAGCGGCCTGCTGCCATTGGCTCATGTTTGATCGTTGCACATTTTTTATTTACAATTTAAGTTTCTTCTGAAAAAAGCGACACCAAAAATCTTAGTTCACAATCTGTTTATGCACAAATGTTTCATCCAATTACTGTTACCTTTTTCAAACAGTTCGTCTTTAACATTATTTACTTGTAAATTATTTTTGAATCTTTGTATTTAGATCGTATGAATCTGCAGATGTTATGAGTTTAATGTAGCTCTTTCAAATGCAGCTTTGCAGCTTTGCACAGTGCACAAATAGTATCCCAAAAAATAAACTTTCATTTGTCACGTGAGCTTTGTGGATTATTCAGAGTAACTAAAATATTGTTTTTTGAGGGGAAGCTGAAGCCAGCCTTAGCTTAGCTAGCATTTTGGGCAATACACTTGCTGATTTCTTGCAGAAAATTGACAAGATTCCTATCATGCGTGTCCATTTAATATGAAGCTGGATGCACAAATCAATTAGCTTAGCATCAAGAATGAAAACAGCTAGCCTTGCTCTTGGGAGAAGTTGCATCGTACAGTTAAAAACTAAATGAAAGGATTCAGTGTTTCTCCACCAGAATTTGCAAGTAGCCAGTTAGCTTAGCTTAGCTTAGCATAAAGACTGGAAACATGGTTTCATCTGAACAAAAACTAAAGTTTAAAAACAAAACTTGTGTAATATTAACATTTAGTGAACGTCAGAGGTGTTGGGAGGCAGATTGTGTTAGCGAGGCTAGCTATTTCTCCGTTTGCAGTAATTATGCTAAGCTAACTGGCTGCCGGCTGTTCTGTGCTGTATCAGTCTTCTCATCTGCGTGTTCCTGTTAATTCACCTCCATCGTGGGGTCAGCTCACCTTTCAGAGACCATTTGTAAAAGGAAAATGTTACATTTTGGGAAATGCACTCGTTAGCTAAGTGTTAGATTGATACCACTCTCGTGTCTGAGTGCTAAATATGAAGCCATTTAGCTAAACGGCTAGCCTGGCTCTGTCCAAAGGTCATAAAATTGATCTGCTACCACGTGTAAAGCTCAGCGGTTAGCACGTTATATTCATCGTACAGAAATAAGAGTGGCATCAAACTTCTCATCTAACGGTTGATTTGTGTTAATTGACCCTTCAGGTGTTAACGTAGCTTTTTCTTTCAGACAAACATGAACATCTGGACGGAGAGCAGACAGATTCTGTGTGACACAAGGCATTTATTGGAAGTTTTTAGATCATCGTTCCTGAATAATACCAATTATGTTTCACACACACACACACACAAATCCTCAATTTGGCAATTTTTAGATAACTTTCCGACACCTACAGATGTTACAGATGATCAACGAGGATGGCACGTTTAAATAGACACCATTCACCTGCGAGGGGCTAATTAAGACATTCGAACAAAGTCTGAAATGAGAACTTTCTGTCAGCATCTCAGCTGCTGAGTGCATCTATATACTGTAGTTCTACTCTCTAAAACATTACAATGTTAAACAGTTCAGTCACTGGATAAAACTGCAGCACGCGTGTGTGTGTCGAGGGAGGAAACAGCACGTGAATGGAAAACGTTTACAAAACGGCGACAGACACAACACGCACACACACAGCTGGAAAGTTCCGGGTCACGCTGGAGAGGAACGGGCGACAAACACGCTTCATCTAAAAGGTAAAAAGGTAAAGTAACGTCACAGGTCGTGTGCAGTGTCCTTCAGGTTTGTTGCTTCCCTCTTCTCTTCCCAGTCAATCAAATGGTCCACTGAGCCGTTCCTCTGAGTTCCTCTTACACTCCGTAGATCTGTTTCCAGACCTGCGAACGGCCTCCTGAAAGAGCCGGATGGATGAACTCGTCGCAGGCCGGGACCCCAGCAGCCCCACCTGTGGCTACCTGAAGTCCAGCGGCGTCTCCTACACTTCCTGAACTGTCAACGTGGAACACACAAAACATCAGAGTTGCAAAAAGGAGGGGGGAGGGTTGGGGGCAAAGAAGAGAAGGAGCAGGTCATTATGAAATGAAGTCTTCCTCCACGCTCTGCGTTAAACACGTCCCGTCAGTTCAAGTTGGCTAAAGGATGTGATGAGGTTATAGTGGGCCCTCTCGTCATCTGTCAGCTCCATGTTTCCAGGCCGGACCACCACCACCACGTTCACCCCGGCTTCCTCGGCCGCTTTAGCCTCTGAAAGGACAAATCCAAGAGTGAATACGCAGATGGAAGTGTGATCTCACGTGAACAGAGCCTGACTGCAGAGACACACGTGAGCTGGCAGGCTGCGCCCACCGAACCTCCCTGAGGCTTCCCCGTGGAGATCGTGATCCCAACGAAGGCAACGTGTGAAGAAACACACGAACGCACCACGTAGACAGGAAAGAGGAAGTAAACGCATTCAGCACGTCGATCAGACCTCAAGGGTTCACACTGTTCTGGAGAGTGACAGCGAACTAGCATGCTGGTGTGCAGCAGGTGTAATCTTGTGTTGCGTGTTAGCATGCTAACATTTGCTAACTGGCAAAACAAAAATAATGCATTAGTCTTGCTTAAAATGTTGAAGAGGGCGTTTCATCTTTAACTTTCTGACTTTTGAAGATCCGTCCAGTTTCTACTGGATTACTCACAGTAACAGAACCCAAACGTTTGGCGCCAAAGCGTGAGTCTGTCATGAAGACGTTATCGTTGCTAACAAACTTACCTCGAGTGACGTCGGTCAAGAATGTGATTTCCTCAGGCTGACAGCCAATCCTCTCAGCGATCCTCTCGTAGCTTTTGCTTTCTACTTTGGCTCCTATACTGGTGTCAAAGTGACCATCAAATAACTGAAACGATTAAGAAAAACATGTCATCAGCTACAAGTCACAAAGACAGCTCTATGAAATATCTTAAATCTGCTGATGAGGGTTAAACAGATGACGACTTACATCTAAAACATCTCCCTCCACAGAGTATCCGAACAGAAGCTTCTGTGCCTCCACGCTTCCAGAGGAGTAAATATACACTTTCAGTCCTTGTTCTTTCCATCTTTTGATGGATGGAGTGACATCCTGGTAGATCCTGTTTGCAGTAAGACCACAGTCAGAAGATAAACCTTCTTTAATTACCTTTATAAAGCTTATTGACCCTCGTTTTACAGTCCCAAGATCATCAAGACCTCAGAAAATAGTTTTCTATTTGTCCAGCATAGTCACATAATTCACTCTTGTTTTGGAGTCACCGGGTCACATGATGTGGAGGATATTGAGGGGTCAGAGGTCAGCTGACCGTCCTCTTCCTGCCAACACTGAGTGACACTGACTAAGAAGATGCTGCAGCGAGTTTCTGCTTTTAGAATGTGAAAGTTCCGGCGCTCAGACAGGAAACGGCTGAGGTTTGACATTCAGTTGTATTTCTCTGTTACTTAAGCTAACCTCGCTTTCATAACAAACATTTACTCATCTGCCTCATGAGTAACAGTAATTCCCTGCTTGCCTGAATGATGCAGACGCTGTGAATGTGTCACTGCCTCTACGCTAACAGCGCTGCGTGTAACGAGGTCGCTTAGCGTTAAATGAACAAAAGCAGCTGCTGAGAAAAGACAAGAACTAAAAACACTGTCGGAATTTTTAACAAAGGCGGCGACAAATAAGACAAAGGCTGTGAGTTCGATGGGAAGAGAAAACCCCAAACATTGAAATAACTTCTCTGCTGGACTTAAAGGTCTGTGTGTGGACACAGACACACTTTCCCATTCAAACCATGTGAGTCATTGTTTTTTCCAGCTTCCCCGTTTTAAATGCAGCGATGATGGAAACACAGTCGATGGGAATCAGGCGGGCTGACGGAGCTTCTGCACATGTCTGAATTTTGAAGTGAGGAAAATGATCAGTGTACTTACTCGCCTTTGATTCTCCCAGAAGAGTAAGCCGCCCTCCACATGTGACCTTGGAGCTGTTTGAGTGCTGTTGACTTCCTGTCTGCTGCCATCTGCCACAGCACATTATCCACCACTTCCCTGATGGCCTTCTCCTCGTCTGTGTGGACCGTCTGGTCCACGGTGTGGACAGGACCCGAACGGTTCTGTTTCACATCCTCTTCAATCTGCCACAACAATCGGGGAGCAGAACAGCTGTTTTCTGTTGTCTTTGCCAAATTAACATAAAGGATCTGGCAACATGTTGAGAGGTCGAAACCTCTGGCAGGGATTCTGTTATCTGGTAATAATCATTTTTTACCCGGAAAAAGGTCGTGTTAATGAATAATAATCATTACTTTGAATGACGTACATGGCAAAGGCCAAAGTCCTCCCTCCTCTACTCACTGAGATGACTAAGAGACTGTGGTCAGGAGGAGGATGGCCTTCAACAGAAGATAGCGCACTAGACGCTGACATATTCATCCTTGTCAAGATGATTGATAACCTGCGGTAACACTGGTAGAAAAGCTCCGGTCTGCTCTTCAATTTGATTGCATCACACTCTTTACCTGTTTCTTTAGGAGATGGACATCTTGCTTGCACTCGTCTTCCTCCCAGTGAGTGGATAAGTAATCCTCAAGATGCTCCCTGATGTATGGAAATAAGATATCCTGCAAACCACAGAGTCATTGGGTGTTTTCACAGGCTCCTTACACACAGACAATAAATACATCCGTCACAATATGTGCTGGTTCTTATATATTTACAGAAGCAACATTGAACACATAACCAGCACTTTTTAATTCATTCATATTTCATTCATTTCTGGGCTTTATGTGCAACAACAGTTTTACTGTTAGTGTATTTTGTGCAGAACTCGTCATCTGTTATGCTGCGTTCACGCCATATGGTAATGACTGTAAAGATGGGAAACGTCCTTTTCGATGGTCGTGTGAGAGCTTAAAATACTGTACAATAACAATGTAAGGTCATACCCATTATATACATGTCTAATTACTGACTACTGCGAAACCGGTTTTGGCTGTCATGAGTTCTGCATGTTTGTGTGTTTACAGGCACTTCCTTATTATGAACACAAAGGCGGATATTTCAGAGCTTTTAATTACGACTGACGCGAACGTTATTTATAGGTGGGAAACTTGTAATTACGATGGTTCCGCTATGACTTGAATGCAGCATATGGTCTGTTTTTATCAGGCAGTGATTCTAAAGATGCTAACAGCTAAAGGGAGTAATGAAGAAAGAGAGTAACTAAATATACAAACAGAAAAATTAGAGTAGCGTTACACTGAGGTTTGATTGAGTCCACAATAGTCAAACACCGTCGAGCTGTGCTGGCTTAGCGGAGCCGCTAGTGGTGACAGGCATCTGTTAGCATGACCGTGGAGTCGTTTCTGAGCGCTACTTAATTAGCCAGCACTGCTATTCAATCAATGTGCAAGTAATATAAAAACAACTCCGTGTAATAAAACTTACCTTTACAAATGTGATCGGTGTTGTTGTTCCTTCAATATCCAGCAAGAGTGCACTGGTACAAGCAGGAATTGAAACAGTGGCCATTTTTAAGGAGAGTCTGCAGCTGGTTAGCTGACGTTAGCTTAATTAGCAGCACCACAGTGTTCAAGCCAGGGAACGCGGCTCCTCGGTGGTTGTTTAACGCGGACAGGTGAAGCAGAGCAGAGATTATCTGAGCGTTAAGAAATGTACCACCTGCTTAGCTGTTTACCACTAGGTAGCTATTCTTGCCATCACCCCGCAGCTAACACTGAGCCGACTCCACTAACTGTGCACACATGTTCTGATCGGGGCTGTCAGCTCGGCGGGTGGCGCTGTTGAGCGTAGTTCTGCGAGAAAGACGCGAAGAAGAAAATGCGGCGAAAACAAAACGACGCTCTCATAACATCCCTCAAACTGTAACGTTAGCTACGAAACTAATTTCCGCCTTACTGACATAAAACTTGCCTAGATTCAGACTAACGTTACAATTTGAGCCCCTTAGGCTAATTAGGTAGCTCGCTTTGGTCGTCGACACGAGTTAAAGCGAACGACAACAGAATATTAGCTAGCCACTAGCTAGCATTAGCCGACAGAAAGCCAACTAGCTTAGCTTGTGCAGGGAAGTCTGACGTAGCTTGAGTTTAGCAACAACTTTGCTGCGCAATTCAAAAGCCAAAACATGTCAGAAGACTACGAATTCAGCGATGACACAACCGCCATGAGAATGGAAGAGGACGGGGAGGCTAACAGTGATGACCCGATGTCTGCGGCTGGGGACTGTGGCCTGATGGGGGGCGAGGCCGAGGGATCAAAGATCGACGCCAGTAAAAACGAAGAGGACGAGGGGTATGGTACCTTTGGACTTATCCTGCACTTGAAAACAGTCTGCACGTTCACACATATTTCACCAGTAACATTAAAGATGCACCAGCTGTGCTGTAAACACCAAATATTGCTGTTTTTGTCGAGGCTGCACAGAGTTATGGTATCCTTGAATTTGCTGTCAATAGGAAGATGTTTGTTGGAGGGCTCAGCTGGGACACCACCAAAAAGGATCTTAAAGATTACTTTTCCAAGTATGGGGAGGTTGTAGACTGCACATTAAAGCTGGACCCCATGACTGGCCGTTCGAGGGGCTTTGGCTTTGTGCTCTTCAAAGATCCTGAAAGTGTTGACAAGGTACTTTTTCTGCCCAACAAGTGCTGTTTATATCATATGTTCCAACGGCAAACCAAAGTACTGAGAGCTGATGTATGAAGCTGGATTTAATCTTAATTTTGGGCTAAATCATCGCCCACATCTTTGACTTATTCATTGATTTAAATGGTGAAAGAGTGAATGAAGCAGTGCTGAACTGTTAGTCCATCAGCAGGAAGTGAATTGGCAACTTCTGCTATTCTGATAATTGATCAATGATGCTTTTCTCTGTTTTACATGATGGTAAACTGAACATGTTTGACTTCAGGATGGTTGTTCTGACCAAATTATCAATGTGAATATGTCAACTGAGGCTCTGTGAACTTGAATTGCAAACTTTTCCACACATTTCCTTACATTTAATAGATAAAGAATAATTGAAATAGTGCCCAATTCAAGCAAAATACAAATCCAGTCTGATTATTAGGCTAACAACAACTAAACATCCTTTGCATTGGTGTCGGGTATATTTCTATAAATCATCCCATTTATTTATTCATTTATTTTTACATGCAGTTGCTTTTCATGTGACCCCTCATTTGATTATTTTCTCACGAAGGTTGCCTCGCAGAAGGAACATAAACTCAACGGAAAGGTCATTGACCCCAAAAAGGCCAAGGCCATGAAGAGCAAAGAGCCCGTGAAGAAGATCTTTGTTGGTGGTCTGTCTCCAGACACTCCTGAGGAGAAAGTCAGGGAGTACTTTGGTGCCTTCGGAGAGGTACACCTTCTTTAATATTC
Source organism: Chaetodon trifasciatus (assembly GCA_037975065.1). Taxonomy (NCBI): domain Eukaryota; kingdom Metazoa; phylum Chordata; class Actinopteri; order Chaetodontiformes; family Chaetodontidae; genus Chaetodon; species Chaetodon trifasciatus. Next base: position 2,154,747 of record JBBMOE010000003.1, read on the forward strand.
CCAGATTTAGCTTTTAGTTCGTGCTGTGGCTCATATTTTAATCCATTTTATGAATTTTGTTTTACCTTCATTGATCATGTGATCAGGTGGAGTCAATTGAACTTCCCATGGAGAACAAAACCAACAAAAGAAGAGGCTTCTGCTTCATCACGTTCAAAGAGGAGGAGCCAGTCAAGAGCATCATGGAGAAAAAGTACCACAACATCGGGCTAAGCAAGGTACAATAAACCTTTATGTCCTGGTAACTGGTTTGGTGCTGTTATAGTGGTCGCTGTGGACACAAATCAATTCACCTTCTGTTCCTTTAGTGTGAAATTAAAGTGGCCATGTCCAAGGAACAGTACCAGCAGCAGCAGTACTGGGGAGGCAGAGGTGGATACTCGTCCAGGTCTCGAGGAAGAGGTGGTGGTGAGTGGATGAGACATTTGAATCCAGACTAAACAGTGAATGGTGACAGATGAAACTTCGGAGTAAGAACACGGTGGTGTCAGATCTGCTGTTCTGCAGAGAGTTCAACGAGAAGCTCGACAGCAGTCTCACGTCTGCACAGTTAATATGAAGCTGCCGTCAGCAGGCTGTTAGCTTAGCATAAAGAGCAGAAACAGGGGAAATGCTAGCTCCTCTAAAGCTCACTTATTCAGACGTGCTGTCTTGTTTCTTTGTTTGTTTTTTGGCACTTCCTGGAGTCTCTGTTTGGACTCCAGGAAGTCACTGCGCCCGGCCAAGAAACAGTCTGGTACACAACACCTCTGCTTCTCTGCTTTGTTTGAATGGATTAAACAAACAAGATCACCCGGCCTGGAAATACACGTCAAACCAGAACCCGTCGTTTCCGCCGGGCTGCTTTTAAACCATCACGAGGAGGCAAACATGGCCGACCCCACTGAAACAGACGTGAGCTTGTGTGATCACACGTTTGATGGAAGCATTTGATTTCAGTCCTGTTTGTTTTCAGGTCCCAATCAGAATTGGAACCAGGGTTATGGCAACTACTGGAATCAAGGCTATGGGAATTATGGCAATTATGGATACAATAATCAAGGATATGGAGGATATGGTGGCTATGATTACCCTGGTTACAACAACTATTATGGATACGGTGACTACAACGGTAAGTAAAGGCATCACACCTGGATGGCTTCGGGCTCACGTCACATGTTCCTTTATGTTCTGTTGCTTTTGAAATGATGAAAATGTTGCACCGCACTCGCAGATCAATCTGGTGGATACGGCAAGTCGCCGCGGCGTGGTGGTCACACCAACAGTTACAAGCCGTATTAATAGCAGAGACCCTCGTCTTCAAGTAGGTATGTAAAAACAAAAATACACCACTTCCTGTTACCTTAAAGTAGTCATATTTACTTTGCTGTTCGGTAACATAATGTGTAATTTTCTCTTGTAAATTTCTTTTTCTCAGCACCCTCAAGTGCTTTACAGTAGTGGTAACATAGAGGCTACACTCTTGTGGCGTTTATTTTAACAGCTGGCCTTCTGCTGCCTCTTTTGCACCTTCTTTCTTTTTTAAACTGTAAAGTTAACAGGTAAAGTACTGCTACTACAGTAAATGGATGCCAAAGTTAAGGATGTGCAAGGAAACAGAAAAGGAAGTATGTTGTCTCCTAACTCTGACATACCTTGTTTGTACCTGCCAGCGGAGCTTCCTTGCAGGCCATGAGCTGACTCCCAGATACTCTCAGGGCCCGCTCAATGCGGACCGGGTACGAGAAGCATACGCTCTCGAATGCTGCCATTTGGTATGGTCTTACAACATCCTGTATCAGCATTTCTAAACTAAAACAATATGGGACACGTCCAGCTTTGTCATCTTTCTTTCCATTTTAATTTGTTTGCAACTGTTTGTAATGTAAAACTTAAATTATACACATGTAATTGTCATTTTTTACAGGCCCTTACTCCCCCACAAGTAATGATTATAAGTATGAAAAAATAACTATTTGCTTTTCAAAGGATACGTACAGCATTCTCTGGACTTCCCAGTTCCCATTGTTAATATATGCATTCCTAATCTTATCTAAATGCTTGTTTCTTTATTTAGCTCTTGTAGCCAGTAGTCCATGAGCTAAAACCTGGTTCCTAGTTGGATCTACTGTGTTGGGGGATAAAGTGCTTTACTTTGTGTACATGTATTGCTCTGTTTTGTCTTACTGACAGCGATGGAAAAGACTCCTCTTTTGTTAATTCTCTTGTAACGAGTTTTCCTCTAATGACCTTTTGTAAATCAACAAGTGTCACCACATTTCCAGAAAGTTGCATGTAATGCTTTCTTTAACGTGTATTTTTGACCAATCGAAGGTTTCTTCCATTTAGTATTTTGGCTTTGACCTCTTCAATTTATTGCACTTCAGGATTTCTAGCTTATGGACTAACTTTTTTTTTTAACTGTAAAATGTTAAGCTAATTGTTCTCAGTTTGTTTTTTCTTATTGTTTTTACATTGGACATTATAAACACGGGGATTCCTATTTTCTTTTTATAATTGAGCTTTTTTTGGTTCATCCGGAGCTGATTGGTTCCTGTTTGTTTTGCGCAGGTTTCAGAGTGATGAAAGGCAGCTGTGGGCTGGTGGAGCTTTGACCGGAGAGATGATGGTATCCAGCAAAGATCACTAGCTGATTGTAAGAGAATAACTGAAGAGCACTGTGGCCTACAGCACACTTCCTCTCTATTTACCAGAGTATTTGTTGTATCTTCAAAGTTTGGATGTTTTGCATTTATTTAGACGTTCCCGCATCCCTCCTTGTTTTTGTATTTATTGTTCTCATCTGCTATTTGTGAATTTATTACATTACTGAAATGTTAGCTTGGTTGGAGCAGATCACACATATATACAGTACTGTGGTAGCAAAGTTATGAAAAGCATTGTTCCAGTTTATCCTCTTTATCATAGTCATCAGTCTTATAATACATATGTTATTACAGTTTGACATTCATGAACATGCCGTATATACACACACAGGTAATTACACATAAATGCGACAAATAAAAGTTATAAACGCTCATTCGGGATTGTGATCCTTTGTGAAATAGTGAGTTGTGTGGCGTCACGTGTGAGCGACTGCTGGAGTGTTCGAGGAAGCATTTTCGGTTTCAGCTTTGCAGCTCCACATTTTATCTTCACATCAGCAGCTGTAGCAGAGCAATCAATACGCGTTCAAAGGTTAGAGAATCATCCACCCTCAGATTTACAGAAGTGTTTTCATCTTGAAATGTGACACATCAGAAATGATCAGACACTCATGAGATCAGTTAAAAGATGTGTGTGGATGAGCGTCCTCCACCAGCTCCATCGCTTTCAGTCCTGAGCTGATCAAGGAGCGCGGCCAGGATCTATATCACATTAGTGGCAAAGAGGATGATGAGGATGATGATGATCAGCACAATCACGCCAATTATAATCATCATTTTAATGTTTTTCCACCAGTATTTCCTGGCCACCCGAGTGGATGTTCTTTGGAACGAGTCAGCCTGAAAAAAAGGAGAATGAAGGAGGCTTAGTGAGGTGATGGAGGGAGTCCTCAGATCCTTAAAGCAGGACTCCACCAAGTTTTCACATCAGGCTGCTCGCAGGTCGTGAGGAGATCTGTTGCATAAGAGAAAAAACTTGTAGCTGTGGGTGAGGGGTCGAGGCCCCTTCAAAGGGTCATAAACTCAAACTAAAGAGTTGTGAGATGATTAATTAGAGACGAAAGGGAAAAAAACTTCCACAAGTTAGTTTTCATCTGCAGAGCGTTTCTCTAGTCTTTGCCTTTTTGTTAAATATTAGACAGTTTTACCACCTTGGGCTTTAAAAAGTGATATAAATGAAGCCTTTTGGGCAGTTTAAAGTGGAAATGTTGGATTAAATCATAACTTCTCACTGATGGTATAAAGCACTGTTTTATACACATATTCTATGTTTTATGTTAATCTGAAAAGTACTACAGCTGTCAGATGAAGGCAGTGCAGTACAAGAAGAGTATAAAGCAGCCGAAATGGGAAATACTCAAGTAAAGTACAAGTATCTTCAAACTGTACTTAACTGCAGTACTTGAGCCTCGTTGTGTAATGAGTCATGATTGAAAACCAATGATAAGCAGCTCATCAGGTACTCACAGACGCCTGCAGGTCATCGGTTTTGCCTATCAGGTCATCCAACCTGTCGCCCCTCTCCAGCACTTTGCTGATGTTGTCTTTCAGGATCACTTTCACCTCGTTCACTTGACTTTGCACTTGTTCAAGATTAGACGGCGAGCCGGAGGCCGACGTCTGGGGGATTGTGTCCGCCTGTGAAAAACGAGGACAAACTGGTCACAACCTCCACTTATTCACCAGCATGCGGAGCAGGAAACGGCGCCCTCTGCAGGCACAGCGTGGAATGAGCAAGCCTCACTTCCCGCAAGTGAGATAACAGGAAAAGGGCGCCATCAGTTTACAGAGGCCTGAGTGATTGTCACATGAAGAGCCGGAGCGCTGTGTCACAAAGTGAACCTGGTTATCAAACACCAGACCCGCAGAGGCTCATTTCAGATGACATCAAGATGAAAACCAGCGGTGACACCTGAAGAGGAGGATTTCAGATGAAAACTTTACATGAAAAGTGTTCACAGAGAGCCTGACTCACCATAACAGCAGCGTCTCTCAGTCAGAGCCAACAACAGAGCCTCAGACAAACAAGAAGACCTCCTCGGTGCTGCTGTCCGGTCCTCACAGCAGCATAAACAAACGCACAGGTCTGTGCTGGCTGTCTAAGAGCTGAACAAACGTATGCTGAAGGTTGCACCTTCCCTGCGTTACTCATTAACTAACCTGTTGCCTCAATCAAAGTCCCACTGGCCTGACAGGAAGCAGACATCCCTGCCTCAGAGAACGATCACTGACAAGCAGCGTTTCTATTTCCTGCTTCTCACGATCTAAGCTGCCACATATTCATCACACAGCAGCTTCAGATCAAAGATCATTTCAGTCTAACCGGCTAAAATCTCTCTGATACACACATACGTACCATCAGCTGGCCGAGCAGTGCTGGACTGGTAGTGTGAGCAAAGGGCTCTCTGTTCAACAGGGATATTTGCAAGGCAATAAAGGGTGAAGTCACTACTCTGTTGCTTCACTTCATTTCCTCATCCTGTGTGCTGCAGCTTCTCGTTTCAGCAGTAGAACAGCCAGCGGCTGACAGTTTGTGCTTCATTCATGCTGTTCAGAGGACAGAGTTTAGCTCAGGAAGGCGTCACACACTCAACTTTTCAAGATGAGATTAGCTGTAGACAGAAACTACATCATGAAATGTGTCACACCACCAACCAGCAGTCAGTAATCTGAAGTAGACCAACGTGTGACAATAAAACTGAGGGGTGGAAGAGTATTCAGGTCATTTAGTGACGTTAAAGGAGCAGTACTGTAATATATAAATACTGTGTTAGAAGTAAAACTGAAACTAATAAAAGTAATAATAATGAACTAATAGTAATAATAATGAAACGTGTGATAAAACAATGAAAATAAAATAAAGTAGAATTAAAACAACAGGATAAGACAAGACAAAGACTTTCCTTTTAAAACGTTTAGCGAGCTGACTTCACTGATCTACAGGTGGTGTGTTCAAGTGCTGCATCCACAATTTTCTTTGGAAATCAGAAAAAGCATAAAGATCTTTTACTTCAGTAACAGTAACAATACCTCAATTTAGAAATACGTTCTTACAAGTAAAACTCCCAGTAAAACTCATCTCATTATGCAGCCTCTCTCATTGTTCTGTTATCATCTACTATATTGATGCAGTAACGTATAAGAGGCATTTTAATGTTGCAGTGGGCTGCAGAGGAGCTTTTATTCATTTTTTATAATGTTTACTTTATAATAATGCGTTGTATTTTATATAGTCATTATGTAAAGTAACTACAGGTACATGATAAACATAGTGGAATATAAATATAAAGTAGTATGAAGTCAACAGATAATTCAGTATCTCAGTCACATAAATTCTAAATAGGACAGGAAATACCTCTATGGTACTTTGTTAGTACTACAGATGTACTTTCCTGATAAAGAGGATCTGGCCATGAGTCACTTTGGGAGTGTGCTGCTCTTCAGTGAAAGCTTGCCAAATACTGAAGAAACAGTATGAACGCTTAAAGTCACGTAAAAAGTCTGATGAGCTCATTTTCCAGCAGATCCAAGAAGCTTTTTAAAGAGTTTATTTAGCTGAAGAAGCCACGAAGGAACACTTCATCCTTCAGTTTAGCACAAACATTCAACAACAACACATCCAGAGATACGAGCTTTTCAGTGGGCAGGAAGGAATCTGACTGTGAATGAGCTGAACAAATAAAGGTTAAGAACAGACAAGACTATTATGTACAAATATATGACAAACTGGGTGCATATATAAAAATATAAAAAGCATCAGTGACCAACAACATCAATAATATGTCTGGATACGAGTGAAGTGTTTCTTCAAGGTACAAACAATACACACAGTGGAGTGCATGACTGTGTACAGTGGACGCATGTTTACATGTTTACATGTTTACATACAGCGTGCAGGATCATGGTGACAGTGTCAGTGCATGATGACAAGCACACGTAAGAAAAACGTGCATTTAAACTGTGAGAATATAACCTGTAATGACAGTAAGTGACTGTTTTAGTGTTGGAGGTTTATGGACAGTTTATGACTGATAACTGATCCTGTGTCTGCTTGTTTTGGTGCACAGAGCTCTGTAACACCCCCCAGAGGAGAGAGGTTGGAACAGGTCGTGTCCAGGGTGTGACTGGACGTGTCTAAATCCTGATTCACTGGCACCAATGATCTGCCAGACAAATGGAGTAAAAAGTAAAATATCGGAGAAGGAGTGAAGAAGAAGTGTAAAGTTGTCTAAAATGGAAACATGCAGGTAAAGGACCTTTAATTTCTACTTCAGTACATGAATAAATGTACTCAGTTACTTCCCACCACTGGGTAATTATAGGAATCATAGACTTGACTTTCATACAGCTCCTCAGTGAAGTAAATTTTCACCTGTAAGGTGTTCAGACATCACAGGCCACAAGTAAATATACTGGAGGATTCACATGAACACATGAATGTTCCAGTATTGAAGGGGTTAATCATGAGGGATGGCCACACCAGCTTGATCACCTGGACAATATAATGCGCATCATTATATTGGCCCTGCAATAAATCTGACCTTTGTGAAGCTTGTGATGATGAATGTTTGTGTAGCTGCAGCCACACAGGTGTGTACTTTCTTGGATAACGTCCTGTTTACTCCTCTGTGTTCACCTGGCAGCTTTAGTGGTTAATTTGCAGATTCAAATTAATAATTCAAAACCTGATCAGTAAATAAATTCTGACGTAATGTTATAAGTTAGAATTTTACAAACTTTATTTATTTCCAGCTTCCCACCAATACAAAAAGAAATTAATTATTTTTAGTTCCACTTTTACCAGCTGCAGAATTGATGAACTCATCAATGATTATGATACAATGATATAATATACACTCTTAAGAACTACATAATGAATACTTTTGGATTTTGAATGCAGGAAAAATGTGACTGAATTTCAACTATATTTACTGAAGTATTAGAGGTACTTGTATTATACTTCATTTTATGTGACTTTCTACACTCACTTCTACATATTTTGAATTCAATAACTTTAGCCCCATTATTTTATTTTATTTTATTTTATTTTATTTTATTTTATTTTGGCGCTTTACCGGCCGTGTTGCGTCATAACAGCGCCATCTTGAGGCTGTCCTGGCTGCTGCCTGAAGGACTTTCTCTTGAAAACATTCCTCCTCCTTCAGTCCCCACAGCCGTTCACTAAAGTTCCGCCTCAGAGGAAAATTTGTACTTTTCGAGGAATATTTCTCGTCTGCTGGTGGAAACCTTCATCAGTCTCTTTCCGCTGTGCTTCCGTTAAATCCTCCGGTCAGTCAGACTCTCCTCAGCTGAATCTTCACGGTTAATTATTTCTTTTTATAACCATCGTCGGCGGAGATCAGAGTTCAGCTCCACTTAAATAGTCCGACCTGCTGGTTTTAATTCATCTGAACTGCAGCGACCGACGAGCTCAACATGAACCCGAGCGGAACCAGCGGCGGCGGGAAGACTTTCCTGTTCACATCCGAGTCTGTGGGCGAGGGACACTCCGGTACTGTGAGCCCCGCGCGGACCGCTTATAGTACACACAACTGTGCAACTGTACTCTGAGTACATCATAGTTAACTGTGTAACTGCACTCTGAGTACACCCAGGATCACAGTTAACGGTGTAACAGTACACTGAGTACACACATGATCATAGTTAACGGCGTAACTACTCTTGAGTACACCTATGATTATATTTAACTGTAACTGTACTCTTGAGTACATCATAGTTAACCGTGTAACTGTACTCTGAGTACACTGCATGGACATGTGTGGACATGCTGAGGACTGTGTGTTTTGGTCAGTGGTGGAAGAATTAGTTAGATCCTTTACTTCATAAAAGTAGAAATACCACGATCTATAGATATTCCAAATGTTACTGAAGTAAAAGTACACAAGTACTATCTGTAAAATCTTGATGATTCATGATGCTTTTATGTTGAAACAGCTCTGAGATCAGCTCAAGAGTCGAACCGTTTTATTATGTGGCTCAGATTTGAAGTGTAAGTACTGAAAACAGTGTTTAAACATTGGCAGACGTGGAGGGCAGCCTGTGTTGACTCTGCGTTGTGTTTTCGCCTCAGAGGACGTTTTATCACGGCTTCATGCCCCCTTCATCATATCACATATTCTCCACAAGCTTTATTGAAAGATCAAGATCAAGATTTGGGAAAAATCCAGTCAGAAATTATCTGTATTTCCCAGTTTCCCAAATATTCCTTTAAATTGGGCTTTTTATCCTTATATTTCCTCATATAAATGCTGTCAAAGCCCTCTCCGTCCTGCCTGAGAGGAAATACGTCATATTTATTTATGTATTTACTTATATCCTTGGCAAATGTTGTTAAATTTAAATATATTTGGTGTAAAAAATACTGGAATCAGCCTAAAAAATGCCCGTTATACGTACCGGTGAGTTTGTAACTGTAACTATATTAAACCATGAAAAGTGATGGAAAAAACTGTGTGATGATCTGACAGCTGTTAATAATGTCTATTAAAATGAATTACATGTATGTTTATGTTCACAGCTTCTCTTCTTTGTGTCGCAGATAAAATGTGTGATCAGATCAGTGATGCTGTACTTGATGCTTACCTGAGTCAGGACCCGGACTCCAAGGTGGCCTGTGGTGAGTTCACTGTCCTCTGATCTATTGATGTTAGTATATGACTCTCATCAGCCTGGTTTCTATTTCAAGACTCATATGAGACACAAATTATTATTCAGAGTCGAGTAATTATGCGTCTTAAAACATGTCTGGACATGATCCTTAAGTACTTTCTGATAGAACTTCAGTGTGATTGAAAATCTGACTCTTGCCCCGTGGACCAAAGTGTAGCCGACAGCTCTTGCTTCAGTCTAGTTTGGAAGGAGTATTGATAACCAATGATTAAACAACCTCCCTTTAAATCAAAGTTCAGCACAGAGTTATGACACTGAGAAAGAGATAAACCTCGTCACTTTGTGCTCTATTTTCTATAAGCTGTGAAGAAAAAAGTACACAAGCGCTGACTGTTTTAGGAATTTATGATCAACTCTGATTGATCATCATATGTTTTGTTCCGTATGAGGCAGAAACACTTGGCGTCTGAGTCCAATTCCAGCTTGTAAAAATGTAATTTCTCGTTACAGAATGTGTGGCGAAGACTGGCATGATTTTACTGGCTGGAGAAGTGACATCGAAGGCCAAAGTGGATCTCCAGTCGGTGGTCCGAAATACCGTCAAGGCCATCGGCTACGACAGCTCTGCAAAAGGTGCCGTGTGGTGGGATTCAGCAGTCTTACTGAATATCTGAAGTTTGTGCAGAGTCTTGCAGGGAAATTCAGTGAATGAGTCCCAGCTGTGATCCGCAGGTTTTGACTATAAGACCTGCAACGTGCTGCTCGCACTGGAGCCGCAGTGTTTGGAGATATCAGACTGTGTGTTTGAAGGCCGGGACCAGGAGGACATCGGTGCAGGAGACCAGGTTCAGTGTTTCACCTTGAAGTCCTCAAATTCATGCAGTCTACATGTACATTGTTAAAAAATGTTTCCTTTGGCAGTAACTTGTTCACAACAACACGCACAGAAACGCATAGGATGCAATCCTGATGAGCTCCGACTTACAGCGGTCTGCGCTCTGTCTTTTATACTGTTCACCACACAAAGAAGAGGCAGCTGCCAAGACACCTGCAAAGTCATAGAAAATACCAGAGGGCTGATAAGCTGCTGTAAAGACACCTGCCAGATCATGGGAAAGTCCAGAAGGCAGCTGCAGAGACACCTGCGTAGCCCCTGATAATGATTCTCGATGAGATTAGCTGATTTCATAATTTCTCCGCTTTTTCTATGCTCGGTGCATCAGATGTTACTACGACATCACTCTTAACAAGTCAGCTGCTATCACAGATCACATCCTAACAATTTATTTCTGCAATATCAGGTTCATTAAATCAACTGTTATCAGCTGCCATTGGTTAGAACATTTTCCCCAGTTATCACATATCTTCACGTCTTATTTGAAAAACTATACTACAGTTTACAAACTTTATCATAAGCAAAGAACACATCTTACAAAGTATAAAGGCATACCACACACTACTATTGCTTTTAAGTGCACTTTTGAGATTATATTAAATCATAGTGAGATTAAATATTGAACCATAGAGTGATTATAAGAACGTTTAATCTATCAGTAGTTATAGCTAAACATTCAGATACGGATTGTAAGAGAATACTTGTTTAAAGACTTTGTTCAAACAGTAAGAGAGGCACAAAGCCACACAAAGAAGCTGCTGTAGAGACACCTGCAAAGCCATAGAAAACTGAAAAGGGTGCTCTGTGACTGTGATTTCATGATCTCTCTGCTTCTCCTTCACTTCTCTGCAGTGTCATGTTTAAAGCATCAGCTGCACTCTAAGCACATGAACTATTATCACAATATCGCATTATATTAAATCATCTTCACTTACAATATCATGCTCAACAAATCAGCTACTGTCATCTACCATTGGTTACAGTTGTGTACTACACTTGTGGTGGTGCCATGGGAAGTTGTGTGCACGATGTACACAAAACATAAATGTCTAAATAAACTTGAATTTTAATGAAACCGCTGATATGACTTCCATCTTGTTTGTCTCCTCAGGGTTTGATGTTTGGCTACGCCACAGATGAGACCGAGGAGTGTATGCCCTTAACCATCCTTCTGGCTCACAAGCTCAACTACAGGATGAGGGAGCTGTCACGCAATGGAGAGTGTCCTTGGATACTGCCAGACTCCAAATCGCAAGTGAGCCACCTCAGAAGAAAAACAATGGGGGCATTTTAAAAACCTACGCTGGTGCACTCGGGGTTAATTGCTGTGAAGTGCAAAATTGCTGGTGTGACTCTGACCTTTTGTTCCATGACTTTCATCACCTCTCGCCCTCATTTTCTGCCTATTAGAGGTATAAAAATGCCCTATCCTGACTGTTCCTGCAGGTCACAGTGGAGTACAGAGACAACATGGGAGCCATGGAGCCCCTGCGTGTTCACACTGTGGTACTCTCAGTACAGCACATCCCAGAAATCACGCTGGAGGAGATCAGACGGCATCTGATGGAGAAGGTGGTGAAGGTCGTCATTCCTGCCAAGTACTTGGATGACAAGACCATCTACCATCTTCTGCCAAGTGGGAAATTCCTTATAGGTGGCCCCCGGGTGAGTAAGGAATAACCACAGAGGGACACATGGTAAAAAAAAAGATAAATCAGTGCATTTGTCAGATGTTTGTGTACAAGCAGGAGTTGACTGATGTTTTTGTATCACCAGAGCGATGCAGGACTGACAGGGCGTAAAATCATAGTGGACACATATGGAGGATGGGGTGGGCACGGCGGAGGGGCTTTCTCTGGGAAAGACTACTCCAAAGTGGATCGGTCCGGAGCTTATGCGGCTCGCTGGGTCGCCAAGTCTTTGATCAAAGCTGGACTGTGCAGGAGAGCCCTCGTTCAGGTGAGGACGTTTAAAGCTGCACTCGTTACTCAATCAAATTTAAATAATACTGCTAATTAGAAAAAAAAGTGAACAAACTACATTTTCAGTGACAACAAATGTTTGAACTAAACTGAACAAAATGACTCGCATCACCAAAGTGATTTGTAAATTCAGATCAATTGGAAAGTGGAAGCTAGCAAGCTAGGCTAACTAGCTTCCATGCAGACAGGGGAGGTTAGTTAGCCTAGCTCGCCAGCGCTAGCACTGAGTCCCACTAAACTTTTCTTACATATTATTTCTGTTATTTATCTACGTTTTGAATGGAGTACATACACTGATTCCTTGTCTTTTATGCACTTTAGATCTCTTATGCTATCGGTGTGAGCCATCCACTCTCCATCTCAGTGTTTCACTACGGCACGTCGAACAGGGATGAAGACGAGCTGCTGCAGATTGTGCAAAAGAACTTTGACCTGAGGCCTGGTGTCATTGTGAAGTATGTCTAATTGTTTTCATAGCTGCAAGTATTGTATTTCCATCTTTTTCTGTAAATTTAACATTGAAATATTGATGTGTTTCTTTTACAGTGAGCTGGGTTTGAAACGGCCAATTTACCAGGCCACTGCCTGCTATGGTCACTTTGGCAGAGAGGAGTTCCCCTGGGAAAAACCAAAGTCTCTGGTGTTTTGAGGTTGTGGTCGATCACATTCCAGCTATAAAACAATCAAGAGTCCATTTTGTTAATCACAGATTTCCATGTATTCTGAATACAGCTGCATAACTGAAAACATAAGTGTCTTCTCTCTGTTCGTCTTAATTTCTTACCTTAAACTGTGAAGGCAGTGGCCAGTGCCTTTGTTCAAAAATACATTTTGATTTTGCTTTATTATTTTTATTTTTTTTAACAAAAAACCATGATCGAGGTACTTTCTTGTAAGAGAATCTGTAGTTGTCGCAAAATCATTATAGAATGAATGTGGTACTTTTAGGGAATCTTGGAGTAAATATGTGACACTGTCAAATTTATGAAAATCATGTATTTTGGTAATATGTAATAAATATTTGGTGATTAAAAAGCTCCATAAAAAACTCATTGTTGTCTTTTTTTTTACTAGTGGTAGAATATAAGACTTCCTCAAATACTTTACTTTATTCACAGAAGAAATGTACTTTTTACTCCACCACATTTATTTTATAGCTAGGAGTTAAAATTTTACACATGTTTGTGCATTGAAAATTAAATGCTTAGCTTAGCTTAGCATAAAGACTGGAAACAGCTAACAAAAATGGCTGTTGGTTAGCTTGTATCAAAAGATAAATACCTACAAGCGCCTACAAAATTTAACAATTACAAGTAAGATATAATAAGTTAATTTATGAATGTTTTAGGGTAATGTTAGCTGTGTCATCCTGTTTATAGTCGTTACGCTAACCTAAACTAACAACCTCCTGGCTTTAGCTACATATTTAGTGCAGTCATAAGAGTCAATCAGTCCTCATCTAACTCTCGCCAAGAAGTTGAATTATGTCACGAAATGTCAAAATATTCTCGTGAAGTTATACCCATTCGTTTTATGACTAGCAAATAAGGCTGTCAAAAAAAAAAATGTAGTGAAGTAAAAAGTAGGCCACAACATTTCCCTCCAAATTGTAGTGCAATGCAGCTAGCATAAAGTAGCAGATAATGGAGATACTCAAGTACATGTACCTCAAAACTGTACTTACTTACGTACAGTACTGGAGTCAGTGCAGTGAGTTACTTTCCACTGCTGCATTGAGTATTTTTGCTTTTCATACTTTAAGTACATTTTGCCATCAAAACGTACCTACATTCACATTAATAACATTTTCAATGCATGATTTTTACTTGTAATGGAGTACTTTCACAGTGGCACCGTTACTTAAAAGCCCCAGTAGGTATACTTCTTCCCTTAAAGAAACCTGCGATAACTGTAACGTCCACTGGATGGAGGTACAGGTTCAATAACATCTTTTCAGGAGGCAGGAAAAACATGGCAGACTCGATAAAACAACAGAAAACACAGCTGAAAGTTGAGCTGCTGCCGTTTTATATCACACTTTACAGCTTTAGAAGTGGGAAACAACCTTTCTCCCTCTGGATAGCCGACCATTAAAGCAACCACAACATATTTACATGTAAACTACGCGAGTTTTACAGTTGAGGGCGATGATAAACAAAGGCGAAGGTTTACACCAATAACAAACAGCGAGACAGAGAAGCAGCGATGTTACGGCGCACCGGATTGGCTGAAGCAGCAGCGACACAGGCGGAGGACTGGTCGAGGTGTGTGCTGCTGTACTTCACTTGAAAAGTTCACGACTTTTTAGATTAGACTTTGACCGACAGGGTCGCTGCAAAATCCCGCAAGACTTCACGCATGTGGATTACTTCTGTCCTGGATCCGCGCGAGCTGAGTTTGAGTAAATCACCTGGAGGTTTTACAGGTTTTACAAGAGAAGAGGCATTCAGGGTGTGTCTGGATATTCAATAATCTAACTTTTTATGTCAGCGTGAGCATTTGGAGGGGTTTTTCTTGTAAGTGAAAGGAAGGAGACAGTCGGCTGAAACCTCCGCGCCATCATGCCGGGGAGCGGTGGGGTGTACGCGGTGAAGAGGAGGAAGAAGCCCGTTCAGAAAATGTAAGTTTAAATGTTGAAAATGTTGTGTTTACTCGTTTATATGTCACCGCAGGGTATGAAACAGTCGCAGCGCTCCCCACAGGCCTTCAGTCAGTGGGCGGGGTTAACGCTGGTCACTGTCACCACCGCCGTAATATTACTGCGTAACTTCTAACAGTCGTAGTAAACCCACCCGTCATTTGACGTCCACCTCGTGTTTCCACCAAGGCAAGTTAGATTTGGGTGATTTGAGATTTCCGGGCGGTGGGGGTGGATGGGTGGGTGGGTACAGGGAGCTCACCTGCAGCAAATATGACGTCAAGAGTAGATAAGGTGAGTCGGTCAGGTGATAGCGGCTGTGGTGGAAGGAGCGGCAGTACCACAGTCAGTGTAGAAATACTGTTACAAGTAAAAATCGTACATTATAATGTTTACTTAAGTAAAACTACAAACGTTAAAGTGCTAATCAGTGGCCCATGTCAGAACATTATCTGTTATTGGATTCTAATTATTGATGAGTTCATTAGCTTAATGTTGCAGCTGGTACAGGTGGATTTAATTTGCTGGGTGGTTGTCAATGTCCTTGTAGTGATCAGTAAAGTTTTATTTTAACCTATAGTAGTACAGCATAATTTATTTAATGCTTACATATTGTATTGTTATGTATCTGCAAAGTAACTGAAGTTATCATGTAAATGTAGTGGAGTAAAAACTACAGCATTGTAGCAGAGTTGAAGTTAAATTGCTTAGATGGTAGGAAAGTACAAGTACCTCAAACTTGTGCCAATGGGCAGTACTTTGCTGCTGTCCATGACCGTAAACAACCCGATGAGCTGATTAATGTTAAAGTACTTCATGTGATGTCCAGCAGATATCCTGGGATTCATTGTGTTTACTCTGGCTTCATTTATTTACTCCTTGCTGGGTTTTTTCCTCCAAATATACCTGTGACAACCAGAGACGACTGCCACCATTTCATCCATCTGCCTGACTTTGGGCTCTCGCCGTGCTCCATCTCCTCGTTCCTGCCGGCTTTGTTCTCGCTCCTCTTCGCTCCATCTCTTTTCTTAGATCAGTGTTTATTCAGGGGGGAGATGGCACACAGGCCTGCTGCCTGTCCCGACATGTCGGGGAGGAATGACGTTGTGGTAATTTGTAGTAACGATGGCAAAGGCCAAGTGGAAGATCAACAGACACACGCTTCATGTTCCCCTTAACTGTAATCAGTGATCTGACTTTTCATCCAGCGCCATCATCAGGTCAAAATCTCACTTTGTTTATGTCCAAAACAAAAAAAAAAAACACTCCCACCAGCCTCAGCTGACCTTTATCAATTGTTAGCATGTTAGCATGCTAAACTAAAATGTTGAACATGTTAAACATTATCCTTATTTAGCATCGGTGTGCTAGCATCGTCATTGTGAGCGTACAAGCATGCTAACATTTTAGCTTTAGTTATTTGTAGATTTGTAGTGACAGTTGACACAAGCAGGACGATTTGTTCAGCTTTTGTGAAGATGCAACTGATTTAGCTTCCTTTTTTTTTATTTATGCTTTATTTTCCTGCTATAGAGCTGTGTAGCTTAGCAACATAGCTAACCTACTAAACCTGCTTTAGGATTAGAGCTTAAAATCGATTAGTTAAATGAATAGTTTGGGCTATAAAACATCGTAGTTTTTGTCATAAGAATATTCGCAATAGTATTTTTTAGTGTTTCTATAATCTGTAAATAATGTACTTATACATAGTTTATTTTTATTCTGTAGTCTTTATACTCTTCATCTTGACCCTTCTGTGCCACTGCTCTAGCTGTTTTTGCTTTTTTAATATTTGCTTTCTGTAACAACTTAATTTCCCCGTGTGGGATTAATAAAGCCTTACCTTAGCTTATCTTACTACTGATTTCCAGTGAACTGTGTTGACTTCATTTCAATGGTTAATTCTCAGTATGTCTCATATTGATCAGATATAGTAGGTGGCCTGGCGGTTAGCAGCGCTGCCTTACAGAGGAAGGTTGTGGGTTTGATTCCTCGCAGTTTCAGGTCCTTTCTGTGTGGACTTTGCATGTTCTTTCCTCTGGTTTCCCCCACCATCAAAAACATGCATATTAGGTTCATTCTCCTGTCCGTGCCCTTCACCACGGCCCTGGCTTACAGCTGGAGTCGCTCCCCGCCGCTGCCGCCGCCGTGGGCTTTAAACACAGAGATGCTTATTGTGATAATCAAACCTGATTTATTTTGCAAAGACTAACAGAGCGAATGTGGAAACTAACGTCAGAAACAACATTCCTCTTTGTGTGTTTCTCAGTCTTGAAATGATAAAACGATGAACCACACGTTCAGCCTCTGCCTGCTCTTAAAACCAGGAAGTTGAAGCTTTGTTTGATGTGGTTCACAGTTTATTTGGGCTGCGACCGACATCGTCTCTGAGAAATTCTACACTGGAATTTTCTGTGGATGTATTGTTGTCAGTGTGTCAGTGTGGCACACACGTCTCCTACGTCCACGCACACACGCGCTCAGATGTGCTGCGTGAGCGTGTTACAGGATATGAAAAATCTGCCTCCTACCAAAACTCCCTCTTTAAATGGAAATTCCTCTGTGTGCTGTAGATCGTCAGAGCAAATATGTTTCGGCAGGCAGCATCACTGAACACATCCTCTTGTCTTGTGTGTTGTTTTAAAGTTCAAAGCCTCCACCTGCGAAGACCAATCCGTCCAAACGCCACCGGGACCGTCTGAACGTGGAGCTGGAGCGTCTGACCAGCCTGCTGCCTTTCTCCCAAGAGGTCAGAGGTCGCCTGGACAAGCTGTCTGTGCTGCGGCTCAGTGTGGGATACCTCAAGGTCAAGAGTTACTTCCACGGTTAGTGACCTCTGCCTTAACTAAGAGTGAAGGTTGCACAGAAAAGGTGGTATGTGTGTGAAATATTCAAATGAAGAGACGGCATGTGTGTGAAAATATGTTGATCCAGACATTTTTGTGGCTGAGCTCCGAGTGTTTGGGGGTGTCAGAGAGGGAACCTGACACTGGGAATAATGAATGGGAGATCAGCCGGAAGGGAAACAGGAGAGAGAGCTGCAGGGCAGATGGAGTCTGGGCAGAGGAACATGAGACGGGCAGGCTGGAACAGTACGTCTTTATTCTGATGCTGATCGACACACCCAGTCAGAGGCGGCAGTTGGTCGCCTGCGCCATCAGCACATTGTCTGGGTGTCAAAATGTGTCACTGAAACGATGGAGTCGCCTTCCCTTCAGCATAAAGTGTGATTAAGGTGTTCAGTTTAAGCACATGATCAGTTTAATTGCATGCTGCCTTTCTGTTGACATAAAGGGCCATTCCAGTGTTTTCGCATGCGTAAACCAGAAGGTATGATGATATTCTATATTTTATTATCGACAAAAGACCAAAAGCAGCAAGTTTTATCAGAGTGTCAAGGCCTGATAGATCCTCTTCCTGTGTCCCAAAAACGATTGAAAGCACATCAGTGAGCCTCTCTGCTGCTCTGGCTGACATGCTCCTTCATCACCATGAACACACACACTTTACTCTATTTTAACTCAATCACACACACACCGTCCTGCTGCCTCAAACACTCACCGAAGCACCAAATGTGGATTAATACGCCGCTGAAAGTAGTCCCCAAGAAATGCTCTTTTTCCTCTGCAGTCAGCAGGTGTTTTGGAAATGAATGAGCATTTATGACCTTTTTATTTTGCAAGATTTTGCATACTCATTAGCAACCAATGGGCTTGGAGCTACGAGCTGCAGACAGCGCAGGGAAGTCAGGAAGAGACTAACATGTTGTTGGTTTGTTGACTAGAGAAATTCAGAATGACACCACGCTTCTCTTTTCAAGTTTAACCACGAAGCACCCGTCAGTTCATGAATTCATGTGGCGTCACAACTTAAAGGGCTACTCCGTGGCTGGAAAGACGGCCTTACGTGTTTCTGAACGCATACAGCAGCCTCATGGCCGCCGAAAGAAACACTTCATCTGGAAGACTTTTGCAGGCAAATGAGCGCAGAGCTCTGGGCGCAGGCAGCATGGTGGGAAGTTTCACGTCGTCGATTTGCATATATAACCCACATTTTAAGTTTCCCTTTAAATGTCAGGCCTCAAACATTTACATTGCGAAAGGATTTCTGTCGGCGTCAAAAAGAGCTCCAGACGTTTAGTCTCTACTACTCAAGTCCGGCCGAGATATCTGGGTTTTTAGTCCCAAAAGCAGCGGATCCTACATTTCCCACAATGCAACTCAGCTGCATCTTTCATTAGACCCTCACTCCCTGTTAATCTACATCTTCCACACCCACAGTTTGTCCTGCAGATCTGTCGTCTCCAAGCCTGAACCGGCCTTGACGACGTCGCCAGTGGCCATTTTTCACAGGTTTTCAGTGGCAGAGTTGTCCTCCGGTAAACTGACATTTAGGTGTAAAAACAGTTTGTTTGGTATGGTAGAATCCAGTCAGAGTAAACCAAGACGCTTCCACCAGCTGCTGGCTGAAATCCACTGAAACAGAGGCTCCATTCTGGCTGAATTGTTAGAAACTGGAGCCGCTGTGGCCCCAGATTTTACACCACAGAACAGCAGAGTCCAGCAGGCCTCTCCCCTCGCTGTGTGCCTCTCTGGCTCCGCTATCAGCCGGCCGATCGCTGCTGTTGATGGAGCAGAGGGGGGATGAGGCTCGGTGGCACGACATGAGGGCTCTTGGCAAGGCTGAGTGTTTGTGAATGGAGCTCAGTCCGACCGCAGCTTCGCGTTACCTGAGAGCTCATCCGTTACAGAAGCCCGTTAAAGTGTGGCCACAGACGTATGTCGTTCTGAATATGTTTTTAAAACATGTTCAGCTGAAGGTTGACAGAAAGCAGAGTGTGAGCTGCGAGTTGCAGCGTAAGAAGAAGAAGTCTGCGATGAAGCTGGTGGAAGTCACTCCGTTTCCAGGCCTATCAGATGAAGACAGTATCTTCATCAGCACATTCTGCCCTGTGCCGTCATACGTCGTATTACGCTCCCCTTATCTCCTCTCAACTTTGATGTTTGTGCAGCCCGACATCACACACCAGCTGTTGTCAAACGCCGCTGTGCTGAATTTAGCGTCACCCGCCAAACAAGCAAAAAAAAATGGACATTCAAGTGTCAAACTGGAGATCGCCGCCAGGCACAAGGTACTTGTACTTGTGTGTTTTGTGCAACTGTATCCTGCAGTGTGAGAGATATTAAACTTACCGGTTACTTTAGTGCATGACTTGAGTAAATGTACTCAGTTACTTTCCACCACTGTTTGATGACTCCTCAAACGTTTTTGGTCATTTGAGCCTCTTCCGCTCCAGTTTCCTCGTCTTTTATCTCCCTGCTGTAACAAACATCGTGTGGACATAAAGCGGTGATAGGAAATCTTCCTGACCCAGATT
Source organism: Chaetodon trifasciatus (assembly GCA_037975065.1). Lineage (NCBI taxonomy): Eukaryota > Metazoa > Chordata > Actinopteri > Chaetodontiformes > Chaetodontidae > Chaetodon > Chaetodon trifasciatus. Next base: position 2,174,914 of record JBBMOE010000003.1, read on the forward strand.
TGGTCTTGGGAAACAGAGGCTTTGTGTGTTTGTTCAGGTGTAACCCAGCGGCTCATGAACACTGTGTCTGCCATGCCTTCATCTGACGGCATCACGTGGCTGAGCGTTCAGGTCTGGTCAGGACTTATTTCCTGGTTACGATCAATGTAAGAACCATTTCACACCTTCAGCTAAAGCGTGAAGACTGCTCTTATGCACAGGGTGGACACAATAACATGAACAACCCTCAGAAGCTGTGTGGCCTCTGATTGTAAGTTTGAATTAATCTCCACGGCGAACCTTCTCTATTCTGTCCGATTCTGTGCTGAAGTGAGACAAACCTGGTTATAACCAAACCAGTTCTGTAGGGCTGTTTGGAGTCCACATCACCTCACAGGTACAGGGAAACAGTGAACTGTGGGGAGGATAAGATTTGGAAGAAATTCCATCCTCGTGGTGGCACTCGAGGAACAGTCAGGGAATAATTGACTTCATGAGGCTTTGTCCTCTGGGGATCATGAATGTTCATGCAGAGCTTCGTGCCAGTCCATCCAGTAGTCTTTGAGATATTTCAGTGCGGAGCGAGCGACGCTGAAAACACGGCCATCACAAACTTTCTGGGATGAAAGCGTTTCAGTTTTCATTGTCGCTTTTCTCTCGGTGGTCTCCTGAATTTCTTCCCACTCTCCATCTTATCTCCCGCAGCAGTTTCCTCTGATTGTGGAGGATGTTTGTTCACGGCCCAATAATGGGCCCCATGTTTAAGGCTGAACACAACAAAGCCTTCAGAATAACACCACTTTCATTCGGTCCTCACGCAACCTTTGATGTCTCTTTTTATTGACTGTTGAAGTGTGTTTGGACGTTTTGAACCTGTTGTTGCATCAGTGAGGGAACAAACCAGGGAAGGGCTGCTGTGTGTCTGCCTTATTGTTACAGTTAAAGGCTGTAAGATGGAAACAGATCTGTGTGCATTGCCCACCTGCACATATCAATAAACAGAGAACATCAGACTTCACAGGTGAACATTTTACTTAAAAACAACTCCCCCCCCACACTGATCTCTGGGAAATTAGGCTGCAGGTGCCTCATTTATCATCTTCATCATCATTTATCATGAAGGTCACACGGCCTATAAAATAGGAAAACGCTTCCTCTGGGGACCATGAACCTGCTCAGGACGTTTCATGGCGATTTTCACATTTCTTTTCAATATCTCCTGCTCACAGTTGCAAATTTTGACCTGACGGTGGCACTAGATGAAAGTGAAGAGGTCGCCAGAATCATTAAGAATCATCTCCTGGGGACAACGAGTATCTACTGCAAGTCTGACCATGTTTCATGCAGTGAACGCAGACCGCGGTCGGCTTCTGTCAGCAGCTCAGAAATCGACTGGATCGTCACTTCTGGACAGACTTGTTCCTTCAGTGGGACTGACGGAGCCCCAGGTGATGCTGCCGTCGCCGGGAGCAGAGGTTACCATGGTGAACCCTTGTCACCGTAGCAACAGAATCCAGAGTCTGAGCCGCTCAGGATGTCTGACACCACGGGGGGGGGTTTGTCTCGTTTGGGCCGCGGTTGCCTGGAGAGCTGGATGTTCACGCCCGCTTCCTGTGTTTGTGGATAACGAGGGCTGAACGAGGTTGAACGGAGGTCAGCGCTGTCGTTAACTCGGCCTCCAGATAAATCTGTTTCCACTCTGCTGAGTCACAAACAGGCCAGAGATGCTGAGTCCGGCTTCATTTGGATGAATTTTAAAGGCGTTACGGGAGCAGCACGACTGATGCTGATAGTGGAGGGTGGAAATAACAGAGTACATGTTGTGTGTTAAGTGGTGGAAATGCATTTACTCAAATACTTTAACGACAATTTTGATGTACTTGTACTTGATTTGAGTATTTCCCTTCTAAGCTACTTTATACTTCTACTCCAGTACATTTTAAGGGCAAATATCGTACCCTTTACTCCACTACGCTGATCAGACAACTTTACTTCTCACGTCACTTTCCATCTCAGCGTTATGATGCATTTTAGTTCATTTCTTTTCATTGTTTTGGTTGAGTCTCACAGCTCTCATCGACCCCGTTTTGCAGCAGCAGCATCAGGAGGCTGTTTTCAGTGAAAAAAACTCTGAAGCTGAAGAGCAGGTGTTTCCCACACCATGTCAGCCACTCCTTGTGTTGCGTTCAGGGACTGCCCCGAAAGGTTAAGTTTATGTTATTTCTTTATAGCTGAAAAAAAGTAATTGGGTTTTTTGTACTTATGAATCGCCTCATAGGTCAGATCAAACGGTCTAGCAGGCCGTACGTGGCCCGGAGGCCAGAGGTTGCCCGCCCCTAATCCTAAAAGATAATTTTACTCCCAATGTGTGAACTTTCAGTGTTGTCGAGTTTTGAAGAGAGCAGATATTCTGCAGTTGTTCTTCTTTCTCTGAAGATGTCTGAAACAAGATTACAGCAATATCTTCAAAACATGTTAACCACCATCTTAACCTGAAGCCCACCTCAAACCAGAGCCCAGTTGGTCTCCTCTGAACACAGGACGGAGATTATTGACGATGACACTGCTGATGCTGCCTCTGCATCGCATCTCATCGCACACAGCCCACATCTGGCTAGCTTCATCAGCAGCGAGTTACAACGTATTAGCAACTTTAGCCAGCCTGTTCAGTAAAACATGAATCATTAAAAAGGAAATGTGGTTCGTTTTGTGTATGTTTTTCTGACGTTTCGAGCTCTGAGTCAGGTTTTATTTTACCTTTGACGAGTGCTGATTAGCAAATGTTAGCATGCTAACACACTTTTTAAGTTTCTACAGCCAATGGAAAACAAGCTCACTGCACACACTCAGAATGTATTTTACACATCGTTCATGCAGACTTTAGCGCCGCCCACTGGCCCGGCATGCTCGTAGCACTCTGAATCATTTTTGTGTTCATGTGCTACGAAGATATTTTGGAAAACGTCGGCCGTGAGGACAGAATTCTCTTTTTTTTTTTTTTGTAAATATCCGTATTCGTCTGGTCTTCGGTCCCTCGGCTGAGTCTGAAGGGTTGCAGCCCTCCGTCAGCCCCCTCTCCACCCTCCAGGCCCTCGTCTTTGGGGAGGCGTTCTGACTCTGCGTGTGAACCCTCTTCCTTGAGAACTCCAGAGTGCTGAGCTGAGGAGGAAGAGGGGGAGAGCAGAAGGGAGGAAGAGGAAGGGAGGCAGGAAAGGATGGAAGTGAAGGGAGGGGGCCAGGTTACAGATTCAGGTTAAAGCCTTTCTGAAGCAGATAAATCAGCTTTTAAGTCAAACTTGTTTCGTCTTCGTCGTCGCTTTCGTCCCATCTCTCCCTCGAGCTTCGCACTCGGCCGCATGTTGATGTGTTTCGTGAATCTGAGCGGATCCCCGGAGTCGGTTACAGTTCAGGCTGTAATAACAAACTTGAGATTCTTTCGGCCCTTTGAGTTTGTAGAAAGCTGCTCTTGACCGAGATGACAGGGCGAATTCCTGGGTTTGTGGGGGGGAGACGAGAGGCAGATCCAGTGGGTTTGTTTTAAAAAAGGGGGGAGGTAGGCGGT
>JBBMOE010000003.1:2178845-2228659 GCA_037975065.1 Chaetodon trifasciatus
AGGCGGTGGGAGGGGGAGGGGGAGGGGAGGGACGTTTGTTAGCGTGCCATAGACTCATTACTGCGAGGAAAGGAAAAGTTTTGCTTAGCTGACTGAAGCCAGTGATCGCAGATTAGATTACACAAATTTAGCCAAAGCTTAAAATCACTTATTTTTAACACAAAGGAAAAGTGCTGCTCTGTCCCGTTTGACTGACTTGTGTCGAGCGGCGTGCTCTGGACAGACTCTCTGCATGCACCGTGTTTCCTGCTTATACTGGTGAGCTTCATTTGCAGCTAATTCTGGGAGAAATCTGCATGCGTTTATCTTACACAAATGTACGAACACTTTGCAGATGTGCACACTGAACAGCTCGTGGAGGTGGAAGCCGCCTGCGTTTGGCCTGCAGGACGGCGCCGACGCGTCCGTCGGCTCCACAAATAAAGCAGAGAAACATCAGCAGCGTTGCAGAAACGCACAGATGCACAACAGCGACGTGCTTTTGTTTACTTTGGAATGTTTCTTGCTTCTCGGAGCATGTAGTGACGAGTCCTTCAGCTGGAGGTAGACACGTTTCTGCTTTAACTCATCATTAGAAGTGATTGTTGATTGCACAGCGTACTGCCTATAGAATAATGACCCCATCAGGTTTAGATCAGTTCCCATAATCATGGTTTCATTATGCAATTCTGCCTGGGAAAATCACATTTATCTACACAGTACATTTTATTCAATGTAAGCTAATTATGCTTCAACTATAACAAAATAAAATTGGACCGTATTTAAATACACATAAAATAAAAATTTCCAGTTCGGCTGACTGGATTGAGCTATTTTGTAGAAACGTGAGATTCAGAAATGGAGGAAATAAAGAGCTCACCTGGTGAGCCGGATGAAGAAAACGTCGTCGCGCTCAGATCTGTGCAGAAACCTTCAAGGCATGAACATGTAATAAATGAAGCAGCAGCACAGAAGGTCAGAACAGCTCAACCTGATTCGCCTTAATGCAGAACACTTGTGTCAATCAGGTGAAGCTCTCTGGACAAACATCAGGGGAGCTGCAGTCCTGGGTAGAGAGGACTTTGCAGCAATGGAGGTGAATGCAACAGCATACAGCGTGAAGCATCTGCTGTAGTTTATTCACTCAGACTCAGTGTTATGAAGGTGTAACCTGGACACGGCTAGTTTCCCTGTTTAAGGGGAGCCGAGAGTCTGTTCAGAAACAGGCCATATTTTATTTTTAATGCTCTTTTAGAAACTCTGAGAGGTGGATCCTTAAAGTGTCCGGTGAGGGCTGGAGGTGTGAGTTAAGTTCACACTGCTCCAGGTCTCCAGTCTGTCCTGGAGGATCACCAGGAGACCGAGGCTGGATCTGAAAGACTCCACGCAGATGGGACAACCTGCAGAAACCCTGCAGACGAGACAAGTTGATCCCTTTAATCGGTTTAAGTCTGTTTTGATGGTGTGACTGTAGGTGTGGTAATCTCTCACGCCGTCGAATTTTAGCCCGTTTGTTGTGAAACTTGTTGATGTATCGTTCATGTACTTCTATTGTGTGGTATGCGTTATATCTCAGTGTTATTGTTTTGTCATTTTTAGATGTTTTTTGTATTTGTTGTCATCAGGGCGTCACTGTGAAGGAGAGCTTGTCCTCAGAGGTCAAAGATCATATGTAAGATGAGTCAGAGACATGCTTTTTCCATGTCTGTCCTCCCTAACTTCTGTGTTGATCTCACTTTGTGCCCTTTCGGCGGCGTCAGGACCTTGAAAATCAGTCTTTTGAGGAGATTTTTGGCTGAGTCGTTTGTTCTTTTGTGTTTTCCAGCAGCGTTCCAGAAACGGTTGCCACCTCCCGCCTCTGCCAACGGAAGAAATGGACCGTCGGTGTCCCTGGATGGAGTCAGCTTCTCAGAGGGAGAAGTCCTCCTGCAGGTACAGCAGCAAACCACTGGATTACATGAGTGGATTTGTCCGCGTGCACGTGTGTCATTTTGTATTTCTGTTATTTCTGTAGGCTTTAAACGGTTTTGTGTTGGTCGTGACGACCGATGGGACGGTCTTCTACGCGTCCCCGACCATCCAGGACTTCCTGGGCTTCCATCAGGTAAAACTGTGACACCAAATGCCGTAAATTCAGCTTCCTTTGTACCAGTGCTGGAGGAAGTATTCGAGCTTCACTGAAGTATCACAGCGTAGAAATACTCAGCTACATGCAGTTCATCAGGAGCATTAACAGAAAAGTGTCTCAGAAGTAAAAGTACTCGTCCTGCAGAGTGGACTCACTGTGACTGTGATGTCTTTTGATTAATTATTGATCTCTGACAGCTGAAGACGCATTTTGTGTATATTTTACACAACAGTCCTGCAATAAATCCAACAAATTACTTGTCTTATGTATATAGTATTTGATCATGTGTTTATATTTTAGAGTTTACTATATTTTGTGTATTCTGCTGTGTTTTATTCTTTATATTGTGTATTATATAGATACTCTATAGATGTATTTCTTATTTATATGCGCAGGTTTTTTTATGTATGTTCTGTATTGAACTGTTGTTTCTACAAATCTCTCTCTGCTTGTGTTGATATGTGTTTTACTGTGCATTACTGCGTCTGTCTACTCTGAGTGTATTGCATATACAGAGAGGTGTTTCTATTTTTTTGTCCATCCCATTTATATCAATGAGGGTAGGTTAAATGATAGAAACACCTCTGTGTATAATGCAGCACAGCTCAACAGCACCTCTCTAAAACTGTTTCAGTGTAACCTGCATGAAGGAAGTTTTACTGCACGGTGGTATTCGAGTGCAGTAGTTTAAGCGAGGTGTACTTAAACTGGTACCTGGATGTTATTGTGGTGTTAACTACAGTTATCATTGTCATAGAAACTTTGTATGCATGTACAAATTTGCAAAGTGAGTAAAAAGTGCAGTATTTTTCCTCTGAAATGTTGTGAAGTAGAAGTGTAAAGTAGTCTAAAATCAAAGTACTTTCCCTTCCTGTCTGTCTTCAGTCCGACGTGGTCCACCAGAGTGTTTATGAGCTGGTTCACATGGACGACAGAGAGATGTTCAAGTGTCAGCTCCACTTCGCCCTCAACCCCAGCGAGAGCGACGCAGGCGTGAGAGCGGAAAGTACGAATCGAGCCGTCTGGTTCAAACATAAAGCATGTTTTATTCAGGCATCCTCTCGAGGCCTGTGGGTCCTGATTCAGGTGTTTGAAGCTTTGGCTTCTTCAACACCTGTTTTGGGAGGGAGACATTTCCTGTGTGTTTGTTCAGTTATTCACCTCGGCTGGTGAAGTGGTTCTCTGCAGTAAACACCACTTCACGTCCTTCACGCTGTAATGTGTCGATGATGAGACGTTCTCACCTGACAAGAGCGCAGAACATTTGGCATTGAGGCCCGTGATGGCATCTTTAGAGCAGCTCCAGATCTGCGTCCTGATACGTTATCTGGATAATAAAGCATCTTGCCTTTGTGTTTAGACCTGGTATATTTAATGCTCTCTCGTTATCCTCGTTGAGATCAGATCTCTGTCCCCCAGAGCAAAAACCTGCATGCGAGTAATCTGAGGTGGCGGCAAATCAACCCCAGACTCCCTTAAAAAAATCAGAGTTTTGTGAGTTGTTGCTGTACCGGCATGCAGATACTCTTGGTAACGCTCCAAACAAACATTGCAATGCTCAGTGAAGGCAGAGAAGGAGAAGACTGTTCGTAAACATGGTTGTAAATAAAGCAGGAGTCAAAAAATCGTGTTCGTTAGGAACGTTAGCATAACTCTTGTTTGTTTACCAGGAAACTCCACCTGAGACCTTTAACAACACACAGTCAGAACAGGCACGTTGTCCATAGAGTCATATGTATGTTGGCATTTTTTGGACAATTAATACAGAAAATGGAGATTACTCAGAAATGAAAGTAATCGTTTGACTAATCAGAGCATTATTTTGTATAATGTGGTTAAGTGTCCAAATCAAATGGCTCTTTTTAATGCATTTCAGACACACAGAGACGCAGTATTAGTCCCTCATGGAGATGTAACTGTCAGAGTATCGTGCTGATGAACCAGCAGAACAGTACAGAGCAGTGTGACATGAATGCTGTTTCTCTGCAGACGGGCCGTGTGGCGGTAAAGCTTCCAGCAGCTCCATGAGCTTGTTGCCTCAGTACATCCCTCCAGAGAACTCCTCTTTTCTGGAAAGAAGCTTCTGCTGTCGCCTTCGCTGCCTCCTGGACAACACCTCCGGATTCCTGGTACCGTAAAGAGAACATTTGTCAAACTGAGTCTACAGATGCTGCTAGCGTCACTTGATCGGCTTGTTGTTACATCTCCTCCTCTTCAGGCTCTAAACTTCAATGGACGCCTGAAGTACCTGCATTTGCAGGGAACCACTGGGCCTGATGGGACCGTGGCTCCTCCACAGCTGGCCCTGTTTGCCATCGCCACACCTGTGCAGCCTCCTTCAGTCATGGAGATCCGGACCAAGACCCTCATCTTCCAGACGAAACACCGGATGGACTTTGCTCCAATGGGCATAGACACCAGGTTGGCATTTTTGGTGAATCTCTAAGTGTCCTTTTCACCGTCCATGAGGCGGGTTAACAGAGATTGAACCACATCAGCTTCTGTAAAGGTCCGTCCTCGTGTTTGTGTGTCTGTTTCTCTTCAGAGGGAAGCTGGTTTTAGGATATACGGAGATAGAGCTGGTCACAACAGGCTCAGGCTACCAGTTCATCCACGCTGCTGACATGATGTACTGCGCTGACAACCACCTCAAGAGTGAGTTAAGACACATGCATTAGTTCCTGTCTTTCTTGTGTTAATTCTCTACCTGTTTTTAACCTTACTTCACTGTCTTGTGTCCACCTGCTCTGTCCTCAGTGATAAAGACTGGAGACAGTGGCTTCACCTTCTTCCGGCTGCTGACCAAAACAGGGCACTGGTTGTGGGTTCAGGCCTCCGCCAGGATAGTGTTCAAGGACGGGAAACCAGACTTTATCATTGCTCGTCAGAAAGCCCTCACGTAAGCATCAGCTCCTTATCTTATTGTTCATGTATTGAAGCCAAGGTCAATATTTCCACAAGGGATTTTCTCGCCCTGCCTTTGCCCGCCGCCTGGCTGGTAGTGCACATGACAGGGTGGCGGCTCCACATTGTTCCTTCGGCCTTTGCCCAACCAGACTCCTTGACTCAAGGCCCGACCACCAGATGCTCAGCTCAGAGCTGAACTGCATCCTTTGCATCCAAAGGTGCCAGTTGAGGTGGTTTGGGCACCTGATCAGGATGCCTCCCAGGTGCTTCCTTTTGGAGGTTTTCTCGGCATGTTGTCCAACTGGTAGGAGACCCTGGAGTACACAGAACCGGCTGCATGATTTATTTAGCTCATCTGGCTTGGGAACGAGTGATTTTCAGACCATTTTGCCTCAGATTTAGAATACATGTCCTCCTACCTCATTGGTGGAGGTTGAGAGGAAGAACGCTTGCTTAAACCTGCATCTCTGATTTGAGTCAAGTAAAGATTTTGTGCCGTTAATATTAAACTTTGCTTGTTGCTCATTTTTTTGTGTAGAAATGAAGAAGGAGAGGAACACTTGCACCAGAGACGACAGCAGCTCCCCTTCAACCTTGCCACCGGTGAAGGCGTCCTGTATGACACCTGGATGGATGCCTTTTCCATGCCTGGTCCTCCTGGCTCCGGTGCACCGGGCACCACGGAGCCCGCGACAGAGAGACCTTTGGACCCTGCCTCCCTGCTGGGATCCCTTCACCGGCAGGACCACTCAGTTTACACCCAGCCACAGAAACCTAGTCCCCAGCTCCCAATCTTCACCCAAATCGAGGACCTAGATGTGGAACAACCCCCGTCGTCCTTGGAACAAGCCTTCCTGGACAGCCATGCTCTGCTCAGTGTGCCGGGTCAGATCCAGAGTTCGCAGAAGAGGCCTGTCGCAGGGGACCTCACGTCGGAAGCCATGATCGACTCGTTGGAGCAGATTTTGGGAGATATCGGGGATGGAAGGATAGAAGGGCTTGAAGTTGAGGAGACAGAGCTGAGGGACTGGGAAAACACCCTCGTTAGGATGAATAACGAGAGGGAAGACGCATCAGCAGAACTAAACCGCATCCTGGCCAATGACGTGTTCTCGTACGTGGAGGAGGCTCTGAGGCGAGAGACTGGTGGGTTTGTGCAGAGTTCACATCAAACCGGGAACAGTTTTGAGCCACCAGTGATGGCCTTGGAGCAGACTCTGCTGGGGGATGTTCTCGGTGATGCTGGATGTTCGACTGGACTGAAAGGTGCTTCTCAGGTTGTGTCTCACAGGGCCGCACACACACAAACGCTCACACAGTGTCGTAACACTCAGCAGGGACACACCTCCAGACTGTGGCCTGCAAGCAGCAGCAATCACCACTGTGGAAACCAGATGATTTCAACACAATCCTGCCATGCTGGTCATCCTCAGCCTGAGGCGACACAACCCTCTTGGCCTCCATCTGCCCAAAACAGCAACAATATCCACAGCTGGCATCCGTCTGGCTTGGAGCTAACGGACCAAAGTGCACAATATACACTAAACCACACTGGTTCGGAGCAGACTTACATGAGGCCACAGCTTCAGAGCCCGTCGGTGTGGCAACAACAGCAGCTGCAAAGTTTTCACCATCACACACTGACACATTCCTCACACACACCAGGCAGCATGAACTCAACGGCTCCGTCAGTCCAGCCTGAAATGCAGCGATTATCTGGCAGCTGCATGTATGAAAAAAGAGAAGGTCGCATACCGAACGCTGCTACTGTTCCTCCCAGACAGACCGGGCCTCTCCTGGGACCCCCGCGCCCCAGAGGGACCACACACATTGCGGGGGCGACCCCAAATGCTTCCTTCACCCTCTCCCATCCAGCCCTCAACCAGGGGACGATGCAGTCCTCCAGTACAGATGTGGGCAACATCAGTTTGGTTCACCTGAGTGGAGACAACACTGGCCTGGGAACAGCTCGAACAGATTATCCTCCGGAAAATGGATCGTTACAGACGTCGTTCTTCTGCTGGAACGGTGACGCTCAGGTAAAATAAATTGCCGTTAGAAAGAAATTTCAAAGTAATTTGGGAAGGAAAACGGTTAAAAATGTGTTCATTATCTAAAGCCTGGATCAGATTTCAGGATTATTGGTCCAAATGCTTCCCAACTCTTGGTCCAGATGGTTATGATTGGTCTTTGAGAACACATTACATGCAGCCTCAGGCAGCTCTTGGCCTGCTTTGATGAGCCTCTACTACTGCTGTCGCCACATTGAATTTTAGCTGGCGTTTAATTGTCAAAAACAAAATAATCGCAATGAGCAATTTAACTTAAATCTTTCTCTGTTCATTTTGTGCCAGTCTTATAGTATAAGCCAAATAATAGTTCAGTACACAAGAAGAAGAGCCATTTATTGCCGTTGAACATCGGATCGTATAAATAAAAGTCACATTTCTCTGTGACCTTTGTGAAGTTGATTTGCCTCAGTCAGCTGATGGAAGCAAACCTAATCCTTTTATTCATTTGTTCCAACATTTCAATCCATGAGCAGCGTAAATTTTAACTTTCACAAAGCTGGCAAAAGAAAATGTGCGTCTCCGTCCACTCCCTTCATGGGAATGTTAAGGAATCAAGCACCTGAAGTTGAACAGCTGGTGGCGCTAATTCTCCACTCAGGTGCCATTCAACCACAGCAGAAGAAGAAGGCACAGCATTATTATAAGAGGTCGAGTCAAGCCTCAAATGGTGGAAAATGATGTGGAAATCTGACATTTATGAGAGTGAGTGAGTCGATTCTATGCAAATTAATTGTAATCAGGCAATAATCTGTTCAGGGGCTGAGAGTTGGAGCACTTTAAAGACTTGAATGGGCATAAAAACTCCAGGTTTAATCATCACTGCATTGGAAAATGTCTGTGTATGTGAACTGTGAAGGGAGGAGATCAACTATGACTCCCAAAGAGCAGCTACAGCCAGTTCTCCAGTTAGCTTAGCTTAGCATTAAGAGTGGAAACAGGGAGAAACAGCTAGCTCGGCTATCTAACATGTTTGTTTAATCTGTGCAGAAATTGAAGTTTTGGGTTTATGGGAGGTTGCACGTTGGACTATTTCTTAACCAATCTTCCAGAAGTCGCCAAGCAAACAGCGGAGACTCCAGGAAGTCGCTGCACCCGGCCAGGACGTAGTCCAGAGCAAAGCCTCCCGTAAAACTGAAACGGACATGTCGAGTAACCCTCTGTAGAACTGAACTTTCTCACTGCGGTCTGAATTCTTCCTCCTCCTCTGGACAGCTCTCAAGTATTCTGTACTAATAAATGATCCAGACCTGATTTCTCCTCCTCTAATTATCAGGAGAGACTGATGAAGGGGATCAAGCCTCCTACAGTCTGATCCAGATGTAGGTTTTAATTTACAGTGCTTCTACACTTTGTCTCCACAGATCCCCAGAGTTGCCCTGAACGGTGTCGTGGACCCGTTCGCCTTCCCTGCCGTTCCAACTGGGAGCATCAACCTTTCCCAAAACACCGGCCCGTAGAGACTCCATTCAAAGGCTCAGATCGGACCGACAGATGTGTGTGAGTGTGACGAAAGCGCCTCTGAGATTATTCCCTTTGACGAACGAGGAGAAGAGGAGTTTCCCTTCCAGGATTCTCACCATATTTTCTAGATGTTGTGTCTGCTGTGGCTCTCCCAGAAATGCGAACCATCTCATTTCAAACTGAGAAAACTTTACAGTCTTTTTCTGATGACGTAGGTTTCAGTATCTCCAGTCTCAGATATTTGTCTGCCAGCTTTATCCACTGATCAGCTTGCATATTGATGCTGCAGCTAACCGACAATGTTGTGAAGCGTCCTGGCGGCTGAAGCTGGACCCAGCAGGATTTATTGCAAGTGGACTTTTGAATCTCGTGAATCTTGGAAATATCCAGTTTCTATCACTGTGGTTCTTTTGGGTGGAATTCAGAGGACCGGGAGCTCATCATATCGTTCATTCCCCGTACTTTATTTTAAAAGTATGGAAATGTTTCTTCTCATTAACGTAAAGTAAGCGTTATTTTCAGTGAGCTCAGCCAAAGGGAGTTTGTTTTTAGCAGCTTTAAAGTCCAGATTCAGGTCTGTCGTGAATCACTTTGTCCCTTTTCCTTCTCTTCTCGCTGGATGTGTTTTCTGTGTAAGTGATGGATGACAGAATCCAGTCAAATATATTCAAAAGCTTAAGTGAAGTTTATGTGAGTATAGGGCTGTGCCTATACTACAGTATACCCATAGAACCTGGAGTTACTGCACATAACCAACCTTCTGTTTGGTATGGGCTTTGAGCTCTGCTGTTGTTAGTGGTATCAGAGTGGAGCAGGATGTGGTTCCTGCCCCACTGGGTTCAGTCTGCTACCCCATTTCATAAAAAGCCTCTAATCAGTCCATCCCTCACCAATGCAGCTGTGCATCATGGGACATCATATGATCCAGCACCTGATATCCACCATGAGGGAATGAAACTGGACAATAACACTGTACCAGTCCAGCAGTCCATCCCAAATAACAAGCAGTGTGACAAGACCGTGAACAAGACGTCCACAGGGAGAAACCAATCAACGAGCAGGAGGAGGTACCAGGTGGTCATGTGACCTGCTGAGGCCACAGTGGAAAATTACAGATGAACATGTAATATCTGATGTTCGTCCCTCTTCACTTACATTGGAGGCACATTAGAAATGAATGGCCGGTATGAGCAGGAGGATCGAAGACAGCCAGAAAAGTCTGATTCAACGTGGCCACCGGGTGTTTAAGGCAGGCTTGAAGAACTGAGAACTTCTCCTTTAATCGGTCGGTTTTGTTTCCGTCTCCAAAGACGTTTGGATTTCGATCAGCTGTGAAATTTAAGAGTGAGATGTAGAAACAGATCTTTTCCCAACACTAACGCAGCTTCGTTGGTAAGAAATGTGACTTTGGGAGTCACAGTTGCATTTAAACTTGCCGATTATCTGGCAATTCTAAAAAAAACTACAATATAGTTTTGTAATAAATAAGCACGTTGGATACGGAACACACAAAATGCAGTATTAAAATACTGTGAAATATATTTAAGTTCAGCATTGTACTACCCTCTGTTGATGTGCTCTTGAGCAAGACACTTAAATCCCAACTGCAGCAGCCAAGATAAAAGCACAGTAACACTTAACCTCTCACCCCACAGTTAGCATTTATTGTAGTGTATAAACATTGAATAAACGGTGGAGAGAAGGACTTAATTAAGTGTTTATTAATGGCAATTATCTGTTGTCATTCATTATGTGTTTATCCAGTTACAGATGTTTCACAGAAGAAGTAGACAGATGCATTAATGAACACTTGAAATGTCCTTATTTCTGCTTAAAACTACATTAAAGTGAGTTAAAGTTTAAACGTGTATTGTTTATGGGGCAGTACTGCTTACAGGTGCTAACTAACATTTAGACCAAGCACAGAACTGGCGGATGAACGTCGTCCAACAACTCAAGACTAATGGTGTGCATCATGTTGCAGCCAGTAATAAATTCATTGTTTCTCATGTTTTCAGCGGTTGGTCTCTCATGATGTGGGAGAGATGGCAGCTCTAGTTCTCAGTGTGAACAGATGTGAACTGGGGAGTGTGACTCAGTACTTGTACTATAAACAGCGTGTATAATCTGTAAAACACGTATCCATCTCAGCCGTATCAAAGCAGAACTTTGTGTGCCTCGTCAAGCTAACTCGTATCCACAAACGTGCACATTTATGCATCGTTGCCTGTAGGAGATGGCCATGTGACTGTGCTCTGTCATTAAAGGTAATATTACACTCTGTAGCTGCTTACTTGTATGAAAGATATAACCGTTGAGGACAAGTCTAATTTATTTTGCCATTAAAGAACTGTAACCCGTCAGCTGGCCTCCTGTGTGATTCTCCATGCCTCGCATGGNCAATCCAATCACAGCATCATCCCCCATTCACTTTAAAAACAGGTGAGCTGAATGCTAATGGCAGCATGCTAACATGCCTAATGTTTAGCATCTCATTTGCGTGTGTTAGCATCCCGGGCATTAGCTTGGTAGCACACAAATGTTGAAATGGGAATTTACAGTAATTCTCCATAAAGTAATAGCCTACAGCCATGCTAGCAGCTCTGAGGCTGTACAGTGCAGCGTTGAGCTAAATGCTAGCATCAGCATGCTAACATGGCGCAATGGCAATGGTAGCATGTCACGCTGATGTTTAGCAGATATATCGTTTATCATGCATGCTAGCATGTGATAACTGGTTTTATCGAGGCAGAAGGTCTCTGGTTCTTTTTCAAATTCGACCGTTGTGACTGTGACAGTGCTATAGTAGCGTAGCTTAATGCTAAGGCGTGATCTTCCCACCTTTGAGCAACTGATAAATGATCATGAAGACTTCAGAGCAATCACATGAACTCTTTGTTTTGCTGATCAAGAACCACATTCATGGATATTTACTGTACATAATGTGTATAAAAGTGGATCATTTGGTCGGAAAACATCTGCTCCTAATTTGTCCCCCAGTATGGTTTACTATAAAAATACATATCTCGATGTATTAACTATTATTTCAAATTAGAGATAATTTACAACAGATGCAGTTTCCTTCCTCTTGGTGAGGCGTAGTTGTTGAATATACCCTCCATTTTGGAGACAAAGAGACTGATGCTTCCTGTTTCATCTCGAGGCCTCAGATTACCGTTTGTGTTGTGCTCAGAGAGTTTTAAGTGAGCAGTCACTTCATGCAATGCTGAACCATTATTTTACTCTTGGAAAATATGCAAAAGACCTGCGTTTTAGCTGTTTTTTAAGCTCATCTGAGTCCAGCTCTGAAATCCAAGCTGTCCCCAAAGAAAAGGCTGACTGGTCCGTCTGAATGAGGGATTAAAGACGAGGAAAAATAAAGAAACTCAATATCACAATCAACCGGACTCGATACGACGTTCTCACGCGAGGAATCTGATGCTCTATTAAGAAGCAAAAAGAAAGAGAAGAAGATGGAGAGATGGAGGGAGGGAGGGAGGGAGGGAGGAAGTGGCTCTGAAAACAAATGACTGCTCTGGGAGTTGGTTCATGAAAGCTAAAGGCTCAGCAGTTCAGCAGCAGTTCACAGAAGAGATCAGTAATGACAAAAGAAATGCTGCAGCCAGAAGAGATTCATTAACTGTCTGTCGTTTTGAGTCCGTCATCACAGAAGTGTGCATGAATGCTGCAGACGTCGTCTGAACGTGACATGAGTGGATTAAAATCAGGTTTGAAATGATTTGCAGGCTTTTAGATTTACTGACTGTTACTTTCTACTGTGAATATCTCCATTTTCTGTTTCTTTATATTTCTGCATCACCGTATTCAGATATTTTACTCCTCTGTACTTCTTTCATTTCTTTGACAGCTGTAGTTATTTTTCAGATTAAGAGGCTGCTTTGATCTTTCGTTCACATTTCAGATGATGAGCCTGAAATCAGACAGAAAGTTTTAGTTCTTCATGTCATAAATGAGGCTTAACTCCTGTCACAGTTCATGTGTTTTAAAGAGAAATTTCCACCTTAAAGTTCTGAGATTTATTTAAGTAGTTTGAGGCCTAAACAATTCAAATATGATAATTAACAAAACAGCAAATATGAGAAATTAACTCTGATTTGTGCAGCAGAACTTTGTTTGATCCATCAACAGTCTAATAATGTCATCTGTAACATCACTTTACTCTGACACTTTGAAGAACACGTAGCTGATAATACTTGTGTACTTTAGCTTTGTAATGGATTATTTGTACATTGTTGTACTGGTACTTTTCCTGTGCTTCTTGCACCAGTATCTTGGCTTTGCAACAGAAAACGAACCAGGCTGCAGCTCAGCTCTGAAACGCTGCTTTGGCTCCATCGTGTGGTGATAAAAAGTCCTACAGGTAATTTTAAAGATGCCTGAAACAGATTTTCGAAAGGACAAAAACAGCAAACAAACAAAGCAAGTTTTGAAGGTTATAAAAGCATAAACATCTGCACCTAATTTCGTGTTAATCCTTCCAACAGTTGATGTATTTCAGTGAAAACAGCCTCTCACTGATCGAGCATCATGCTGCAGTTGAAGCTGTTCTGCACACGCGTCGCCTGAAGATGGCGCCGTTGTATCATGAGCGTGATGAACCTCAGTTTGGGCCTAACCAGCTACTGTACTTGGTGAGTAACCTTCCCAAGAGGAATTCTTTTTGGGGCACAAACATGTGATTCATATTCTGAGTGAGCAGCGACATCAGCTGTTTCCAGGAAACCGATGAGTGATTTCATCACGGTGTCATGTTTCCATCCAGAGGGTTAAAGCAGTACTTTTACTCAAGTAAAAGATCACAGTACTCCTTCTACCACTGCTGCAGTAACCCATGTGGAAACTGGAAGGAGGTGTCGCAGCAGGAGGAGGCAGGAAATGAGGAGGCTCCCGGGAAAAGCAGGAGGGTCGGCGGAACTGTGACTCGTTGCAGCTCCTCCTTCTGGGAATCCCTTCATTTCTGTCTCAGCAACTGAGCTGAACATCATCACTGGAAGGTCAACAGTGCAGTCAGATTCCCTCTGCTCAGCCAGGGAGCCGCTGATGAAGAGGAGGATGCTGAAGGGACGAGACCCGTCCGGTCCAGACCGGTCTCATGTTTCTAAATAGAACATTTAGAAACGTGGCCTCGATTTAGCCTCGCAGTAAAGACGCTGCAGGCTGGTTCCTATGCAAATCAGTTTGTTTCAAGTATTTTCTGACACACTTTCCTTTTTCTTCTTTCTAAACACGCCTCACACTTCTAATGTAAAGATATAGCTGGACAGGTTTCATTAGAATTAAAAGAAAGGTTGAAATACTCCCAGTGCACTAACTTTAATCACATGTTTTAATAAAAAAAAATATATTTAGCAGCAGATCGTAGCCAAACTCTTCATAAGACTGAGCTTTTTCCACTGTTAGAGATGGAACTGCTGAACTGTGCATGAAGTATTTAAAACTGAGTAAATCCTACTGACACACTGTTGGAATGTAACTAAGTACTTTTAGTCAAGTACTGCACTCAAGTACAATTTATTTCCCATTTTACATAACTTCATACTTCTACTCCATCGCAGAGGCAAATATTGTACTTTTCACTCCTCTACATTTGTCTGGCAGCTTCAGTTACGAGTTCAGATTACAGTTTTTTCATCGTCACAAAGCTGAAAACAGCCTGTTTTTCTGAGCTCATCAAACTTTTTGGACGCCGCGCTGCAAACATGTGATGATCTTCTAGAATCTGAAGCATTGATGAAGATTAAAGCAGCAACAGGATATAAAGGAGTTCAATGAGCTGAAACATCTACAGCAGGAACATGAATGAACACATGAACGCAGCAGGAACATGAATGAACACATGAACGCAGCAGGAACATGAATGAACACATGAACGCAGCAGGAACATGAATCCACAAACAGGAACACTTTACTGATACATGAGTACTTTTCTTTTAATATAAGTACATTTTGCTGATAATACTTCTCCTCATCCTCGCTCCTCCCCACCCTGCGCTGCCTGTTCTGGGCATGCATGCTGCAGAGTGGACCCCCCGCTCCACCTTTTGGCGCAACACACCACCGTACTTCATGTTCAGCCTGCAGAAAGTAAAGAAACCCTTTGTGACCTGCAGGTCAGTGTCACTGTCTCCAGTTTACCAGCAGCTGTTGTGTTGCAGGACTCTGAAGACCTCCTGACCTGTGAGAGGCTGACGGTTTCCCCTGAAGGTGTAGGAGAGCGCTGGATATACGAGTCCATGTGTATTCTTTACATAATCCTAAGTGGTTTAGGTTCAGTTGACCTGGACGTTGTGTCAGAGGGTCTTAGAGGACCACAGGATATGAATACTGATGTGAAACAGGATGTAAAACACAGACTTCCTCTGCTGAGGTGGTGACGCTTCATCCTCTCCAGTTTCTCAAACATCCGATTTGCTGCTTTTTCTTTGAATTATTGTTAATGATTTGAACGTGTTTGGAGGACTTTTACCTGCAACAGAGTACTTTTACTGCAGTAAAGAAAGCTGAGCAAATATTTGTCTTGAGCCTAAATTCAGGGAAGTAAACCTGTTTCGCTGGAGAGTTTCTGTTATTATGATCGCGTATGAACATATGACTTCTGTAGGTCAGTGGTTCCCGACCTCGGGGTCAGGACCCCCTTAAGGGCTTGCGAGATAAATCAGAGGGGGGGCAGCAGCAGAGTACAGCAGGAAAAAATCATGTCTCATATACAAACTTTACAGTAGATGCTAACAATGTGAAGCTAAATGTCAGTTTTCTGTGTCAGAGGGGCTGATCCACTATATTGATTTACAGTGTTTATATATTATATTATGAGGTGTGAACAGACTGTCATTCACTCTGTTCATGCTCTGCAGAAACCACTTGCTTTTATATCACGACATAATCTATGAAAAGACATATTTGTTTAGCATTATCGGCTTTTGTGTGCAGCAGGTTTAAGAGTATGTGTTATGGTCACGTTAATCTGGTTTAAGGCTAAATTACAGTTTTGTAATCATCCGGAGGCACACACTCAAAAGTACCTGTACAAAACCACAAGAAAATACTCCAAACCCAAATTTCTTCATGTCTTTAAACAGATCCTCATTCATTTTCTGATGAACAGACAAACAGGGAACAAACGTCAGAGCAGTCGCTGAACATCTGGAAGGAAAAAAGAGACAAAAAACACTCATATATACAAACATTCAGGTGAAAAATGAATGAGAGAGACGTGCAGGAAAAAGAAACAGAACCTTTTGATGTAAACTGGAATTCTTCTTGTGTTTCATCTCCATGTAGAATAAGAGAAGAACTGGGAACAAAGCAGTACTTGTGTGTATTTATACTTACTTTATGTACAAACCTGCCCTCACTGGGTCTGTGTGGTCTTTTTAGTGTTTTTTTACATGTATCATATGAAAATACAGCTTTTCATTTTGCTAAAAAAAAAGCAGTGAATGCGTAAGTTTGAAGAGGTTAAATTTCTAAAACACGTTTCATGTTTCTCAGCGACGAGCTGATGTGTGTGCAGGTAAAGTTCCAGGTGTGTGATGAAATGTCCACGCTAACAATGCGCTTTGTGAAATCCTTCTTTTGTTCTCACACTTCCCCTCTCGCTGCCTCTCAGTCTGTCAAAGAAATTATTCATAATTTTCAATCAGCGATTCGTCAGTGTTTAACAGTAATTGAATTTTGATATGGAGGCAATTATTCATCATTTAAGGCTATTTGCATTAATTTGAAATATTAATGGGTTCTTTTGGGTGAGAGGAGAGATGAGTATTTGGTCACAGAGGAGCTCCATCACTCCAGGCGCACATCCACCGACATTACCCAGCATCCTCTGCACCCTCTGCACGGCGCAGGTCGAAGGAAGGGACTCCAAAGATTCCCCTGCTTCCGAAATTATACAGAAAATAGAGAAAAATGGATTCTTTGAATTCTTGAAAGTGTTTTCTCTGATGTCCTCTTTTAATCTCTATTTTCTGTCCAACAAAGCAGTCAAGAACATACATGTTGTCATGGTGACTGCTCACCTTCCCCCTCTTTATCCCTCACACTGGTTTCCTATTGGCTGAGAGATACTGGTCATCAAACTGTAGCTTGAGTCACATGTTTTTTTAGCATCATGGCTCAGATCTCGGCGATTATTGGATGGATTGTAATGAAATCTGGTACAAATATTCATGGTCCCCAGAGGATGAACCCTAGTGACTGAGGTGATCGCCCAATTTTTTTCTCCTGAACCACCATGAGGTGTTTTTTAATGGTTTTAAGTAAAATATCTGAATAAAACAGATGACATTCATGGTTTCCAGAGGATGAATCCTTGATGAATCTGGCAGTGGGTGAGAGTGGGAGAGGCGTTTAAGTGCTGCTCTGATTGGAGCTGAGTCTCAGGTGATTGGGCAGGTGGGCGTGGCTGAGTGGTGAAGGGTGCAGGCTGAGCAGGTGTGCAGATGAGGGAGAGAGTGGCAGCAGGTAAGGAGCGGGCAGACTGTGACGTCACAGCAGCAGGTCAAAGTTTTCACTTATCCTGTGAAAAATCTGCATATTTCCGGATGGTTTGGTTCAAAACTTTGTAGCTCTCAGAGGTTAAATCCTGATAAATGCACTGATCCTGTCACTGATCTGAAATCAGATCCAGGAAGTCCAGTTTGTGAATTTAAAGAAGCCTTTTGATTCAAGCTGTCGCAGCATATATGATGCTAACACGCTAAGCTGAAGAGGTGAGAATGAGAAACGTTCTGCTTGTTAGCATTGCCATTGTGAGCTTGTTAGCATGCAGACATTAGCATTTGGCTCCAAGCAGCAGTGCGAATGAGTCCAGCTTCACAGAGCGGCTAGCATGGCTGCAATCTTTTTTTCCTCTTTTCGATTTTTCCCCCAGTACCAGACGATAATAGGCAATCCTACGGTGTTACATTTTCCCCTCAAATTTCAAGTATAATGAGATTTTGGGGCTGGACACAGAGAGAGGTCACAGTATGAGCACAGCGGCGGTGAAGGTGTGAGATAAGAACAGGTTTGCTAATCAGAGAGAGAAGTCGGTTTCAGCCTGGAATGACTGATTTTCTGATTCAGTGCTCAGATGTCAGATGTCACAGCCGAGATTGGTTTGACACCCCGTTAAGAAATTCAGGAGGAGGACGGCCTGCTCATGAAATTTGCAGATCCTGATTAGATTTGGGATATTTTCATAAAGGCCATGCAGCGTGTGTGTGTGTGTGTGTGTGTGTTGGCTGAGACGGGGGTGTGTTTGAATGTCTTTCTCAGCTGTTCTCCACCTCTCTTGTGGGATTTGAGGGGGCGGGGGACTCCTCCACCCATCGATGTAGGTGCTCTCTTACATCAAGCAGACAGATATTGGATCTTTTTATTTATTTATTTGATTTATTTTTTGTCTTACACACCTCTCTGTCTGGTCACGCTTGGCTTTCTTCAGTCTTTGTACATTCTGACAGACCTCAAAGGCTTCAAAGAGTCCAGCCCCCCTCCCCCCAAACACCACCCACCTACCCACAACCACAAGAAAAGTCTGACCAGACTCCATGAGGAAGGTCTCAAAATAAAAGTTTCATCACTTGGAGTTGTCATATTTGTTCGATTATGGATTCATGTCCCAGCATGAAGGGTTTAAGGAGCAGCAGTGAGGCTCCAGACTGCAACCAAATGAACACCCCTCGCTTCACCCTCCTCTACGGTGGCTAAAACTGCAAAAGGCCCTCTGTAGAGCCACTATCCGGTTTTCCCTTTCTGGGTTACTATAGAAACATGGCAGTGCAACATGGCCGACTCTGTGGAAGAGGATCTTTGCTCTTTAAACTGCATCACCTTGCTCTGATACTCTGATACTTGGCAGGTGTAATGTTTACCATGGTAGCATTGCTGGTTAGCATGCTATCAATATGCTAACATGCCCTCAGTGACAATGTTAACATGCTAATGTTAAGCAGGTATAATATTTACCATGTTAGTTTGGCTGGTTAGCATGCTAATATTTGCTAATTAGCGCTAAACACAAAGTACAGCTGTTGAAATTGAAACTGGGGTGTGGATAGCTGCTAAAACATTTGCTAGCATGTAGCTTATGTGAGGTAAAATAAGAAAGAAAGTACATGTTAGTGAGTTTAAAAGAGCAAACGTTTCCTGGTTCATTCGCTGCTTTATTTGAAACAAGACATCAACACTAGAGCCTCTATGATACTAGCACAGTGGTACTATGAGCTAAATAAACATGCTCTTAATGACAATGCTAAAATGCTAATGTAAGCAGGTATAATGTATACCGTGTTAGATTAGCTTGTTAACATGCTAAAAGTTGCTTATAGCACTGAACACATGTTGTTGGTTTTGCAGATATTTGGTCATTAACCAAAGTAATGGATATAAAAAAGTTTGACCTGATGATGGTGCTGGAGAGAAAAAGTCCATTTAAGTGTTTACAGTTCATCCTGAGGGGATCATGAACTTTCATAGCAGTCCATCAAAAATGATGACCACAAAATCATCATCGTGACAATCCAATCAGTCGTTTTTAATATCGCAGCAACGTCTCCATTGTGGCTAAAAATATGGATTTGAGCAATTTTTAATATCTGGAAAACTCTCCCAGGTTGCTAAAACTCCCAAACCGCCAGAAAAATTACTCTCTAGCCCTGATGCTGCATTTCCTGCAAGACCCTGACATCAAGTATTTAGCACAAGACTGTGAAGTCAGAACGATCCGTTTTCGTGTCCTAAATCTGCCATCCAGTCACAAAATCCACCTCAGAAAATGAGGAAATGCAGCTGACTCCACTGACTGAAAGACGCCGTCTGATATGCAGATCAGTGGCCAAAGCGGATACTTTCCCTCCTTTAACTTCTCCTTTTAATGTATCACCTTGAGCTCCACAGGGCATCCTCCCAGGAGTCCCTTTGTCTATGAATGCTAATGGGATCTCTCTATGTTAATAATAAATAGCTGCTGATAAAATAATAAATTTCTAATGTCCCTTTCAGACCTTTTTCTCTCTCCTCCGTCTCAGATTAGTTTATCAGGGCTTCGCCGCCCCAAACACTTTGGGCTTAATTATTTAAAATGCCTGAAAAATTCATATCCTTCTTTTTTTGGGTGCAAAAGCCATCGTTCAGCCTGTGAAAATTTGGAAAAAGAGGCAGAGGGGGATGAAATATTCAGCAGTGCGCAGACCCTTCAATTATTTTTCAGATGCATGAATGTTAAAAAACACATGCAGACTGAAATGAGCATTTTAAGGCAGAATAATTCCTACAGCAATATAATACAGCATTGTCAATTATTCAGGGCTAAATCTCCCCGCCGACACTTTACACATTTATGTTTAATCACATTCAGGGAATTTGGATACAATCACAAGGCTGTCATTTGTTTTTTTCACCCTGAAGCAATGCAATTAAGTGCTAAAGAAAAAAGTTAGAAGATATTTTATGCCGGCAAATATTAAAAATAAGGGTGTCCATCTGGGAGCCCAGAGCTCCAGTTTACTGCTCATAGGCTTCCAGTTCCTTTACTGGTCAGACACTGAGCTTTGTAGCTTCCCAGCTGCCTCCGTCCCCACTGGTTTGGCTCCCATCAATGTTTAACAGACAACAAAACACAAAAAAAAGATGTTTCCATTCTCATCTGTAATTTAAGCATTCCTCTGTGTTATATCCTATCCCCGGTATCGCTCCTCGCTACACAAACGCTTTTGTTTGCTGGCTGTCATCGTGCTGTATTATTTAGAGGCAGAACAAACAGAAAGCCCTCGCTGTCTTCTTCTCTTCTTCCTAATTCATTTGAACACTGGCTCCTCGGGCCTGTCAGTGTATCCACCACAGGGATCAATTTCACCACAGCAAACCCGCTGGATGAGATCAGGTGGGACGCACACACACTTAAAACGCCCACGCTGTCTTCGGCGAGCCCTCCGAGGAGCGGGGTGACGACATCTTCGGGGGGCTTTCTGCACAGTGAGACCAGGCAGGAAACTTAGCAGGAAAAACTCTTTCTGAAACTTTCTGATTAACTTTTGGGAGACGAGGTTGCACTTTGATAACAGTTTGAAAACTCCGACGTGTAATTGAAAAGAACATAAATGATAATGAGAGTTAAATGATGGGCTCGGAGACGTATTTGAGTCTCAAATTAATTTAAATTGCTGCTTGACATGCCCAGAGGTTCTGGGTCAGTTTTTTTCCTCCCTCCATCCCATCCTCTGTCCCTGTTTTTAACCTATTATTTCCACACAGAATAAGGAAATCCAAAGACACCAAAGAGGTGAATCTTTCAGAAACACAGCTGTTCTGGAGTTCAAACATGAAGTCGAGCTGAAACAATTAATCAATTAATCAGCTTGTTTAGAGAAATTGAATTCAATTTTCCTCCAAAATCAGTGGCTTGATAGCGCCAGCTTTTATTTTGTGAGGATTTTCTACTTTTCTGTTTTAAAATGTTACAAACTGAATATCTTTGGGTTTCATCTTCACCTTTAATAAGTCGGGACTTTTTCCCACTATTTTCTGACCAAACAAGTAATCAATTAACCAAGAAAAAAAGAAAATATTTACTAATATTACTTGTTAATTAAGCAAATGTGGCCCAAATATAAGAAGAACTGGCTGTCCCACAATATTTTACATTATTTAACCATTTAAGTGAACTAAAAAATATAAAAATATAACTGTAATGTTTGGATAGATTCAGTACTATCTGTTCCAGCTCTAACAATAAGCAGAATTTAAGAAGTTTGGATTAAGAACAAGTTTGAAGCCTTTAAAGCATCTGACAACTTGGATTCAAATCTTTTTCTCAACTATAAAATATTCAACATTCAGAAAGGGAAGAAAATCCTTTTTAAATCCGCATTAACTGTTTTTATCCTCTTCAGGATAGCACAGTAAACTGTAAACACCTCTCTGACGTGTTTCTGGCCACCTGATGAATCTCAGCCCAATATTCTCTCTCTTTTAGCTCCGCTTTTGTCCACCAGCTCCCGAGAGAAATATCTGTCTCTTTAGCTGCTAAATGCTCCGCGTTGTTCACCAGTGAGCCTCCAACTGTGCCTGATGTTGTTTTAGAGCTCCTTTGCTGTCACTGTCCCAAAATCCAAAACAATGAGCTGAAAGGTGCTAAAATGCTCTGTGGTGCTAAAGGGAGCTGCAGAGTTGGGTGATAATTCTCTGTGAGCGACAACTGTCCCATTAAAAATAGTCATATAATGCATTTTTGGTCTAAAAATATTGCCGTAGCTTACAGCGATTGTCTGAAATATCAAGTGCTCTGGAAAAAACAAGGATTAAACTGCAGAGTTCAATCCGATATTTCAGCCTCGGAGTAATATGAGACATATCTACATGGATGCGCACTCTCTGTCATGTATGAATCATCTGGTAGCATTTTATGATGCTATTATTACTACTGAAGAAGATATATGTCGGGTTTATGATCCCAAAATTATGACACCAACAGTGTTACTAGCTACGTCTCTCAAAAGGAACTGAATTATCTCACCAATTACTTCATGTAAAAGTAATTATATACTTGGAAAAGTAAATTGTGTCACTGTGCTGTTGGATTTTATCTATCATTGTGCCTATTATACTGCTAATATAGTGATAGCGGTTAGTAACACACACCACCAGGAGGCAGCAATGAGCAGCATTCCCACCTGTTGGCTACATTTGTATCGAGTTGTATTCGACAGCAGGATTTAATTGGAGAACAGCAAGAAGATGCTGGATGTGTTAACGAGCTTTGTTACAGCAGATAATAAATAATTCTGTTTAATGAACCCAAGTTGTTAAATCCGGAGAAAAGGCTGCGTTTGTCTTCTGTCCTCTGCTGCCGTCCACTGTTTTCACGGGAGACAAAAGTAATGAGTCATGAACCCCTTTAAATTACAGTAGTTGTAATTACGTTATTTAATTTGATAAAGTAATTTGAGTGGAATTACAGCAGCAGAGTAACGCGTTACCCCCACCACTGCTAACCAGCGCCAAGTACAGCAGTATGTAGTTTTCAGGTCGCAAGCTATACTGTGTATATTTTGATTTGGTTGCATATTATGATAGTGAAATACTTTATAATTACTTCATAGGTTCAGTTTTGTTTCCAGACATGAATCTCGTTCAGTGTTTACTAAACATCCAGCTGTGCTCCATAACCCTGTTTCCTAGAAGTGATGTTCACGTACAACTCGTTTGCATTAATAATTAAGTTGTGCTGACGAAGATTATGTTCTCAGTCAGCTGGATATTTCTTCAGAAAATACAAATATGAGTAAAACTAAACTCTGTCTGTCTGTGACGTGAACAGAAGCTTTCAGCCGCGTTCATTTGTGTTACGCTAATAGATTTTGAAAGTGGACAGATTATTAAAACATTTATTAACCAGCTTCATGCAATGCATTATTCATCTGGACAGCTCATTTTAAAAATCATGTCTGGTACATAGCTTACATTTTTACCGTATTAATAATGTTCTATTTGCATTATAGCATCAATTATTAAGGATTTTGGTTCAGCGTCTAAGACTGTTTGCTGCGTTCGAGGAACAGTCACACAGTCACAGTTTGTGTTGATTGACTGAGAGCAAAATCACACAAAGTCAATGTTCAGGTTTTTAAAATCTTGTGATTGACTGAGCTCAGCGGTGTTGATGTTTATTAATGTTAACGACGTCAATAAATCTCTAAAGTATAACCTGGACCTCATTTACATGCAGCATTTTGGGCATCAGTGGTGCAGGATGTGCACACCAGTGACGCTTTTTAAACACATTTCAATGTGAATCACTTGATTACACTTTTCCTCGAGCGCCATCATCAGGTTTTTAATTTGTTCTGCACTTTGGTTTAGCATTAGCATGCTATCATGCTAAAGTAAGATGGTAAATATGGTAAACATTATGCTAAATATTAGCATGCGTCGTGTGGTCTTTGTGCTGCTTTGTTTGTTTTTCACTGCATGTCTCTTTCCGTCATCCTGTATATTGAGCTCGTACACGTACTTGGCCAGTAAAGCTGATTCTGAAATATACACATATTCTGAAATTTTTGGAGTTTTTTGTGGAGACATGAAGGAGGAGAGGACAGAAATGCAGGAGTGAGCGAGCAGCAGAGATCTGCAGGTGGAGGACAGAAACAGGAGAGGAGACACAGACACGAGGCAAAATATGAGAAAATACTCCATGTTTTAAACATTAAGTGTATGCAGCACAGACGATGAGTTGTGGGTACTGTTACACACACACACACACACACACACACACACACACACACACACACACACACACACACACACACACACACAGACTGGCTGATAATCCCTACAGGCCCTGGGGCCTTGCTCTCAGGCCCCTCAACTGGGTGACAACAAACCTGCCTCTCTGATTTATGGAAATGCAGATGGAGTTTTTATTACGCATCCTCCTGATGCACACACACACACACACACACACACACACACACACACACACACACGCACTTCCCAGCTTGGCTAAAGGAAGGACAAAGTAGGTCAAACACTGTAAGGAACGTGTCGACTCTGCAATGAGAACGGTCATTAGATTATGGGCTCTGTTTGTGTGTGTGCGTGTGTGTGTGTGTGTGTGTGTGTGTGTGTGTGTGTGTGGGTGTGTGTGTGTGCATTACTCACATTGTGGGGACCTTATTATGGGGACAAAATGCATGTCCCCATAATCAAATCATTACATTTTAGGCTGAAGACTTGGCTTAAAGTTAGGATGAGTCTCCGGAAAATGAATGTAAGTCAATGTAATGTCTTCTGAAGTGATGGAAACACAACTGTGTGTGTGTGTGTGTGTGTGTGTGTGTGTGTGTGTGTGTGGACATAAATCTGTTTATGTAGTCACATTGAGTAGACTCACCGTACTTGTGGGGACAAAATGCAGGTCCCCATAATGTAAATCTAGAGTTTAGGGTGAAGACTGGGTTTAAGATTAAGGTTCAGTTTAGGTTTAGGGGAAATCTCCAAGAAATTAATACAAGTCTATGTTATGTCCCCCAGAAGTGATCCTGATGTATGTGTGTGTGTGTGTGTGTGTGTGTGTGATGTTAATTGCTGTAATTAACATGTTTAAGGACACAATAAATTGCACAGTATCGTAGGCAGCAGGTGATTCATGCTCAGGTGTGTGTGTTTGTATTTCTGCAGTGGTTGAAGTAAAAGTACAGAAGTTTTATATTATTATATGTTACATTATTAGATTGTTAATAATAATGCACAAAAATTAAATCAGCATTTTTAATTTTCCACAAATCTTAATAAAACCTTTCTTTTCCCGCTCACTTCCCTCCACCCGTCACCTCCTTAAATTTAATGAAACTCAACTTTCTCCTATATGAAGACATGAAGGGTCTCCAAATATAGTCTTCTACATCATTTCAGCTCATATTGAAAAACTGATCCACTCAGCAGTCACCTGATGTTCACCTCCTCAAACATCTGGCAGGTTAAAATATTCTCTTCTCTGAAGTCCTAAGGGTGATTAAGAAGGTGGAGCTTCTTTGTATACAGTGTTTTAGTCCAGCGGTCAGATAAATCTGAAGGGTCGAGAGTCCTGATGCACAAATTTCTACTTAATTTTTAAAATTTTTTATAAAACATTGAACCAGTTAACCTCTTTGGTTGTTGAGCAGTTACTTAAAAGAAACCATGTGAGACGTTTGGAGAGGAAATGTGTCGTGTGAACGTCTGAAACACGACAAGGAGCCACGACTTCTTCTGTGATGAGTCACAGTGAAAAAGGTTTGAAAGCGCTGGTTTAATCTTTAACGATGCCATTCATTTGAGCAGTTTATCATATGTTTATTACTTTACTCTGAAAAGTAATGAGTAATTATATCCATCAGACAAATGTAATGGAGTAAAAAGTGGCATGAAATGAAAGCACGAGTATCTGAGTCCTTGAGTGAAAGCACTCAGTTACTTTCCAGCGCTGATTTTTCTGCGTGTGCACGTTTATCAGCAGCTTTCCTTCAGACTGCAGCTCCTCTCACGCGGGCAGCAGAAATCTGGAATCCAGAGAGGAGAATCTAATTCACAGCTGAGCTCGGCTGTGTTGTTTTCGGGCGACGGATCAGATGTGTGAGACGTCCAAATGAGATCACGTCTGAATATTCATAACCCCCAAATCATCTGTGTCAAAGAAGGGAAGGAGCGCGGTGGGGGGAAGGTAAAGGTGCAAAGAAGTGCTTGGTTTTCATTAGCAGGGAACATAATCCCCTTTGAGGAGGATACTCCCTGTCAGCCTTTGAGGAGGAAGAGGAACAAAGGGAGAAAGTGAGGAGAGGAAGAAGCAGAAGCAGGAGCGCTAACAGGAAGGGCTACAAACACATCATTCATCTGCTGATGACGGCCCTGCCAGCTCCTCCACACTTAAACATAAGAGCTCTCACCTCACTCCTCCTTCTCCTCCCCTCCTCCTTTTTCATGCTCTTTACTACCCGTCCTTTCTTCATTCTTCACTCCAGTTTCTTTTCTCTTCCCCCCATCCTCTCTGGAGTGCTCCTCATCCCCCAGCCCTCAGTATCCTCCCACAGCCTCCCTCCCCTCTCTCCCATCTCATCCCCACGTCCCCACCCCTCAGCGTTTAGTGATTAATGCAAGTTTTAATTGTCATGCTCACTTTTATGCTCATTAGAGTGTATTATGCAGCAGTTAGGGTATTAAAGTTCAGCGAGAAATTTCATGCATACTGATGAGAATGCAAATGAGCCCAGCGTGAAAGGATAGTATGGTTTGTGTTGTGTGTGTGTGTGCGTGTGTGTGTGTGATTATCCCCAGGAGTGAGCCAGAGTGTCATTATCACCAGTGCTAGCCATCTTAGCCGAGCAGAGAGAGTCCATCCATAGAAATCACGTTAATGGGACTCTCTTTATGTCTGAATACCTGAGCAGTCTTTAACATACGACGCTGTGTGCTGCAAGAAATGCTGCATGGGCTTTATTCAGTGAGGTGCAATCAATCCAGGTACACAAGCACGTCCAGTTCAAGTCACGTCAAGTCTATTGTTCATGGTATGTCTACTTATTTATGTTAACATTCGGTCATATCAGTTACATCTGTGCAGATATCTTGTGCAATAATTTTTTTTTTTTGCTGTAAATATCTTTATATAATTAGTTATATTGTATTTTTATTATATGCTATTATATAATATGTATATATATTATAATACATGTTATATAACTATATTTAGTTTTACTTAGTTATATTTTTATTGTTATTTTTATTCCTGTTTATATTTTTTGTGTTGCTACTGCAACAAAATAATTTCCCGAATTGGGATCAATAAAGAAACCGTCTAAGTCTACAAAACACTGTATTTATCTGACTCGTGCTATGCAATATGGCAATGGCAATAGTATTCTTATACCCTTGTATATAATGTACACACACACACATATATAGTGATTTTATTGTCTTTTTTGTTCTTTTCTAGGTCTCTCTTTTATTCTTTGCTGTCTGTAACAACTTAATTTCCCCTGAGTGGGATTAAAAAAGTTTTTTCTTATCTTATCGTATGAAATTCGTAGATGTGCCACGTACAGTTTATGTGGCGTGAACAGAAGAAAAAACGTGTCAGTGAGGTTTAAAAAGCAGCTTTTTATCAATAGCCTGAAAACAGTTA
The DNA here is from genome assembly GCA_037975065.1 of Chaetodon trifasciatus. Taxonomy (NCBI): domain Eukaryota; kingdom Metazoa; phylum Chordata; class Actinopteri; order Chaetodontiformes; family Chaetodontidae; genus Chaetodon; species Chaetodon trifasciatus. Next base: position 2,206,054 of record JBBMOE010000003.1, read on the forward strand.
CTGTACAGAGTATTTATTTATGTTTGAGTTCAGTGAAGGTTTGATGAGAAATTAGCATCAAAGCAGGAAATTGGTAAAACAGGGAGTAGTTCATTTCTTGTCGCTCGGTTTTGTTTCAGACGTTTTTTTATGTGTAGTTGAAACTGTTTTAATACATCAGTGGGCGTCCAAGCAGGCAAAACCAACGGCGCTGGAAAGGGGTGGCCAGCAGGTGGCGACGGCCTCTCTGGTACGCTCATGCATGTCGCGTTAATTAGCAGTGAGAACTACTGCTTTGTGTCAGTCAGAACACTGCACTCTGAACTACAGTACAGAGCGTATTCAACATAGTTGGCATTATCCTGCAGGTGTTTGGTCATAAACCAAATTTTTAGACCTTATGATGGCGCTCGATGGAAAGTCAAATAAGCCATTACAGTTCATCCTGAGGCGAACATGAACGTCTGAACCAGAGGTCAAGACAATCCATCCAGAAGATTTTGAGACTCAAAGCCCAAATAGCATCAGCCTCAAGGTGACACTGGAGGAGAGCTCAGGATCACCAGTCAGCAGGATTCATCCTCTGGGGAACATGAACTGAAGAACATGTCATGGCAGTTCTGCCAGCATGGCTAAAACAATGAGGAGACGGAGCAGCATGGGAGAAACAAACGAGGTGTCCTGATGAAACGTTTGAGCTCTCAGCGAAGAAAAAGATAAGAACCGTCTTAACATATCGAGCTTCTGAAATCTAAATGTAATACTCTGAGCATCATGTGTGTCTATACTGTCATCCTCCTCACTCAGCCCACCCACCGCTAACACCATGCTGAGTGAAGAGGCTCAGTCATTACTGCGCCTCAGCCACGCTGTCTGCAGAGCAAAATGAGACAATAGTAAAGATTTTCAACCAGGGGGCCTAAATCATTTCCACAGCATGAAGCAAGTGTGCTGAAATGAGGCTGCTGATAAGTCTGTCTGCAGGAGCAGCAGGTGGTACTGTAACTGGAAAAAGAAGAATGACAGATAAAGTCATTACAGTGACAAACAGCGTGTTTATGCATGAATAAAACTGTTTAAAATAATGGCTGAAATGTTCCCCCGGTGCTGATCAAAAGGAGGTATCAAACATCTTCGGCTGAGGCTGCCGGGACACGAGTTGTTTTATCACCGAATGACAAAATACCACAAGTGATACCATTTGAAGTAAACAAAGTATTACTGTGGGGATGGGATGTGAGGGGAAATGAAGGTTTGCATTTCAGCTGGAAATACACACGGTTGATTTTTTTATACTGTCCTTTATACTGTTTATCTTTTCTGTGCCACTGGTTTTGCTGTTTTTGCTTTTTTTTTGGCTGCAATGACTTAATTTCCCCGGAGTCGGATCAATAAAGTCTTATCTTATCTTATCTTATCTTATCTTATCTTATCTTATCTGTAGAAATACTACATTACAAGTAAAAGTCCTGCACTGAAAATGTTACTGAAGTAAAAGTATGTAAGTATAATCAGGAAAGTGTACTTCAAAATTCAAGTAATGGAAGACATTTTAGGCGACGTTTAGGCATTTTAGTCTTGTTATTTGATAGAACGGATCAATTTTTTGGGGAAATACATGTTTGTATGGCAAATATGAAGCTGCTGCGAGTAGCTGGTTAGCTTAGCTTAGCATAAAGACTGGAAACAGAGGGAAACAGTTAGCCTGGCTCTGTTTCCAGTCTTTGTCCTTCAGTGACACGAGTTTCAGAATAGTATTTCCACAATGCGTTAATGAGCTCTCAAAGAGCAAAGAACTAATTCTTTGTGTCACACGCAACAGTTCAACCAGAAAAACGGTGCAAAATGTTTCCATACTGGACCCATTGTTTCAACTGGAGGAATCTCTACTGGGACCAGTTTACACCTGGGACTCCAGGTGAATGCAATTAACCAGCTGATAAAACAGACATCCAGCAGTTGGGCCCTGAAGGCACCTGAAAAATAACATGCCTATTATTCAAAGTGAACCCCGTCCTGTTGGCCTGCGGTGACACTGTTCACAGAGAACAAACCAGGCTCAAAGACACAATGCAAGGCCACTTTAGACCGTTTGTGTTGTAATCTATTACATGTCATCGAGCTAAGTACTGTGTTTAAGTACAATTGTGCAGTATTTTACTTGTGTATTTTCATTTTCTGCCACTTTATACATATAGTACACTACTTTTCAGGGGGAATAATTGTGCTTTTCACTCTGCTTGAGTTATCTAACGGCTACACTCACCTTAAACTTAAAAATCTTACATACAAACATACGATCAGTTGATATGATGCATTATTATAGATGAAACTACCCATCAGTACGCAGAGTAGATGAACGTAGCTTCACCTCAACCTTCAGTATTAAAATGTTCCTTTATATGATGAGTGATGATGATTTTATTATGTAATATAGAATAATATTACACCAATAGAAGCATATTACACTGCTGGGGGGCCTCCTGCTGTATGATTTTACACCCGATACTTTGATAACATAGTACTTTGTACTTTTACTGATTGAATACAGGACTTTAAGAGAGTACCTCTGCATTGTCTGATAATGGCAGCTCATCATTTTAAGGTGGGGGTGATGTGCATCAGACTATTTCTTGGGTCTAAGCAGTTGTCAGGGAATCAGTTACTCAAGTCAGTTACTGTTCTTATAAGTACAACATCATCCATCATTGGGCATGATACTGCATTATTTTCCCAAGTACCTACGAAATACGAGCTAGCCAGAGAAGACTGATACCATCCTGTAGATTAAATATGAATATAAGCTAACAAAGCTAAGCAGTGCTAACCAACCAGTTTAATGATAAGCTTAGCTTGTGGAACAGCCTATGTCGGTGTAATGACAGATTTTGTTGAATATGAAAACCAAAGTCTAAAAATGACGACTGACCTTTTTACAGGAGGAGACTCCAGGAAGTCACCTGAGTGACTAATCTTTTTTTTTTTTTTTCTCCTGTGCTTTATTGATCACCAATAAGGAGCAAGCAGTGAATATATATTACAAAATAAAGCTGAACACTGCCCGGGGTGGAGACATATGGACAAATAAAATGGTATTATTCCTTTAAGTGAGGAATCCCTTCAAACTTCAAAAATCAAAGCTAGTCTTTGGGGTGTGAGCCACATTCAGCTCCACGCATGAAGTTTGAAGAAGTGAAGTAGTAAAGCAGTTCTTTTTCCATCCGGTACTGCACTTCCCGTAATGAGCTGTGTTTTCTTTAAACGGACCCACATTCCAGCGGACCTTTAAACGTCACACGGGGCGGTGCTGCGTTCACTGCCCCTCCCCCCAAACCACGAGGCTCCAGTGTTGACAGGCCAATCACCGCCCATCCTCAGTCCGGCTGCTCTACCTCAACACCGAACAAAGCGGCTCCGTCTCCCCATCTGTGATATCTGTAAACGCCCACCGGCGAGACCACAGCCGAGGAGCGGAGACAGTCCTTATTACACCTACCCCCTTTCCACTCTGGTCTCAAACGTGACTCACAAAGGATTAGCGGCCGAGCGGGAATTCCGCCCTCCGGTTTGTGGCGTTAGTTAGCGCGGAGCTAGCCGGACAGACCCCGCCTTATCTTCATTTGTCAACAAAGGGGTTTGACAAGCTGGGAGAAGCCCTGCCCCATGTTTCCATAAAAGGATCATTGGGCCATACACGGCCAACAGTCGAGCCGTGGGTAACCTTTTCCCTTCCCATCCCGTTCATATGGTGCGTTGACTTCCTCCGTCGCCGTTAAAGCGGAGCTATCATGGCGGAGCGCGTACAGCAGCCCCCAGCCAAGCGGCTCTGCTGTAGACCGGGCTACAGCGCAACATGTAGGCAAGGCCAGCGGGCCGCGGGGACGCCGTGCGGCGGCTCGGCTTCCACCCAGGGCGAATCGAGCAAAACCCAGAACCCGGAATCTCTCCTGGACATCGCTGCGAGGAAAGTCGCGGAGAAGTGGCCGTTTCAAAGGGTAGAGGAGCGTTTCGAGCGGATCCCGGAGCCCGTTCAGAGACGGATCGTGTACTGGTCTTTCCCGAGGAGCGAGCGGGAGATCTGCATGTACTCGTCGTTCAACACCGGCGGGGAGGAGATCGGAAGTAGCGGGGAGAGCAGCGACGAGACGCGGCTGCCGTTCCGACGGGGCATCGCTCTGCTGGAGAGCGGCTGCGTGGACAACGTACTGCAAGTCGGTGAGTGCTGTGATGGGACCGGGGACACCGGGGACAAATACAGTCACATCTGTCCACGAATCACCCAGAAAACAACGACACGACCTGTTTTAATGATTGTGTGAGTGTGCGGTGATGAAAGTGACAGGGTTCGACAACAAAGGCTGAAGCGGTCCGGCGACAGCCGCACCGAGAGCCGACAATGGGGCTTTAAACCTGCATGAATGGGAATGTGTGACTGGGGCATTTAAATCCTGTTTGGCTCGGGGCAGTTTGAGTGTGAAATGAAGGGTACAAAGCCTCAAAAACCCGCTCATTGCGTTTAAAATCAAGCTGTGGCTCTAACAAAGAGGAATTCCCACATTTCCACCAGACCTGACGGAGAAACTTTGACAGAATCGGGATAAATCACCATTTCTGCTGCTGCGTTCAGGGGCGCTAATAAACTAAGCTAATGTGAAACTCAATTTCTTGTCACCGAGTGTTTTTGGAGCTGCTTTGGGGTCAGGTCATGGCACTGGCAGGCTACCATAGCTCCACAAAGCGCCCTAAAGTGCTTCACATGCCTTTAATCATCTTAGTATATCGAATTAATTGATCTGATGTGACGTAGAAAAGCATAAAAACTCATTTTTCCTATTTAATATCACAATTTCTCGCTACATTCCTGACACTTTTGCCATTCAGGCGCTGCTGAAAACACAGCCGGGCCTTTCAAAATCAGTTTTAAACGATTGCATAAATCTATTGAGTAATAAGGGAAGTGCTCAGTGTTGGGCTGGGGCTCAACTGACACACATTGCATTTGAATGAGTTGTTCTCACAGTTGAGATGTGGTTGGATAATAATTTCATTGTGTCTTTGTCAGCTTAGTTTGATCAACAGAAATGTTAAGTGAGGAGAAGCTGATAAACCACTGAGCCACAGAGCAGGCTCACATTATTATTGCTATATATATATATAGAGAGAGAGAGAGGTGTATAGAGGGATATCTAGTGTACTGACTGCGTGTTTCTGGGGCGTTTGAGTGCAGAATAATTACAGGAATTCATGTGCTCTCTTTCCAAATGGCAAAAATGAGTGTGTGCGTGCTGGTTTCTCAGCCACTGAAAGGCGATGTGAAACAGGAACAGGCACATGTGCTGAGCTGACAGCTGTTTGTGCATCACAACTTTGAACCAGTGACCCAGTAATGCTCGATTTACGTCACGCAGTTGTAATTTTCTTACCATTTTTACGTGCTCAGAGCGTGGCCCTCTTTGAGATTTTAATTACCCGGCACACATATCAAATGCCCGGCATTCCTATTGTGAGTTTGGCACTTTGTTCCCATTTTCATGTTCATTTGCGTCTTTCAAGCCTCCCGTCTCTTCCAAAAGGAAGGCAAACAAAAGCGTCTTTTCTCCCTTGTTAAGTAGAAGAGATTTGGAAGGAGGAAGCGTATTGAGCGCGGCCATTCCTCCAAAAGGGCCGTGATTCACACCAGTCCACAGCCAATTGGTTCAGGTTTGTGTCTTTTTGTGCGTCTGATGGAAAAGAAGCCGGCGGAGCTCTTTGGCTGTGAGGGAAGCAGGCGCGGTGTTGGGTTGAGGATGGCTCACTTTGATGAAGAGTCTTCAGTTTACAGCCTTCATCACTGCGTGGTCAGCCCGGAGTCTTTGATCGCGTTGCGGCGTCTGTCGCCCCTGAGTTCACCTCACTCGGGACACCTTCTCAGGGAGCGCGGATTGCCGTAATCCCATTACTCTGCATGCTTAATTTGAATTGTAATACAATCTGAACACTTGAGTTTCTGCATGACTCGTCCCTCTTCCCCCACTTTTAAGTGCAGGAGGTTCATGTGGGCTTTGTGAAGGGCCACGGGGAACACAGACTCCCAGCACACACCAGCCTCTGTCCTGCCAAGACCAGAGGCCCGTATATTCCCAGATATTGGGAAATGTTTCTGCAGGGAAGAAACGGAATCTGGGCTGTTATGCCACAGAGCGAGGGGGCTCGATCTGCATGCTTACAAAGAGGAATAACAGTAGTGCTCTCTCTCTCACTCACACACACACACACACACACACACACACACACACACACACACACACACACACAGGGAGGGTTTCTTTCTTGGCTGATTGCACCCCAGCTTGGAATTTGCTGGGAAAATAGAGCCAAGAAGTGATAAATAAAAGATGTAATCTCCCCATGTGTGGGCTGCACCAGAGGAGGGAGGCTTTCTCGCAGCAGACCTTGAGGAAATGAATTGGCACACATTTGCTGTGGACCCTCGTACTCCACAACAAACCCTCACTGTTAATCAGCGCAAAGATAAAGGAAGCCATTTTTTCTCACAAGAGCGAATGCTGCGGCTTCTCCGGCCGAGACTCGAGGGCTGCTTTATTCCCCTGGTTGTAGCTAAAATCAGAGTTGATGGTGATGTTATTGAGCTGTGAGGTGGACGACCAGCGCCAAAGAAACAAGTGAAGTGTGCGGCTGCTCCAGATGCACTCTAGACTGGGCCGTTCAATACCAAACAGTAATAAGAGCTGAAATGATTAGTCGACAAGGCCGCCGTTTTGACAAGCAGTCAATCATTCGGGCTGTTTCTGAAGCAGTAATTCGATGGTCCCATCCACTCTAAATGTGAGAATTTCCCCTTTTCCTTCTCATACATTCTAATAAATTGCATATTTTTATGTTCTGGGCCAAACAAGCGATCCAGAGGACGAACCTCAGATTAATTGATAATGAAAATGAATCAATAAAATCCTGTTCGCATGCATCCACCTGAAAATCAACCATTAGATATACAGAAAAAAATGCAAATGCAGATTTTGCACTTTGACCGCTTCCTGCAGTTCAGATACACGAATTATTTCTTCAGAGCTGGTCATTAATTGTTGCTGTGCTTGTGCTCAGTGATTTAATTGCCTTAAAAACATTTAATTGAGTTTCTAATTGAAAGAGGAAAGTCAAAGTCACGGCCCCTGCACATTAAAGACCCTCACTGATTAATCTGCTGTTTTTTAAATGTATTTGCACTCAGTTTTAAGCGTGCAAGCAGTCAAATATTTTCAGTAATTACAACATGAGGCTGAGTGAAGTGCTGCTGGGTGCAGCATAAGCAGACATGTTGCATGCGTTCAGAGTCAAAATTTAAGTATTTTACAGGGTTCAACACAAAGCAGAGGTTCAGTCAGACAGACGGTCCGTTATTGAGCCCGATTCAACATCCTCCATTATCGTTTTAAGCTCACGGAGGAAGACGAGCTCCTCTGCTGTGAAGTCATTTGGCAGCGAGGTTCATGTCGAGAAGCAGCTGAGAACATGAAAGCCTTTTGTCTAATCCAGTTTGCACTCAGGGTCAGAAGGCAGAAATGCATCCTGTGTGCAGAAACATTAGCTTTCCGCACAGATTTCTGGATGTATTACGAAGAAAAAAAAGTCAAGTAACAGCGAAGCAAAAAGGGAAAAGAGCTGCAAGCCACTAAAACAGAACATGTCCGACACAGTTTGTGAGGAAGTGTCCAGCTTTGATCACCACAAACAAAGCAGGATTCTCCCAAAGTGATACCAACTAGTTGAAGTAGATTTCCTCCTGAAACAGTGAACAAAGCCTGAAGCTGAAGCTTTCCTCAGTCTCAGCGGCTTCATGGTGCAAGATGTCATTTATCACTTTTAATAACATCTGTGTGTGACTCAGAGCAGTTTTCTGGAGCACGGCCAACCGAAAAGCAGTTTGTCTACAGATGAAGAGATCATCAGTGATCGTGCTGCAGTACAAGTTACACGAGTCCACGGCGACGCCAACGCGCCGCTCTAAAGCAGCTGAAACGTTTACAATGGCAACCGCCTAAGTTTAGCTTGTTAGCATGCTAACATTTACATTCTACTAAACACAAAGTGCAGCGGAGGCCGATGGAAAGGTGTCAAAAAGCTTAAAATGTTCGCTTGATGAAACACTGAATGAAACATCCACACACGTGCTGCTACCCTGACGTCACCAGAGGAGCCGTGTGTGAGGACGCGAAGGTCCGAATCAGCTGGACTTTACTCTGCCAGCGCCGACAGCAGAGTCCACAGCAACACTGGAGGCTCCGTGTGTTCCTGATGGTGGCGCTAGAGGGAACAGTCAGGGGACCACCAACCCTTTACAGTTCGCCCTGAGGGCACGGCAGTCCATCCAATAGCTGTTCACTCAAAACCACAAATGTCAACCTCATGGTGGCGCTGCAAGGAAAGTCCCTGAAATCACCAAAGCGGTGAACCAGCAGACAGACAGAGATCACGTCCCAACGTCCTCGCTGCTGGAATGACTGAAAACATGTCATGAAAGCACTTCCTGGATGCCTCATTAGGACAAAATTCCAGTATTGTGCTCAGTCTAAGAGACAGGAAGTGAAGGCTGACGGCTGCCTCTCGGACGCTGAGGGTGTAAACACGGCGTGGACGTGAAGCGGCTCGTCTCAGTCGTGTTGAGGGACAGCTCTGAGCTGAAGTACAGGCTTCAGGGACACGTCAAAGTACAGGCTGCAGTGTTTATGTGTGGTCATCTGCACGCGTCAAAACAGCTTCAGCGCGGACGGGAAAATAATCCAACATGTAAAGAAACGCACGCCATAAGTGAGCAAACACGGGGTTTCTATATGCGGTGGGAAAACATGTGCTGTAATGTGTTTGTTACCTGCGTCACCTGGTTGTTAGGTGACGTTGAAGTTCATACCTGCGCACCCTTCAGAGGCCCTTCTCTCCTCCAGTGACCTCTTGCTGATGTGCTTCCACCTGCAGGATCAGGTCAAAGTCCTTAAAACATCACATTCTGCCTTTGTTGTTGATGGCAAGATGGCGGGAGCCCCCCCACCCATCCTCCTCCCTCGTACGTACCTGCTACGCCAGGAATTGCAGGACCTAATGATTATTTTCATGAGTTAGTTTGCAGATTATTCTCTCGTTCAACTGATTGTTTTTGTCCCAAAAGGTCAGGCTGACATTCAGTTTGCTTTTGTCCGAACCAAACGTCCCAACTTTACTTCTGAAGTAAAGAAGAAAGAGGTCAAATTCAGATTTATCTTAATTACTTACTGCTCTAAGAGTCAGCAGTGCTCTCTCAGTGATGGCGTTTGGTTAACCTGCTGTCATTTATTCACCTGAAACAGGTTTTCAGTTGATAATTTGCATGAAAAGTCGTTCCGCTTCTCGAGGTCGTCGCGTCTGATTTCCATCGTAACTAAAAGTCCGTAAATCTGCTGAGAAATCATTGAAAGACGATGATGTGGACGTTTGCACAACCCGACCAATTAGAGCCCACGGTTATCGCTGAGTTTACGCCGTCACTGCTGTCATTTTGTACGCTGAAGTGCCGAATTTGAGACTGGGCTCCCAGGTCTGTCACAGGCCTGTCGCTTCAAAGATGGAGGGCCGACGGGGGGCGGCGGTCTGTTTCTGCGCTCAGACGCCGCGTTCGGGTTTGCTGGCGGTGCGGCGTGCTGCCACCAGACGGTGAAATCCCGCCGGGCCGAGTCCAGAACAGACCTCCCCGTCTCTTCCCCCGGAGAGGACGTTCTGGTCCGGTGATGATCCTCCAGTGAGGAGCGGCGTTACTCCCTCTGCAGACACCATTACCACTGATTTACAGTCATGGAGGAAGTACTCAGGTCCTTCAGCAGAAGTACAAATACCACAATCTAAAAATACGTCATTATGCTGCCAGCGGCGCCTCCAAACCTTCCTTAAAGGTATAATAACATTTCTGCATTAAGATTATTATTATTTTCTTGAGTTGTTCAGCGTTCAAACCAAGAAAATCTGTAGTGTTATTCGAGGTAACGGCGAGTTTTCTGCCACATCAGACAGATTTTCATCGCCAACGAAGACAACAACTCCCATCATCCCACGCTGCTTCATGATGTCATCACACTGGGTCTTTTGTTGTCATGGTTTTGATTCTGAGCCGCAGAAGTTAAACACACTTTCACTCACAGTATCAGAAGTAAGCGTACCTGTTGGCTCCTGTGACTTCGATAATGTTATTAATTTTATATTATTCGAGCGTAACTTTATATACAGTTAGCTAGTTTTGACCAGAGGTTCCCAATGTAAGGTTTGGGCCCCTCTGAAGGTCACCAGATAACTCATAAAGGGTTGTGAGGTGATTAATGGTCTATGAAAGGAGAAAAAACTATAAAATATTGGATAATTTTATGTCTTTTGAAACCTTCTGAGTTAATGAACTCATCTAACAGCAACACGATCATTCATGTGTCACCTGGTGAAGTCCCAGCATTCGCTCTCTTTTAGCTCCGTGTTTGGTCTCCACCGGCTCGGACAGTAAATATCTGGTCTCCGTCGCGTTCGCTGAGCTGAAAGTCATGTGATGGGGAGCTGCACACTCAGCTGTCACGTCATGATAAGAATATTGATTATAGCTTCTTTAAGTAAATCTCTGATATTGTGACGCAGTAGATACTCACAGCTAAACTCAGCACGCTGTGTTTAATTAAAGCTGAGGAGAGCGTATCAGATCACAGTTAGTGCTGTCGCTCACACACACACACACACACACACACACTGATGTGTCCGTGAAGCCTCGGGCCTCTTGTATACACCCATTACTGGCGGCGAGCTCCCTCATCTGCAATTTTATGAAGAATCAATGAATCGGCGCACACTTATTGAATGATGCAAAGCTTTGTAAGTATGCACGTACACACACACACACACACACACACACACACACACACTCAGGCTTGCGGGTTGTTGATCAGCATTAATGGTGTATGCGTCGCGCCTCAATATGCTTCTGCCATGCAAGATCAATTTTTATCGGAGCTACATCGGGCGCGTGCTTTGAAGCGAACGCTCAGCTGGATTTCACGGAGAAGCTGCCGTTTTGAAAAATGGTTTCACACAACAGCGGCCACACTCGAGTGAAACGAGGAGGCGGGAGATGTTGACGTGCCGCAGCCGAGCCGCTCTCAGCTCCTCTGCTGGTGCTGGTTGAAGTCTTGGAGTTCTGCCCAGGTATTTTCCAGGTCAGTGTCAAACACCACGAGGAATGTCGCTCACTTTTTCAGTTCTGCTTCCACGGGGAGGAGGAAATCAGCACACACACACAGAGACACACACACGCACGGACACACTCTGGATTGACTCGTGTTGTTTGACACACATTTAATATTTCAAGGAGGTTTTTTTTTTAAATCAACAAATGCCACAAAAAGACCAAAAAGTCTTTTTCGTGCATCTCTCAAATGTTTGACTTCCACCGCTTTAAACCTCCTAAAACAGCTGCTCACTCTAAGTTTTATCAAGCGTGACTCAAACAGGAGGACACAGTTCTTTTGTCAGGGACTACTTTCTGCGGCGGATTAATCCTTGTTCGGGATGATGTCTGTGGGACTGAGTGGAAAGCGGGTGAGTTCATGGTGGTGAAGGAGCAGCGGTGGAGCTCTAAGGCCTCAGGTGGACGAACGTATCGTCCTTTTTTGTCTTTTCGCCGGATCAGCTATGAAACTGAAGCCCGCCGACCTCGTCCTTTCAGGCCTTGGTTGGTTAGCACTCTTCCCACATCCGACCACGTCTCCCTGATCTGTATTCCTCTGCCGTATTCCTTCATCATTAACCTTCAACTGGAGGGAGAGGAGAGGCGGCGGAGCAGAGAGGCAGATGGAGGAGGGGAGTAACTGGTTTACCTCCATCTGCCCTCAATCAGCTCCATTTATCCCATTTTGTCCTCGTCTTACTCGTCTTATTTCTCCTCAGACGCCACATAATGCTGATAGAAACAAGTAGTGTGGATGCACCTCGAGCTGCAGCTCACTATTGATCCCAGGTTTCATTGGTGTGACCGTCGCTCTGTTGATTAATTCCATAAAATGTTAGAAAATAGTGAAAAATGTCTGTTATAAACTGCTGCTGCTCAGTGCAACCCGGCTCAGGTTTACTGTCACGATGAAGAGTAAACGAAGCAAATCCTCGTTAGCTCTACCTCGTGTTCGGGAGTGATTTGATTAATGAGTTATGAAAACAGTTGCTGATTATGTTTTTATAGATCAACTTAATTGATCAAGTGCCTCTGAAATGGTGACGGGGTCTTTTCTTGGGGGCGTCTGGGGAGTTTTATTCAGCCGCACGGCGCCTCGGCAGGTCAAAGCCTGCCGCTGCCCTCGTCTCATGGGGCCCCTGGGCCTCGTGGGGGGGTCTCCAGAGGGGAGCTCCCCTCGCCTCCGCTGTCTCCTGCACTTTGGCTCATAGAAGGTCGCCAAACTGCCTGTTCTCGATCTTCGCATGGTCGTGAATAAAAGGCAGGAGTGTCAGTGTTTGTCGAGGGCGCAGAGCGAAGGAGAAGCCCGAGCTCGGTCTCTGCGGAGCAGGCGGCTTAGCGCTTCGAGCCAGAGTGTAAATCAGAAGCTGCTTATGAGCAATGCTTACCTTTTAATGGGAACTTAAAGGTGTCATCCATCAGGGGCCGTTAGCTCAGCTCACAGCCGGAGCATGCTTAATGAAGACTGATGGCCCTCCTCTGCTTCGCTCTCCTCAGACAACGGAAACGCAGCGACTCAAATTAAACTTGAAGTCCATTTGAGAAATAATAATAATAGCAGCAGTTTTAACCTCCTTTGAAAAATGGAAAGCGGTGCACGGCAGCATTGTTCATTCAACTAGATTTCCTCCCACCAAAAACTCAAAGTCGGACTTCAGACGCGCCGCCCTCCTGCACGTGAACCTGCTCTGCCAGATAACACTGCTGCCATCTGCTCCCGGGATCTATGTGCCCGAGCTTGTTAAAGCCCAGGGAGGGAAATCATCGTAGTGTTTGCTTAGCCAAATGTACGGAGCGCAGAGCGTGTGCCACCTGACGTGAACGCACCGACCAAACCGACGCATGCAGATTTCCCCCTTTAATGTTGTCACGGGACCTGCATCCACTCACTTCCTGCCCTCTGCCTCAGCTCCTGGCGTGGGGATCTCCTGTCTGCTTTCAGTTTACCATTCTGCCTTTTTGCATGCTCCACCTTCGCGCTGGCGTCTGGCTGCGCCCGGGGGCCTCTCCCCGCCCCTCGCCGCGGCTCCCGGACTCGTGAACTTGCCGCTGTTTTTGCGTGAGTGCCTTGAAGCTTCAACAGTGGTGGCGTGTTAAAGTTTAGACAAGCAAAACCAGGTGTTCAGGTGCTTCCTGAATCTGTTTGATCATGATTTCATTGTCTCAACACTTCCAGGCAAACTGGTGCCTTCGTCGGTCTTTGTTGCCACACGTGGAAACGTCCTCAGTTTACTCGAGGCTTTGTAGTTTCACCACAGAAAGTTCTGAGATCAATCAGAGACCGTCCTGATAATCAGTGACGCGTTTACGTCACCCGTCAAGCTCGTATTGGTTGATCACCATCGTGGTCGTATTGGTTTATGTGACGACCACAAAAATCCAATTTTTTCCTCATTTCAGCAGCCGGCTCTAAAAACTACAACACCCATGAGCTTCATTGTTGCAGCTGCTGTTGTTACAGCAGAATTCTGCGCTGTGATTGGACACAGAAAAGCTAACGTCTTCTTCTTCTTCTCTGCTGTCTTTGCACACACAGGCTTGTGTCTTCAGTATTGATCAAAAATCTGGTGTTTTCTAACGCAGTTCTTCGTCCTTCGAGCTCGTACTTGAACCAGGGGGGGTTTCACGCCGATCGAAGCGTCAGAGATGCTTCGGCTGAGCGTCAGGTAACATCCTCTGTGGGAAAATGACTTCCTGAAACAGCCACATCCCGTATGATTGCTTTCACTTTTTGACCTCGCTGCCCTTAAAACGCCCTCATCTCTAAACGTTACGCCCGCTGTTGATAACACAGGCTTTCTATCGATACGTGAAGCCTCAGGTCTGGCTTAAGATAACCCCGGTGACATCTTCAGGGGGTCTTTTGTCAGACTTTCCTCCCACCAGAGCCACAGAAGACTTGATAAAAGTGTTTTCACAGGCGGAAACTGACCTTTATGTATTTAAATCAGTGGACGGCCCCTTTAATGGAGAAAATAATCTGCAGAGGATTCTGTTTTAATAACACATAATCATGTATGATTCATCTTGACTCTTTGTTGCTCTCGAAAACCAGTACGGTAACTCCACAAGACACACACACACACACACACACACACACACTCTCACACCTCAGGGATGACACAAGCTACCACAAGCCCTGCAAACCCATCCGGTATGTTTCCGTACAATCGGGGTATGCCTGGCATGCAGCTACAGGTTGACTCATTGTTTTCATCTGTTCATTATGACTAAAGTCAGTCCGTGTGATTGAAACGGGATTTCCCTGAAAAGCACATCGACGGGGCTTTAACGCAGTCTGGTGAACGTGATGCTGAGAGGACGGAGGCAGCTTCAAGCCCGTCATTCAGACCAGGTGTTATCAGCCAATTGTGCTTAAAGTACCAAAAGTAAAAGTACTTTGACTGATGAATGATATGTTAGAGCAGCATTTTACTGCTGGAGCTGCTGCAGGTGGAGCGGGTGGACCCCTCCGAAGGGTCACCAGATAAACCTGACGGGTGCTGATGAGGGTGAGAGAGGAAGATCAATATCAGTGCGTTTGAGCTGCCTGCTGGTGGAATCGTCATACGTGTGAAGCGCCCAGCCGCTGCGAGGCGACGCGGCCAATCACATGGCGGCTGAGCAGGGAGGCAGCTCCAGCTGGTGAATGAGATGCAGCGACGAGCGGGGCTGGTTGGCAGGAACGGGCCGAAAACGTGAGGCGACAGAAGCCAGAATGAAGGCGTGCAGAGCAGACTGATGAGGAGTCGACGCAGGATTGAGGAAGACTCCAGGCGTCCATTTGTTGACTCAGAGACTTTCTCTCCCCGCAAACGTTGAGCAACCTGAACAGAAAGAAGGCTGAGGGCTGGCAGCTCCGCTCTGATGCGCTGCTGTGATACGGCGTGACCTGCATCCTGTTTTGACAGCGACCCCCCGCACCCCCACCCCACCCCCACCCCCGTGACGCTGTAGGAAAGTATTCCTTCCTCTTACAGGCACGCCGTTATGACGTTACGCTGACAGTTAAACGGCTGCTCTCAGTCGGCTGCAGACAAAGACGAGCCCAGATAATGTTGCCGGGCTAGTTGTTCCACACACACACACACACACACACACACACACACACACACACACACACACACACACAGCAGAGACATGCACACTTGTTTTGATGGTGATTTGACAAAAGCCAAAACTTGTTGTAACCATACCTGGAGCTCGTCAGAGCAGCACGTCCTTGCGCAGAGCGAGCAGGCCTGATTCCAGCGATCAGACCATGAATCTGTGAGAGGATCAAAGGAACGTCGTCACTCGCTGTTCGAGAGTCCGTTTTAAGCACAGGACGCTGAATGTTTGGTGGTTCCAGCCTCTCAAATGTAAGATTTGTCACTTTTCTTGGTTGGGTAAATGTGGTCTTTTAGTAAAACTGGACTGATTTTTCTCTCATAAGGTAAAAAAACCTACAACAACCAGAATGCACTGGGCCGCGCCGGATCACTAAATGCTCCGGCTGGCGGGTGACGTCCTGGGAATTGGGCGTTTTTTGGTTTTGGCTCATTTGGTTTCAGGCAGCGTCTGCCAGGTCGCAAACTTTCTCATATTACAGTTAAACTTTAGACTAAAGTCAGTTTCTGAAAGCATTGGAGGCGAGAAAAAGGCGGATCAGACTTGTGTCCGAGGAGGCGACATTACAGAAATGCAGAAGTACAATCTGCAGTGCAGGAAACATGGAGGGAAGTTTAACATGAGAGATGCCCGCAGTGCGATGACCCAGAGCTGGTCAGCACGTGTTCCTGCAGGGGTTTGGACTGTCGGTCAGACCGAGCGGGACCTTTCTGAAGCCGCCTCGCGCCCAGCGATCACATCATTTCTGTTTCCTGATGATAGTTGGACGAGAATGAGCAGAATCGTTTTAGCCTGGTGATCAGACGAAGAACAAAACCAGAT
Organism: Chaetodon trifasciatus; assembly: GCA_037975065.1. Taxonomy (NCBI): domain Eukaryota; kingdom Metazoa; phylum Chordata; class Actinopteri; order Chaetodontiformes; family Chaetodontidae; genus Chaetodon; species Chaetodon trifasciatus. The sequence continues at coordinate 2,222,189 of JBBMOE010000003.1, forward strand.
CTTAATAATTCAGCGAGATGCTCCGAGCATGAGGGAAGTGTAATCTTTTGGTTCTCGCTTTCTGACATCTCTGCTCTCACTTGTGTTTATATATATGTCTGTATGCAAACGCAGTGTGAGAACGTGAAGATATGAAAATACACTTACTGGAAAGGGTTGGCTCAGTCGGTCTGTTTGGGTTTTAATACCACAGCTGCTGTAAAGTCATTTCCACCTTTCAGACGTCGTGTGGAGCTTCAGCTCGAAGCTCATCGAGCTTCTTTGGGTTCTGAAGCTACAGATGTTTCTCACATTTAAAAAAAACAGTGAAAACACACATCTAAGCTTCATTTTTGTCTCAGGTTTGATTCAGAACTTGCACGCTCTCATGTCGCCCACGCACGCTGCTTGGTTCGCTGTCGGTTCAGAGGTCAAAGGTCACACTGGTGCTCATAAAGAGGAGCTCTTGTTGTCTTGCGCTGCAGCAGGTGTGTGTTCGTGTGTGTGTGTTCGTGTGTGTGTGTTTGGACAGATGCCCTGCAGGTTTTCCCTCTGACTCGTTTTGTGTTTTGGTCGTTTCATGTCACAGTTGACGTTTTACGGCCCGACGAGATGAAGCACACAACGGTCCTCTGCGGCGGACGCACATTTAAACCTGCAGTAATGTTAGCATGTTAGCAAACAGCTGCTTATTTATTTACACGTCCGGCAGTTACGGAGCCACCTGATGAATTTAAGGATTAACTCTGCTTTATGTTCACTTGCTCGGCTCTGACTTTGCCTGCTGAGGGTTTTCCACTGCGAACGACACGCTGACACTGAACCAGCACAGTGACGCTGTGGCCTTAAAGCTCTTCAGAGGCCTGAAACTGACTGCAGAGCTCTGTGAAGCCACAGAGACACGGTCCACGTTATCATACAGACTCTGTTATAATAAAAATACCTGCTACAGCGGCTTTAAGACCGTCGCCCACTCTGGACAGCGGACGCTAAACATTAGAGTGTTTAGGTCTATTTCTGTTGTTTAGGTGTCATGACAGCTGCAGAGACTTATTCGTGCATTTATGGACGCTGATATCTGAGATATGAGTCACCTGCTTATGAAAACGTGTGAACCCAAACCTGTGGGTGCAAAGAGGCGGCAGTCTCGGGGGACGGCGAGCGATCCAGTGGAGGGAAATGGCGACATTAACAGGAAAACAAAGTGCAGAAACAGCTGGAGTGGCACCACCACGACGTCGAGACCCGACGTCTCCGAACGCCGTTCGTTCCCACAGAGTTCCGGCGCTCCGGACGTTCTCCTCCCGTCGGCGCTGACGTGCTGCCTGTTCCCACATCGAGTTTTTCCTCTTTTCACTTTCCTTTCTTCCTTAAACTTTCTGGTTATTTTTGTCAGCGTCTTCGCTGATGTGACCAAAGACGTGATGTAAATAATTTAAGAGGATTGAGCATACTTTCTGTTTTTTATTCCGCTTCCAGAGGTATCAAGAGCACCATTTAATCCTCAGTTAATCCCTAGTTTGTAGCTATTTAAAGGGAATATTTTCAACATTTTTGGCTTCCTTGGATAGAAGAAGCAGTAAAACCATAACAAGCCAGGCTAGTGGTTTCCCCCTTTTTCCAGTCTTTATGCTAAGCTAAGCTAACTGTCTTCCGGTTTCAGCTTCATACGGTGTAAACACAGCAGAGTGGTATCGATCCTTTCGTTGGACTACAGCCGTGATTCAGAGAATATTCTCATCAATAGCAAACACCGCTCTCTTGCTGGACAACAGCACGTAAGCAAACACTAAAAGCTTTTATTTGATTTTATTTATGTCTTTGTGGGATTCCTGTGCTCATTAGCAGCAGCAGCAGCAGCGCCGCGCCGCGAGGATCTCTGAGGACGCCGAGCCGAGTCTCAGGAGTGGGAACAAATGCATTTGGTGAGGAGAGGCGGTGGCTGGCCCGCTGATGGTCCTCAGAGGCTAAACAAATGACTTTGAGCGAGCGCGTCGGAACAGACAGCACTCAAACAAATGCTTTTAAATGAGGAAAGACGGGTGGAAAATCCTCTTCTGTCCCTTTAGAGCGTGGATGTGAAACCTCCGACGGCCGTTATTTGTCTTAGCAAAGACGCGCTGACGTCAAAACGCTGGTGAGGCGGCATGTTTGTCTGACCGTCACCCTCCGTGGAGGAGCCGCTTCTGTCAGGGGCCGAATGTGAACCGTGAGTTCTTCTAAAATTAGAGTGACTCCGTCCTCAACGTGCAGCGTTGACTCGAGCACACGGGGTCATTTTCAGCTTCAAAAGTACCTTCACTGTCTAACTTTAGGTACATTTTGCTGATCACAGTTACTCGTACTTGAGTAGTATTTTGAGACTTGTAATGCAGTACTTTCACAGTGTGGTTTACTGAAGTACAGCCTCTGAATACTTCCTCCGCCCCCCGGCTGTGAGGACAAGACGGGGCCTGTGCCTGAGCCGTGTGTCCGTCCATGTGTCCACACGGCGAAGTCTCATGCATGCTCTGTATCTGTTTGTTTCAACAGTCCGTTAAAGCCTCGGCTGAGTTATCGAGGGTAATTTCCCCGGGGGCCCCAGGACTCCAGGGGCCTCTGAAAGCTACAGGCTCAACGTGTGTCAGCTGGTTTGTGCTGGTTTGTGTAGAATCGACTGTCATGATAAAGGTCTGTAGTATATGTTGTATACATGCAGGATGTAATGGCACGCTGTCCTTGATAAACAGGGCTGATAGAATAAGAGCTGTCTGAGAAACGCAGTGCAGATTAAACAAAAACTGAACACTAAAACCTGCATGAAGGACGCAGGGTTGTTATATTAGACTGCATTCGTTTATGTTCCTAATAAACTGTAAATCTTGCTGTTTTTGCGAATATGTTAACACCCGACCTTCACCTCAGGACTTTTTATATTCATCTTGTCCAGCAATTTGTAGAATTCGCCAACTTTAAACTGCTTCTCACGTCCTCACAGCCGTCTTCAAGCAGCATTAAAGAGTCCTCACTAAATCAGTGATGGAATAAAGAATAATTTATTCAAATTTAAAGCATTTTAATCTATGTTGAGTATACTTTTGATGCTAAAAAGGGGCCAGCTGCAGGGAGTTTCATTTACAGCACAAACATTGTTTTACAGACTTGCAAAGAGCTTCAACGATCAATCGATCGGTCCGTTTTAGCTTTTCAAATGTGAGGATTTTCCTGTGATGGTAAACTGAAAATATTTGGGTTTTGGTCAGACAGAACATTTGAAGACGGCACGTTACGGGCATTTTTCACTATTTTTGGACATTTTATAGAGCAAACAATTAATCGCATAAACCAGGAAATCAACAGCAGATTAATCAATAATAAAGTTCAGTGCTTAATAATTCAGTCAGTGGCATCATGATTGTGATTTACAGCTCGCATGAACTCAGTTTCCACTTTGCCTCACGTGACACCTGCCTTCACAATCCACAAATCACATTACATGCGAGCATTAGCGAGCGCAGCATCTCTGAGTGCTTTGATAGCTGTTTTAGTAATTGATTCGCGTGCGGCCATCGCTGTCTGCTCTGATAAAAACCACTGAGAGGGCCTCGCTCGCTCGCCGGCAGCCATTCTTTTAGTGCAGTGGCTCTTTTCAGAGAGTTTCCAGTTTCCTCCCGGCGCTCTCCGCAGACCAGACAACCCTCATTGGAGCCAGAATGGCAGCAATTAGACACAAATTTCAGCTGAGGTCCCGTTTTATTGGACGGCGAAATGGACACCATGAAGCAGCAGCTTCAGCGGCGTCCGCCGGAGGAGTCGTTTTCTTGCCTGAGTGACAAGACGCTCTTGTTTTTCTGACGGAGTTGAGGAATTTCAGTCGGCTTGGTGGAGGGCGACTCCTTCCTCCTTGTAGTATTTCAGTGCAGTTTGCTATTTCTAGAGCTGCGTTTCAAAAGCAGAAGGAAGAAGCAGATAAGTGGCTGAATTATTAGCTCAGATGGCGGCAGATTTATGGTCACCGGTGTGTGTGTGTGTGTGTGTGAGTGAAGAGGGCATCGATTAGCATGTTCATACCGTAATGAGCTGTTGGCGATTACTTAAGAGAGTCACAGATTGACCCAGTTAACTCAAATCCTCATTGACCTCATTTTGAGCTCGCATGGAGGTGCATCCTCCAGCTCTTACAACACACACACACACACACACACACACACACACACACATATTTCAACCCCACTTTCCCTCAACATGTTACCTTGTTAGCTTCTGGCTGTCGTACCCAGTTGACCTGACGCTAAGCCCCCGCCCCCCTCAGTTTACAGGGTAACGGTGGCAGGTTTTATACTCAAAAGTCAGTTTTATTTGAAATTAAATTAAGACAGAAGTAGATAAAAGAAAGCTTCTTGTTTCTAGTCTACAACTGTTGATTTTTGCTGGCTAAAGCAGCAACTTTCACAGTGTTAGCTAGCTAGTTAGCTAACACCATGAGTTGTTTGAAAACGGCCATCTTCAGTTAATTTTTAATATTTCTAGCTGAATTTTTTATAACGGGGAACCCTTTGGAAGTGTTTTTATGGTACAGTGTAGTTTAAACTTCCCCTTCTTCTAATAAAGATCAGAGCAGAGCTGCTAGCGTTAGCCCTGATGAAGCAGCATCTTGAATTTAAAGCTGGGTTAGGTGCTACTGCAGACAGTAAGCTAGTTAGCCAGTTGGCTAATATTTGCAGCTTACATTAAAGCAGATAATCACACAGATACAGGATATTTCTCGTACTACAGCCTCATGTGGAGAAATCCAAAGCTTGACGGGCTCGTTGTTGGTTGCTAATTGTTAGCAGCTGGCTACCTGGCTATCCTCTTTACATAATCAGTATTAGCTGCCGTGGCGATGGAAGATCCAATCAGTGTTCAGAAATATGTTTCAGCCTGACTCTTGTCTCTTTTGATGGTGCCAATGTCAGGATCACAGGAAACCATTAGCATTAGCAGCTACGCCATAAACCTGTGTAAGTGTGATGGGAAGCTGATCTGAAACCAGTCATTAACGACAGATGGTAATCAACGCACCGTGAGTATTGATTGGTTGTTTACTTCTCCTTCCTGCAGCCACAGAGGTGCATCTGCATCTCCACGGGGGAGAGATTAGGTTCCCCATTGTCATCAAAAGTACACACACAATACACACAGTACACCTTGGCTGAGAAGCTCTCACTTACGCCTGATTGGCCAGCTTTGGAGGCTGAGCTGCCTGAGTGGCTGACTGGTGTGTATGCCTGTGGGTAATGGAGTGTGTGTGTGTGTGTGTGTGGGGGGGGGGGGGGTTGGTTGGTCTATCTGGCCTTTGTGTGCTGTTAAATGAAGGCTTTGGCCACATAGCTGAGAGTGACCCCCTGCAGCCACAGTTTCGGTGGGCAGTGCTGAATACAGCCTCTGGCACGAAGGTCTCATAGGTGGAACTCTGTAGGGAGCTGAGCTACTGCTCTTTCACAGGCTAACGTCCCGGCCTTGTTTTCAACCACTAAAACACCCCCCCCTCCCTGTTTTCCCCCCTCCCCTCTGAATCCTATAGAGACGCCGTAAGTCGACGACCTCAGGCTTAATTGGGAGTGAAGTGTTAAACCTCGGTTTCCAGGCGGGTGTGTTCAGGTTATCTGCTGGTCTTTGATAAGTATGAAAACATACTGCATATGGCGGCTTTAGACGGTATTAAAAAGTCTTTCATTTGATTTACAAATATCTGAACGGTGGCATAAAGGCTGGTTAATCCTTCTTTTTTTTGGAGTTTAATCCACGTCCTGCCGCAGATCTGAGAGAACTCACATGTGCAGCTGTTTAGCTTAGCTTAGCACAAAGATCGGATGCAGGTGGAACAGCTAGCCTGGTTCTGTCCAAAGGTAACAAAATCCACCTGCCAGCACCTTTAAAGCTCACAAATGAACACATGTCTAGTTTGTCGCTTCACAGTTGCCATGTTCTGCACCACTTCCTGCCAGGTCAGCTGTTCCTGCCTTTATGCTAAGCTAAGCTAACCATCTCCTGGGTCCAGCCTCGTATTTAATGGATAAACATGAGAGTGATATTCATCTTCTCTAACTCTTGGCAAGAAAGCAAATATTTCCCAAAATGTTCAGCTAATTCTGTCCTTGCTGGAGTTACTGTGACGCCGTCCCCGCTGCTTTCCCGTCGTACTTTCATGCTTTGGACGGTGTGGCTGATGCACAGGTGTGAAACTGCACTCTGCGTGGACTTTGCTTTAACTCTGAACTACTACGCGCTGCGTTGGCAGTGAAGGGGTTAAGTTTGGTTGCCATGCGGTGCACAGAGCTGTATTATGCAAGCTGTGAAGCGCAGACACGGAGAGAGGAAGTGCATTACAGAATGCTGAGCTCAGGGCTTTGGCTCGCCGCCAAGCATACACTCCTGCATGTGCACACACACTCAGCTGAGGGCATACTGATTTTTCCAGCAGTGCAGTCTCCTCCTCCTCCTCCTCCTCCTCCTTCTCTCTTATACACC
>JBBMOE010000003.1:2229057-2296474 GCA_037975065.1 Chaetodon trifasciatus
CCTCCTCCTCCTCCTCCTCCTCCTCCTCCTCCTCGAGTCACTCTCTCTCTTTCAGTTACGTCAGTAGTTCAGCTGTGGGCCAGGCATGACCGGGGCAGGGCTGCGTAACGGAGAGCGCCGCTCTTCTCTGTGTTTGAAAGGCAGGATGTGGACTCGGCGGTAAGTGTGATCCAGCGTGTTTGCGCGTCTGCTCAGCAGGAAAAGCAGCACTAAGACCTGACACGTCGTTTTCTTTGTCTCTGCACAGGTTTCGCTCTCTGATACTCTCGTCGTCCCACTGACTCTTTTGTTTTTGGTCAGCTCTGTACCACACGGGCCCACCACGCACCAACAAACACCCACTCTGTTTGCAGTGTTCGGGGGTGATATGTGTCAGCTCTGCGGTGTGTGTCACATGCATGAGAACATCTGAGCGGAGTGGAAATCAAACCTCCCCGCTGACGCTCCGGGGTGGATGGCGCTGATAGTATTTTGTGCACATATCGAGCCGTTAGTCAGACTTACATAACGTGAAAAGATGAGCGCCGCAGTCTGAGTTTGCAGCCTCTCTGCAGGCTCTTTTCACCGTGCTCACGTGCAGCATTTTGACGCTTCATCTCTGATGTGGACGTGCTGAGGACACGGCTGCAAATGCTGAAACCGGAGGCCCAGTTCAATCTCTGGTGTCACAAGCAATTCGATACAGGAAATGTTAGCAGCAGCCTTATGTTTGCTTGTGTTTGATAGTCGACAGTGTAGCTATAGACAGGAAATAAGAGAGGAGGTATGACGTGTGTCAGAGGTCTCCATATTTGAACTCCCTGCTGGGCTCAACTCTACACATTAAAGCCAGAGTTTGTCACTTTTTAAAGAAGAAGCAGCTCCTTCTTCCTCTCACAAATAAGAAGTGTTGTTTTTCTTGAATCCTAAAATTCTTGATTCGTGTTGATGCTTTGGCTAACACATTTGCTCGAGTGTCTGTACGGTGAATATGTAGCCAGAGCTAGCAGCTGATTAGCTTAGCTTAGCTTAGCATGAAGACTGGAAACAGTGTGAACCTGCTCCCAGCTGATTTCACCTCTCCGCAGGCAGGATTTGACTGATGATGGAGCGTTTCCCATCTTCTTGCTGCTGCTGAGGTTGTGTATCAGCATCTTTGAATCACTGAATCTCAAAATAAATAATGATTTTGCCCTCTCACTAAGCGGAATATAAAGCGTACAGACACATGTTAAAGTGATGAACACATTAAGGCATCAGTAATTAAAATCCAATGATACAATGTATGTTATCCTGAATGTGTCTAAATACAGGACTTTTACTCAACACTTACCTACTTGTAACAGATTTTTTGCGACTTATACTGAAGTAAAAGAGCTGAATCAGCACAGACTGATGGAGCTAAATGTCCAAACACGCATGATAAACTGTTTGCATCAGCTCTGCTATCGCTGGAAACCACAGAGTCACATAATCGGCCTGCTTCTCGTCATCACAGAAGAATTTCAGTCATGAAGTATTTGCTGCACAGTCATCTTCTGCCAACACGAGTCGGCCTGCTCCGCCTCATCTGGTTTGACACAGTATTTAACTCGCTGTGTTCACATGAGCAGCTGCAGCGCGTTCACGTCATGGGTTTTTGTTCCGCGGAAAGCAAACTTGCCTGGTCATGGGTGGTACGTATCCTCCTCTTCAAACCAGAAAGGTTTGCAGTTTCCAGTCAGAGACTAACATACGTAACCTTTAAGAGTTCAAGAGGTGACTTTAAGGTCACGTCCACGTTGAAATCAGCTTCCCCGAACACGCAGAGACGTTTAGGTTTGAGCCCGTCAGAGGTCGAAGGTTCACTGTTGAACAGCAGCTCTCTGCCTGCGGTGAAGTGACCCCGTCAGTCCGTCAAAGGGTGGAGGTGTTCGGGGTAAGGTAAGCACCGGAGGTGTTGTGGAAGGGAAATGAAAAGGAAATGAGAGTATTCAGGTCTTTGCGCTCGCCTCCCTGTTCCTCCACTCATCTCTCACTCTTTCTTTTTCCTGACCGCAAGTTAAGTTGGACCAGATTGCCAGCGAGGATGTGAGCCGATGTTTTTTTAAAGAGGGAAACTTTCACAAAGAATCAGCCAGAAAAAAGATGCAGAGGCAGAAACGGTGTTTATATTCAAGGGCCTTTTTTTAGTTTTTTGGCATTTAAAGAGGCTATAATCAATATCTGTATATCATGGATCACTCATTGTGCGGATCCTACAGAGATTTATCAGCTCTACGGAGCATTTTAGTGACTTTCAGCTCATTGTTTTTGTTTTGATTGGCTCCTCTCGCTCTGAGAGGGTCGTCTTAGGCCTCAGCGGGCGGCTGTTTTCAGGGAAAAACCCCTAAAAACCCGCCGCACACGACCTGCTCAGCACCACACAGCAGATGGACACAGCTGGAGACAAGCTGGTGGACATGGGGAAGACTTTAGAAGCAGATATTTCCCTGAGGAGCTGGTGGAGACCCAAAGCAGAGCTAAAAGAGCCGACGCTCATGGCTGAAGTGTGACGCCACATCGATGCTAATGTTGCTTCTTTTTACCAACATTCTTTTTATTGTTTTTCACAACAAAACAAAGAAAAACAACACACTACGATACAACTACATGTTGAACAAACATGTCCACCCCCCACCCTGTCAGTCTACTTCAAATCATGGCTGGGAATCAGGTCTATGGGCTAGCTCTTTCCTGTTCATTATACAGGAAAAAAAAGTGAAACAAACACTTTTCTGTAATCTTAGATACTGCAAAGTGCCCAGGCTCCTCCATCATGTGTGACAGATCCATTCTTGATACATAGCAAATGAAGGGGTCCCAGATCTGGTGAAAATTATGTAGTTGATGTTTTAATGTATATGTAATTTTCTCTAAGGGGAGAGTTGTAGAAAGCTCAGATAAGCACCTGTTTGCACTCAGACTTCTGGTGTTTTTCCATGAAAGGGCTACTACTCTCTTTCCATTAACACACTCAGGTTTACGAACATTTGTTGATGTTTTTTAATCTTCAAATTGATTGGATATAGATCTAATATGAACACCTGTGGAACTTAGGGTATTTGAATCTGTAAAATATTTTGAATACATTGTTTAATTTCTTGCCAGATTTTTTGTACTTCTATACATTGCCAAATACAATGGAAAATGTAGCTTTTTCCTTCTCACATGTAATACAAATATCAGGTATAGCACTGTTAAATCTGTTCAGTTTTTCTGGAGTGATACATGTTCACATCAACCAGTTGTATTGTAGTAATTTCAGCGAGCGTTGGTGGTTCTCGATTGTGCTTTAGAGCCTTCTCCCACTTTTCAGCTGGGATCACCTCCTGTAGATCCTCTCTCCTGCAGATGTTTCTGTGCTTCCGTCTACTAGGCTAAACAATTCATGTTCATTAGTTTTTCTATGGTAGACATGTCAGAGATACATAATGTTTGATTTTGGTATGTTCTAATGAAGTTTCTCAACTGTAAGTATTTAAAAAAATGTTTACGGGGTATGTTTGACAACCATTTCTTCAAATGTCATCAGCACCTTTTGAGGATTGTAGAGGTCTAATGTTGCTTCTTATCTGCTATTTGTATGTATGTGATGACTGGTGGTTAAAAATGTGTTGTTGTTGGTTTAAATGAAGCATTTTTAGTTCTTTTGTCATGAAAGCTACACAGCGCAGCTACTCGGACGTCTGACGGCGAATGTTTTCTGTGTTCTCCTGCAGGGTTTCACCTCAGCGGCACAGTCAGGGAGCCCGCCACGACCTCAGAGCCCGAGCTGGTCTGCAACGTGAGCGTCAGCTTCGACCGCTGCAAAATCACCGCGGTAACGTGCAGCTGCGGCAACAAGGACATCTTCTACTGCGCCCACGTGGTGGCGCTCTCACTGTACCGAGTACGGAAGCCCGAGCAGGTCAAACTGCGCCTGCCCATCTCAGAGACTCTTTTCCAAATGAACAGAGATCAGCTGCAGAAGTTCGTCCAGTACCTGATCACCGTGCATCACACCGAGGTGCTGCCGACGGCGCAGAAGCTGGCCGACGAGATTCTGTCCCAGAACTCTGAGATCAACCAGGTTCATGGTGAGTTCAAGGCCTCTGAGCAGGGTCGTTATTTTGGCTTTCAGTGGAAGAACAGGCTGAACTCCCTGCTTTAACATGCATGCAATACAGGCACCAACAACAGACACACACACACACACACACACACACACACGTCAAAGCAGGTACCTGTGTGAGATTTCCTCCATCTCGCACCGGTGCAGGTCCAGCTGGAGGCTGCCATCCTGGGAGGCGACGCAGGAAACACAAGCTGTTTAGGGAGAACAGGAGGGAAACACTGGAGTCACACACACACACACACACACACACACACACACACAGTTTGACAGCAGGAATATGCATGAAGTGAGGAGAAGTTTGTGAGGAGTTTGTTGTTTTGTGTGTTCATGAACAAACATGAAGTTTCACAACGTGTAATACGAGGACTCAGTGGCCACTTTATTAGGAACACCTGTACAATCGAATGCAGTGCCATACAACAGCTCAGCCATGAAGTCTTATGATGCCTGTAATTTAAAAGTCACTGTACAGAATATTTAAGGAGTATTTCTTGGTACTTAATGGGATTACTCTGGTGGTACTTTGATGTACCTTTTACCACTGTAGTACCTGATATTATACAGTAGCATCATTGTGACATTTCAAGGTGTTTTGTGTCATTTCATCACGAGATCAGTGGTACTTGAAGGTGAATTCTGGAGGTTGTTGGGAGACTTATAAAATACTTTTTTGAGTACATGTAGTACAGTAGGGTGTGCTCATTTGTAGTATTTCATGTCACGCTCAGTTACCTTTGGATACTTGAATATGTTGTAAATGGTAGTATTTTGGGATATGTTTTGTAGTAGCGTATGTGCTACTTTGCTGTATCGTGGTAACCTTTGTGTCACAGTACATGCAGTAATCCTCGTTCACTTTGTGTACATGTACACAGTTTTCTTGCAAAGACAAACAATTCAGCGACTTAAACCTGATTGTGACTCTACTTTAGTGAGTGTGTACATGTAAATACTGTGTCTGTCTGAGGGGGATTTGCTTTGCGAGGACCTGGTGTTTCTATACTCTGCATCAGGTTGTACTTCGGGTGTTTCTCCTCAGTACTCTCGTGTATCTCATGGATTTAATCCTCGTGACGTCCTCTTCACTGGTCCAGGCTGGTTATTGCTGCTGATTTTGCAGAGTTTGTGGTATTGATCAGTGTTTAAGCTTAAACCAGCACTGCAGTAATGTAATAATGTGAAAAGGTGAATGTTATGCTGAGGTAAGCTTGTCTCCCTGAAAGCACTGATTTCTGTTTGCGGGTCAGCCTGTACCTTTACTCAAGTACATTCAGCAGGAATCTGCTGCATTTCTTCGATAACTTAAGTTTCTTTGTAGCTTAAGAGTAGAAGAACTTTGATACTCTGGGAGGAATATGAATAAATTAAAATTAGCCTTTTTTTTACCAGCTGCAACATTAAAGCATCAATAATTATGACCCTCGTTTATAATATGCTGAGTAATGAGTACTTTTACTTCAGAAAGATTTTAAATGCAGTTAAATTTTTACTTGTAACAGAGTATTTGTACACTGTGCTATTGATACTTTTGCAGTAGTAAACGATCTGAGTACTTCTTCCTCCGCTGAATGTGAACCAATCAGCATCAGTTCAGTTCAGTGAAGCGCTTGTAATCAGCTGCTGACTGATTTGTTTTGCTCGGCGCAGGAGCTCCGGATCCGACGGCGGGCGCCAGCGTGGACGATGAGAACTGCTGGCATCTGGACGAGGAGCAGGTTCAGGAACAGGTCAAGCTCTTCCTCTCCCAGGGCGGGTACCACGGCGCGGGGAAGCAGCTCAACTTACTGTTCAGCAAGGTAACGGAAGCGTTTCCCACACACACCGAACGCATCGCGCCACTGTACGGCGACGCTTACCCACAATGCCCCGCGGTCTGTGCAGGTGAGAGAGATGCTGAAGATGAGGGACTCCAACGGAGCTCGCATGTTGACGCTGATCACAGAGCAGTTCATGGGCGACCCCAGACTGACGCTGTGGAGGCAACAGGGAACCACCATCACGGACAAATACAGGCAGCTGTGGGATGAGCTAGGTACCACACACACACACACACACACACACACACACACACACACAGATCTGCTTTAAAGGAGTGTGTAACTACACTTCATTACACCGCCGCCATTTTTTAAATGTTGCCATGGAAATTATGACCATTTTATAGACTTTGCAATTAGTTGATTAATTGAGGACGTAATGGGACGATTAATTGATGCTGAAGTTGATTGATGATTGAACGGCGACGCTGGCGTCCCTCTCGGGAACAGAAACCCATTCCTCTGAAATTCACCTGTTCTGCTCTGTTTGCTGGTGTTTCACGGGTGCGATGGCGGCGGTGCAGAAGCGCCCTCGCTCTCAGATAGAGATCAAACGGCCGTCTGCGGCTGAAACGCCTTCAGTGAACGCAGCCCCTTTAAAACGCTTCGCCGTGATGCAACATGTAAACAACAGCAGCCTGGAGGCTCCAGCTCTTCTTCTCCACCCTCTTCCTCCTCTGTTGTGTCTCGTGTCTTTACCCGTAACCCCCCCCGCCGCCCCCCGCCGTGCGGATTCTTGCTCCGCATTTCGTCACTCGTGTCTGACATCACTCTCAGCGGCGCTCTGTTTTCCCTCCTCGCTGTTGTCCTTGAAGCAGCCCTAACAAAGAGACGGAGGATAAAGCCTCGCTCCTCCTGTCCCCTCCCCCATCCTCAGCCTCCCTCCCCCGCTTCCCCCTTCCCTCCTCTCACCTCTCCTCCCTTTTTTTCTCACTTCACTTCCTCTCTTTTCTTCTCCTGTTTCATTCTGTCATCTGTCATCCCCCATTCATCCCTCATCACGCTCATTGTCCCTCCTTCTTTGCGTCCACAGTCTTCGGCTCAGGTGATCTCTGCTCACTTTCGCTCGCTTCTTTAAAGAGCTGCAACAACTGCTTTTCTTTGTTGTCGACCACTTGAACTGAACTGAATCTCTTTTGGTGTCGGACAGCCGGTCGGACAAAATAAGACAGTTGGAGACGTCTCCTTTGACTCCTGGACAACAATAAAGACAATACGGAACCGTCTCCTGTCATGTCTAATTAGAAATAGTGTTCAGACAGTTATTTTTATCATATTTATCCACCGTTCAGAAGCTGCTTCGCATCGCTGAGACCAAGTTGGGATTGATAATTAGAGCTGAGGGCTCACCTGTGTCACAAAGTCAATTAATTGATCAACAGAAATTTGCCAAAACATTTTCTGGTTCCAGCTTCTCAAACTTGACTTTACAGTAAAGTGAATATGTGTGAGTTTGGGGCTGGAGTCTCGTTCAAGCACCAGGCGATCAGTGGATATTTAAGAGGTGATGATGAGCCGTGTGTGTGGATCTTGGCCTCGCCGATCGTGACGTGTCGCCGTGTCTGCTGCAGGAGGACAGTGTGTGAGTGTCTTTATATGTCTGGATGTGACCGTGTCTCTGCAGGGGCCCTGTGGATGTGCATCGTGCTGAACCCCCACTACAAACCCGAGCAGAAGGGCTTCTGGCTCCGACAGCTTCGCAGGTGGAACGGCGTGGACGTCTGCCCCTTGGAGGACGGTAACCATGGCAGCGAGCTGACCAATCTGACCAACGCTCTGCCCCAGGGCCCTCCTGGCAACCCAGGTGAGATGACACCCGGACGAGGAGACGTCTCCTCCCTTTTTTAATCCCAGAATCCTCTCCTGCATCACATCTTTTCTCGTCACGTTTCTTTTTTCTTCTCTCCTGCAGCATCTCCTCCTCCTCCTCCTCCTCCTCCTCCTGCATTAACACTGTTAAGTCTTCCTTCTCCCCCCTCCCCCCTCTCTTTTAATCAACTCTCCCTCCTTCAATCTCTGTGCCTGCAAGCCTTATTACCTTTTTAGTGTGGCTAATAGAATGAGCCTAATAACACAGTTGAGGTCCTGCAGCTTTTTCCACTAAATCAGAGAAAATCCAGACACATGAATGTTTCTGTCAGGTGCTAATAAAACCGTTTCGAATGAGGAGACAGGGGCTGTTATTACTGCTGCTGTTTTGTCTGTAATGGCCCCGCGTTTGTTCTGTTATCGACATTTTCAAACCTGCTAAGGTGCAGGTTTCTGAAGCTGGACATCATGGACCCCCCTCAGATAGAGTCGAGACAGCTGTCCCCACAGAAAAGTGTCATTAGGAGCCAAATACTGATCCAGCAAGTTCATATTAATGCTGTTTATCACTCTAGTTATGCTTACTGTCAGTCTGATCTTCAGGGCCGTAAACAGGAAGTGTGATGTCACAGAGGAGTCATGAATTACACTGTTGGTCAAGGAGCGTGATGTGTGGAAGGTGTTAACTTGAGTTATGACTTCCCAGCATGCACCTGTGTCTTCCACCTCACGCAGCATCTGACATTTTGCGTTTGTCTCTCGCAGATTCGCTGACTCGGCCTCACCGGACGGTGTTCACGCGGGCGATCGAGGCCTGCGACCTGCACTGGCAGGACCCCCACCTGCAGCACATCATCACCGAGGACCACTACGCCAACTACTGTTACCATGACAACCACGACAGCTCCCTCTTCGACGGCCATGGGTGGCCCCTGTGGCGAGGTGAGACAGCAGCAGCACACGGTTCGGAGGCAAGGCCTGATAACACAAGAAACAGAAGGTGGACATCACACTGTCTTCTCTTCTTTCCGTCTGTCCTCCTGCAGAACACGTCCCCACTGCATGCGCCCGAGTGGACGCCCTGAGGTCACATGGTTACCCCAAGGAAGCGCTCAGGCTGGCCATCGCTGTGGTCAACACGCTGCGGAGGCAACAGCAGAAGCAGCTCGAGTTCTTCCAAGCTCACAGAAAAGGTCAGTGTGTCCTTCAGCCTTTTGTTTTCTGCTTTTATGTAGATTTTTTTTTTTTACGTATTTGGGCTCATAAAATATTTTAAGGCCAGCTGAGAATGAAAAGCATGAATCTGGTGTCGCCTGTGTTTCCTTAGAAAACTGTTTTTCATTCAAAACTGCACAGAAATAACTGAGAACGAGCTGCCAGGAGCCACATTTCCCACCAAACAAGTCAAAACATTGAATATTGGGCCATAAAGGTCCACATTTTCATGATTTCATCCTGGAGCCTTCTGTCAGCCACAGAAAATACAGTTAGAGCTTATTTATGGTCGGAGCTTAAACTGGTCGTATTCTTTCCTGAATGTCTCTCTTCAGACGTTTTCAGGGAGCAAAACAAAAAATGAAGGAAAATGGAAAACAAGTCTGTGCTAAGAGCTGCAAAACAGTAAAAAGAGACATTAAGAAAAGACACAAGCAGAGAAAACCACTCAGACTTCAGTACTGCAAATAATGTTTTACATGTTTGGTGATTCGGTCGGCTGCTGGGAGACGTTAAACGTCTCTAAACTGAGATGGGATCGTTGTTCAGGAGGCTCTTCAAGCACCAGCACGACTGAGAGTTTAGCTAAATCTTAAATTAATTCATTAGTTTTTAATGTAGTTCATCCATCAGTTTTCTGCCACCTATCTGGCTCCAGGTCAGGTGAACTTATTAATTATATTACTAAGAATTATTGTTGTGTGGCTGCTGGTTTTCCATCATTGTTTGACTGATGTTACCTTGAAAGAAGAAATAAATTGTTGTCTCTGATTAAAAATATGTTAAAAAGTCTTAAATGTAACTTTTAACCTGTTCCTGTTGCTGTGTGCGTGTGTGTGTGTGTGTGTGTGTTACTGCAGAGCTGCTCCATAAAGGCGTCACGTCAGTCACCAACCTGGAGGGCTGGGTGGGCCACCCTCTGGACCCCATCAGCACACTGTTCAGCACCCTGATGGAGGCGGGGCGGGGCAGCGAGGACGGGGCCGCGGCCCTGCTCGACTTCTCAGGTACAGGAACACTCATACTTAAGTGAAAGTACCAGTACAACACGCTAGAAATACTGCGTTACAAGTAAAAGTCCTGCATTCAAACCCCCTAGTGAAGTAAAAGTACTCGTTCTGCAGAAAATGGGCCCCTGAGCCTGATGGATGATCCTATGTGACGTTATTAGATGAACACCGATGCATTGATGTGCATCCGCTGGCAGTTTTCTGCTGCTCAGGGTGGAACCAGTTCAAACTGCTTTACATACAGTGAGCTAGTCCAGTCCAGTGGTTCCCAGCACAGAGGTGGAGTCCCTCCAGAGGGCCACCTGATAAATCGTGAGTGCCAAAGAGAAGAAGAGTCTGATGCACAAACCTGTTTCTTCGACATATCGGGTGATTCACATCAAACTTCCTGTCTTTGGTGAAACTGAAATAAATCATGTCAAACACGCAGAAAGCCCCAAACTCACACTATTTTTATGTAAGGTTGCAGAAGCCAAACAGGTTTTATTTGAGGCAGATGCTGTGAGCAGCGACGTGCCATCTGCACCCAGACTATAATCGTTTCCTAAACCTACCAAAGCAGTGCTTTTTTTACCAAAGTGTGACTGAAAACTGAAAACAAAAAGTCTTAAAAAAGGAGCTTTTGGTTTCACACCAAAATCCTGTGTTTGACCCTTTCACCCACCACTTCCTCCTCAGTCTGCCCTTTTCACTGCATCACCTCGTGTAAATAGCTGCTGTGTTCAAACAGACTCTTTATTTTCTGTGTATCGTGTGTTTTATTGTGAAATCTGAAGCATCTGGAGCAGAAACAGCAGTGTTTCCCTCTGAAATGTACTGAAGTAGAAGTAAGAAGCAGAAAATGGGAAGACTCAAGTAACACTACTTTAAGTGTACTTGGGTACTTTCCACCAATGACAGTCAGCGCAGACAAACACACATTTTGTGATCTCAGACGTTCACACTGCAGTGATTGCGTCTTCCTGTCGGAGCTGCAGGCCCTCAGGTTGCAATCAGCAGTGATGACACAGACGTGCTGATTGGCCTCCAGTCATCCTCCAATAACAGCTCATGAATAAGAAATGCAGCAGGAAAAACACTCCAATTAAAATGCATTAATTATGCAGGGGGGGCTCAGCGAGACGAATTTCAGCAGACTTCAGCCAGAAAAGACGGTCACGTCTGGTCTCGCTCACCGTGTGTTTCTGCTCGAGAGGAGGCGAACGGATGACGCCTCAGCGTGGAAAAAAGAGGAGCGAAAGTTTTCAATTAAGACTCTGAGCACTCTGTTATTTATATATGTGTGTGTGTGTGTGTGTGTGTGTGTGTGTGTGTGTGTGTGTGGGTGTGTATTCACGAGGGACTGTTAACCCCCCTGGGATGAGCTGTGAGTTCTGCCAAGACATCATTAAGCCATTAAAACACATGATTACCGTCCTCAGGAGAACACACTCCCTGAAAAAGAACACCAGAATGGACAAATAGATCAATAGATTTATCAATACTCGGCTCAATCCGCAGCCTAAAGGGAACATTTTCCTCCCGCAGTCATCCCTCACCCTGTCTCCCCCCGTCTCTCTGCGTCCCCCACAGGCTCGCCGGCTTCAGGAAGGAGGACGGAGCATCCCGTTTTCCCGGCGCAGCGTTTCCTGAAGGAAGGAGAGTCGTTCGTGTCGCTGGCCGTGGAGACGGCTCTGATTGGTTTAGGGCAGCAGAGGGTGATGCCGGACGGCCTCTACGCCCAGGAGAAAGTGTGTCGCAGTGAAGACCAGCTCCTGTCCAGGCTTCAGGAAGTCGACCTGGACGACGCACTGGTGAAGATCTTCCGGAAACAAGCCGTCTTCCTTCTGGAGGGTGAGTCAGTCTCAGACGTCTGATTCCCAGATGTGAGGTTTCTTTGTCTCGTATGACTTTCATTTTAATACCTTTGGGGTTTGTGCTGTTGGTCAGATATTTCACACATGAAACGGTTAATCAATATTGAAATTAAGTGTTAGATATTTTCCTTCTGAACTCAGTCTAACAGCACAGCTTGACAACAGGCTGGAGAGTTTTCAGCCATGCTAGCAGCTGTGCTCTTGTGCTAAATGCTAATGTTCTGCATGTGTAACGTTTACCATATTCATCATGTTAGTTTAGCGTGTTAGCATGCTAAAGTTGGTAATTAGCACCAAGCACAAAGTGCAAATGGGGCTGATGGGAATGAGCCATGCTAGCTGTTTCCCCCTGTTTCCAGTCGTTGTGCTAAGCTAGGCTAACATCTCTTGACTCCAGCTTCATATTCAACTGACAAAATGTCAAACTTCTTTAAATATTTCTGTTGCTTAACCCCCACTGAACCCATGAACGGCACATTATCCACGCAGGAAGATTCCCTTCAACCACAGCGGCTCTTTGTCTTTAACTGTGTGTTTCGCTGAGTGTGTGCGCTGTTGTGTTAGCTCTGTGTACTTTAGTGTGCGTTCTGTGCCGCTTGTGTACATTTACACTTCGAATGTTTGCGCTTGTGCGTTCACAGTTGTGTGAGTGTATTGTTTGCATTGTCAGTGTGTTTGCTGATGTTGTGTGAATGTGTGTGTGTGTAAGATGTGGCTCATCATGGTTCACTTCAAACCCACTGATGATAGAGCTGCTGCGCCTCACATGTGTTTTCTGCCGCCTCTGTTTGACGGTCATCGTGAAGCGGAGGAAGTCGCTGCTCTTATCTTATCAAGGGAAAAAGGTTCAGTTTAGTTTTTTATCGTCAAAAATCAGAAACATCCTGAGCAGCACCACACTGATCCTGTAAGCCTCTGATGCTTGATTATAGACCACATTTGTAATGAAAAGCAGCATTTGTAGCAACATCCCCACTTCATTCTTACGTACTGTAATCTGTCCGCTGTATGCACAATACTATGCATGTGCCCTACATTTGAGACGAAGAAGAAAGCTGCCAGGAAATACTCACCAGAGCACCAAATAATTAATCCGCCGCTGAAAATAGTCCCCACCAGATTCACCGTTTCCTCCTAACGACTCATTTTCCTCATGTTTAAACAACAAAACGCAAAATTGAGCAAAATGTAATCTTTATAAGACCCAAAGTGTGTCTTTAATGCCGCCCTGCTCCCTCCATGCACCATGAACTCTTCAGATTTCCCTGTAATCTAAATGTTTGCATTAATAAATAATAATAATATGTTTCTCTGCTGAGTATTTCTGGCGCAGTCTACTGAGAGAAACAACGTTTAATCGCTAATGTTTGTTAAAAATCTACAGCTGTTTGAGGACGTTTAGTCTATTTGAAACAACAAAATGGATTTCAGGAGGAACCAATGAGCTTTGAGCTGAGACGTGCGGGATCGTCTTGCTGGTCGACTCGTCCTCTCGTGGTGTTTCTGGACGTTCTGTGACGCCGTTCAAAGCGTCTTCGGCGGCTGACTAACAGAGCGATCACCGCTGAGTCAAACTGTTCAGACCAGCCTGTGTTTCAGCAGCGATATCTAACAGGCTGGGAAACAATCTCACGCACAAGGTCGCCGTCCAGTCACGTGCGAGCAAACGGACTCGGCGCCCCTCGCTGAAATCTGTGCTTTTACAGTAAATCCCTTCAGGTTGAGCCTGAACCTGGCTTCTGTCTGTCTTCCAGCTGGTCCTTACAGCGGTCTGGGGGAGCTGGTCTACAGAGAGAGCGTCCCCATGCACACCTTCGCCAAGTATCTCTTCACCTCTCTGCTACCTCATGATGCCGAACTGGCGTACAAAATTGCACTGAGGGCCATGCGGTGAGTCGACCCCCCCACCTCATTTGAAACTGTGATCTGTCCCACCACACCTATACTACTGTGGCGTATATGTATATTATTTATACTGCATGTTTATACTGCATTATTCTACTACTACTACGACTGCTAGTATTGTTCTTATTATATGTTCCTATACACTATTATTACTGTAGCCTTAAAGTACATATTCTCAAAGATATTTCTTATTTTCTGTTTCTATTTTATTCACCTCGTTGTGCGATGGGATAGAAGTTTCCTGATTCTGAGAACTCGTTCAGACATGCACCTCGTTACGTTAGTCTGTTAACGTAAAGCCACAGTGGTAATCTCTGTGTTTTTAATGTGCATTCATGCCGTCAGTGTGGATGAACACATGAATGAACTCTTTCCATGAAGCATGTGAGCAGACAGGAATTAAACTGTACGTCTTCAGACGCTGTAAAACAGGCAGCACTGTTTCTGTCTCATAACGTTAAATGATGAAATCGGTGGATTCCCGCGAGCGGCTCGAGGCCAAACTGTTAAAGTCCATCAGTGACGCAGACTGAGAGGAAACAGGAAGCTGTCCTCTTCCTGATGTCAGCCTGAACTCTTTCTGTCGCTCTAACAGGTAGATGAAACCTGCGCTGTGTTCATGTCTGAAGGCGGTGTTGGTTTTAGTCCAGACGTCCGTCCACAACAACAAAAAACTGCCCGACTGACCAAACCATGATTTTACAACTGCAACAGAATCAGACAGAACCAGCACGAATACGAGTCGATGACAACAGGAAGTTTGCTCCAAGAGAAAAACCGCGTTAACTTTGCTGCCACGCAGTTTTGTTTAAGCTCCTTTAAGATTTACTCACTCTGGAAAGAGTTTTGGAAAAGCGTCATTTTGGGGTTTTAGGGTCTGTTTCAGTCTGGACGGAGGACTAACTCCAACGCTCTGTCAGTGATGAGAGGAGGAGGAGAAATAAAGAGCGACAGGAAGTTACTGCCCCGCTTTGGTCTGGACGTAAGCGCTCCTCTGCTTTCTTTAAGTCTCGTTTGGTTCGTGTGTGATGGATCCTGAGACAGAGAAGGAAAGGAGAGGCAGATTTAGGAGCTATCTGGGGCACTGTTTAATGACAAAACCTCCTTTTGCTGGAATATTCACTAAATAATTCAACGCTGCTGAAAACGAGTTTTATAAAATGTGTGAATAATAAATACGTGCTGTTGGTTTCCTCCCTGACCGCCACGGGTGTTACGAAACTTTATTTCCTCTCGCCCAAATTAAACCCTTTTGATTTTTATGATATGTAAATCTTTATATCTTTTTAATACCAGACTGGAATCACAAAGCAGGAATATTAGAGTGCAGAGACGTGGAATCAGAGCAGCCATAACAGGATATAACAGGAGAGCGTTTGGGGGGAAAAGGGATCGAGCTGTTATTTTTAAACTCATCCTTATTCTCGGCGCTCGTGGCCTGAGGCCAAGATCCACCCGAGTTGAGGTGCGGATAAAAACTATTGATTGATGCTATAAAAGGAACGCTGCACCTCCATAACTTCTTTACCTTCATGAATCGTTCCTCTGAGTGGACGGATCAGCTGCTCTGTGTTTACGTCCAGTAAAGGACTAATAAAGTTTTGTTTTCTCTGCGCTCAGGTTGCCGGTCCTGGAGTCCACCGCCCCCTCTGGTGACTTGTCTCGGCCTCACCATATAGTGTCCGTGGTGCCCAACCGCCTCCCCCGCTGGTTCACTCTCAGCCACATAGAGACCCAACAGTGTGAACTGGCCTCCACCATGCTCACTGCTGCTAAAGGTGCTCACACATTCACCGGCAAACGTGTTTATAGCTGCTCAAACACTCGAAGGAGGATTAAAATCCAGCTCCTGCAGCGTTCACCAAATGCACTCTGAGGCCTTTTTAAAACCACATGGAATACACTTAATTACTTTTTTCACCATTAAAACAGCCAAAGAATGACAGAAAACCAGTGGCAACAATGAGGCCTGTAATTATTTATAAAGCACATTTTGAGTAAGAAGAATTTCCACTTTCATAAATGGCATCAAAGACTTTTTAATACCCTCTAAGGCCTTTTTTCATGAAGCTGAATTGGATGCTTTTTAAGAGCAGCTCATTTGACCAGTTTTTATTGAAGAGTAGCTTTGCTAATAAAGTTTCTTGAGCTCCAGTGATGAAAGCAGCTTACAAACAGCTGCTTCACAATAAAAGCATGGAAAGTTTTCATTGTGAAGGAGCAGGAGCAGGAAGTGGAAGCTCTGATCTGACTGATCGGTGAAATTATGAAAGTTAAAAAGATGAACAAAACTAAGCTCCAAACTATAGAGATTCAGAAGAAGCTACAAAAGTCCTGAGAGCTAAATACGGAGATTTAACGATCCTGTTAAATATCAGATAAAGTCAGTCATGTAGAGAAAAAGCTGAGCTTGCACTGGGAGAGGAGGATGACTCTCTGCTTGTCTGTTGTGTTACCAGGCGATGCTCGCAGGCTGGAAACAGTGTTAGAGTCCATCCAGAAGAACATCCACTCTGCATCCCACATCTTCAAACTGGCCCAGGATGCCTTCAAAATCGCCACGCTCATGGACAGCCTGCCAGACATCACGCTGCTCAAAGTGTCCCTGGAGCTGGGTCTTCAGGTACACAACACACACACACAGAAGCACACACACAGAATCACACATCTCACATCGTGTATCGTGAGGATTCAGAGCCAGCGTCGTGTTTCTCTTACAGGTGATGAGAATGACGCTGTCTACCTTGAACTGGCGGAGGAGAGAGATGGTGCGATGGCTGGTCACTTGTGCGACTGAGGCTGGTGAGTTCGTTTTTCCCACGAAAAGAAAATGAACCTCGCATGACGTGTGTGCAGCTAACAACGCTAACGGCGGCAGATTTACCACTTTGGTCCTTGATTTCATACAGAAAAACAAAGCAAGCGGCCAAGCTAACATGCCCTTGATGGCTTGAGACATCATATAAACTGTGACGCTAGCTTAAACTCTATGGCTAGCTTAAACTCTGAAGTTAGCACAACATGTATCTGCCCTGATCGAGACTTTTTCTAACATAACCAGTAACTCTACATAATCCTGTAGATTGCTAATTCTATGCTGTTTGGCTTTGGAAATAAAGTTAGGTGATGGCTGTAGGACACAAAGTGAGTTAGTTAGCCGTGCATGCTAACAGTTGCAGCTTACATTAGAGCAAACAAACCTTTACAGTTTTAAGAAGTATTTCAATGTGGTATGTGTACATTTGGAAGTTTAATTTATAACAATGCACCATATTTTATAAATTGATCCGATGTTTTTTATCAGTAACCAATGCTGTCAAATAAATGTAGTCTAGTATAAAGTAGAATATTTCCCAATTTTCCAATGTAGTGAAGTAGAAGTATAAAGTAGCATAAATTGAAACTCGTCATTAAAAATAGAAGTACCTAGAAACGTCCTTCAGTGCAGTACTCGAGTAAATATAATTAGTTACTTACTGAGACACTGCACATCTCTCTAAGATATGATTGGATGTCTCCTGTTCAGGGGCGGGGTTTAATGAACTTTGCAAGACCTTAAAAGTGGATTTTGGAGAGCTCTCGGCAGGCAGGGGGAAGGAATGACTGGCAGGGCACTAATTATGGAAGATTGTGGGCTCCTGACTGATTAAGTGGGCCTCATGTTTGGTTTGAATACTGAACCCCAGCGGCTGATTTCCCTGAAGTAGACAGGAAGCAGTGTCCAGAGGGACGGAGCTCATAGGGGGAAACCCTCCTCCCAGATGATTTCTTGTGAGTGTGGGGGAGTGACAAGGAGTCCCTGTTTCTGTGAGCTCAGTTTGAATGGAGGCATTGAGAGGACGCCAGTCGGTGATGTAGTGTGAGGCCAGGCCGTAGAATATCAGAGAATTAGAAACAGACTCTCCAATTAGACGGAAAAAGGCCAAAGACCAGTGATGCACTTTGTTTGTCGAACTTCATCTCAGTGACTTTGAGTTCAACAGTTCAGGATTGAAGTTAATGTTGAACATAAAGGTTTTTAGATGTGGATTGATTTTAAAGTCTTCAGAGTCTAAAAGGAGTATTTTTATTCAGCATGTTGATTTATTTTATTTATTTATTTAAGGATAAGGCTGGTGACATTTTCCCAGTTTTTTTCCAACCTGTCCAGACACTCACTCACATTCAGACAGTTGTTAGGAGGGAATTGTCCATTTGTTGGTGGCTATTTTCGGGTGTATGTCGATACACATTTGGTGCTTTAGTGTAGTTTATTATTTATATTGTTACCAGACTTATTGTTTATGGATTCAGTGATGGTGTTTCATCAGGGTTTAAATAACGTAAGGCCACGTCAAGAATCAAAGGACCTAAGATTGAACCCTGAGGAACACCATGACACAAGACTTCCATCAGAGATCTAAACCTGACACTAACCTTCCTGTTCCTCTCTGTCCAGGTGTGTTTGCGCTGGACAGCATAATGCAGAGCTGGTTCACCCTCTTCACACCCACTGAAGCCACCAGCGTCGTGGCGAGCACCGTCATGTCCAACAGCACCATCGTCCGTCTGCATCTGGACTGCCATCAGCAGGAGAACCTGGCCAACTCCGCCCGCACCCTGGCCCTGCAGTGTGCCATGAAGGACCCCCAAAACTGTGCCCTCTCAGCCCTGACGCTCTGCGAGAAGGACCACATTGCCTTTGAGACAGCCTATCAGATTGTACTGGACTCAGCCGCCACGGGAATGAACTACACGCAGCTGTTTACAATCGCACGCTACATGGAGCACCGCGGTTACCCTATGAGGGCGTACAAACTAGCAACATTAGCCATGACTCACCTGAACCTCAGCTACAACCAAGACACACACCCGGCGATCAACGACGTGCTCTGGGCGTGCGCTCTCAGCCACTCGCTGGGGAAAAATGAACTGGCGTCTGTCATCCCCCTGGTGGTGAAGAGCGTGAAATGTGCCACCGTCTTGTCGGACATTTTGCGGCGGTGCACATTAACGACGCCGGGCATGGTGGCGCTGCACAGTCGCAGGAACTCTGGGAAGCTGATGCCTCTGGACAAGGCTCCGCTCAGGCAGCTGCTGGACGCCACGATCGGGGCCTACATTAACACGACACACTCCCGGCTGACGCACATCAGCCCGCGCCACTACAGCGAGTTCATCGAGTTCCTCAGTAAAGCCAGAGAGACGTTTCTGATGGCGCACGACGGACACATCCAGTTCACGCAGTTCATAGACAACCTGAAACAGATATACAAGGGCAAGAAGAAACTCATGATGCTCGTTCGAGAGAGGTTTGGTTGAAAGAGGATCAAATGACCAAATCCACCATTTTTTTTTTTTTTTACTTGAGTCTCCTTTTTTTATCCTCTCTGACTTGAAGCGAAAATCCTCCTAAAACAACGTTCATGCAAATCTTATTCTATAATTTGGCACCGCGGGGTCAAACGTGATGAACGCAATTGACCGAAGGCAAGTAATTGGACTGCGATGCGGAAAAAGTCGCATACATTCACAGTGAATATTTCTTTTCATTGTGGCCGAGCATGAGTGCAGACGGACAAGTTTGAAACTGAAGAAGAAGGAAAAAAACACTGTAAACCATAAAAGCAACAGCTGGTGTTGATGTGTATAAAACCATTAAGTTCACAGAAGGAGAGAACTGTCGAGTCCTGGAAGTTTCCCTTTATGTATGAAAGCGAGAGTAAGAGTTTTACACTGAGTATAAACTGTACTGTCCAGTGGCAAAATGTCCACCTTGCACTCCTCCTACTTCCCTCAGCTAACGTTCACAGCCTCAAAGAGAAGACAAATGGCTTTAAACCAAAAGGAGCAACTCCATCTGAAGTGACAAGTACCTCTTTTTAAGGATCCAGCTTTACTCTTTCCCCTCCAGGTCCTCACCCGTCTGCTCGGTGAAGTGAAAGAAAAACTCCAAATTCACAATCAGAATTCATTTCCTGGGTCCGTATTTCTTTCTGCCACCTTCAGGCTGCTTGTTCCGGCTTTGCAGTGTTCTCTCAAACATCCAGTATGCTTATTTTACGGACACGTTTGTCTCAGAAACACAAACTGTCACAGTGCTTGCTCTTGTGGGAACTGTCAACATGCATTCTCAGGGATTTCTCTTAAAAAAGCTGACAAAAAAAGAGAACAAAAGCATTTTATTGTCCTGTATATATGAAAGTATATGTCTGAATATTGAAAAAAAATGTATATGTTAACTAATTTATGACAGAATATTCTATGTAAGGCACAATACTTGAAGCTGCAGTACAAGAAAAAAACATATCAGAAGGACTTCAAAACGTTCGCCTTGCATTGCATCAGGGGCCAGTTCAGACTGTGGTGCACGCCGGCTGGTTTGGCTCTGCAGACATGTAATGAACTGCAAAAAACCGGCCAGTGGTGAGACGGGAAGCGGACATGCAAAGTGTGCATTCTCCTGAACACAGAGGCGTATTGAGGATTGTAGGAGTCGGAGAAAGAGACGACTGTGGAGGCAGAGCGGCAACAACGTAACCGCTGGCAACCGCTGCCGTGTTTCAGCCCAGTAAAATCTGCCCTCGTGTCTCTTCTGCGGCGATTTGGTCACAAAACAAAGCTCTGTTTGACGCCCGGTGTTGTCCACGCCTCCTCCTCTGACATCTCGACTTTGTGCAGGACAGAAAGTTGCTCTATACTGTAGGTCTCGACTGTTCCACTTTTCTTTTTTTTTTTTATGTTTTTTTTGTGTTTTTTTATTTTGTTTTTCCTCTTCTGTTTACTTTCTAGAATTCCTCACACAAGAACAGCCTTCTTTCTTGCCTTGTCTTAATGCTTTAAAATAACCAAATGGGAGTTCTATTTACCAAACTTTGTTCTTACGCCAACTGACTTTGGTTATGACCTTGTAGTGTCTTTAAGTTCCAGCTGAACCGGCTCTGTATTCTGTGCTTTAAAAGCTCGTTTCATCTCAGTGTTGTCTGTTTGTTCCCTCGTTAGGGGTCTGTTCGTAGCTCCTTTTTGTTTAGAAGCAGCGTTTGCTCCCTTTTATTTATTACGTTAGGTAAATGATTGTACAACCATGTCAACATGTTCATGAAGTTGAAACTAAGATTTGATACACTGATCGATTTATTTATGTAACTAAATCACTGTTTTATAAACTTGTTAATGAATCAACGTTTTGTTTTGATTAAATTCGTTTTTTGAGAGGATTAAGTCTTCGTGTTGTTGATTATTTAAGCTCTTGCTCTCTTTGCTGTGAATGAGAACAACAGAAATTTAAGGTTGAGCGTGAAAGTTGATTCTTCACCTTCGAAATTAAGCAGAAATAAAATAATAAAAATAATCTTAATCAATACTTTTATGTAAATCCTCAACAAAAGACCGAATTCTAGCGTTCCCATCAGCGTGTTGACTCCAGTTGTATTCCAGTAAATTTGTCCAGCAGCAGGATGTTGACACAGATGTTTATCCCAAAGTTTTAATGTTGAATTTGGTCCACAGACGACTCGCAGTCCTCGAGGGGGAGGTCATAATTTCTCTTAGTGCTCATTTTACTTCCTGCAAAGATAAATTTGGAATTTTAAGCTTTCCTTATCCCACTTCCTGTCTGTTGTCAGGGGCCTGAATAGGAAGGAAGCTCTCACAAAAACGAGGTTGTGTTATGGAAACAAAGGACCTTTAAATGATGGAAATATGGCCCAAACTGAAGCTAAATACAGACTTTATTTGACTAAAATAGTGTCACATTTTGGGCCTTGAAGAAGCTCTGCTGCACTTCAACACTTCCTTCTTTTAACTGTGTCTTTGTCAATTTTATAGCCATGTTTGCTCACAAATAGAAAGTGCATTTAATGGACTGTAATACCCTGATTGACATCAGTTAGTTTGGATTTCATCTAAATAAAGTTTGACTCATTTTATAGTTCATCAGAATCAGAATCAGAAAAAGCTTTATTGCCAAGTACGATTTTACACATACAAGGAATTTGTTTTCATGTTTAACGTTTCATGGTTAAAATACACAGATTCTGTGATGGTTAGAATGCACATTTTTTTTGTTAAGACACACTTTCTAAAGGGGTTTCCTGGTTCACAAAGTCTATAAAGAGATAAGAAATAATTCGTGTTTACATTTGAGTATCAATGACCTGAAAAGGCTGGATTTCCTGTTGACCTCTGACCTCTGTGTTGTACGTTTTTTCGCGGTACTGGGGGAGCGAGGGAAAAACTACCGAGAAGCAGGGAGCTACACCCGTGAGAGTTGGCGCAGATCATGTTGTGTTAACTGTGTATTTTTGTACACGGACTGTTTGCGGACCAAAGCGCTGTTAAGTTTGTGAGCTTGGGACTGTTAACTGTCGTCGAGGTGTGTTTCCTCCGACGTGAACCGAGTTCAGCTGAGGAGGCTAGCTAGCTTAGGACAGGCTAGCTTAGGACAGGTTAGCTTAGGCAGGGCTAGCCGCGCGGGGTCATCGTAGCGGGTGAAGAGCTTCATTGTTCGACGCGGTGGTTTCTTCAGTTGTGGACGCTTTTCTGATGAGCAGCTGCGGTCCCGTATTCTTCAGACACGTAGCTGCCGCCACTCTCTTCCCCGCACTAGAAACCGTCGCTGTCCCGTTTTCTTCAGACGCTCCTGCTCTGCTTTCGCCACACGGAGGTAACGCTGTTCAGTTTCTCCACGAGCCTCAACGTTAAGCGCGCCAACGAAAATCAAATGCAAGCTTGCTCAGAGGGAAAAAGTGCATGAACAGAGGGGTCAACAACAGACAAATTAATCAAAACACCCCGGATTTTACTTTCCCTTTATTACTTGTCCATCTTGAGGGTTCATTTGAATCGTTGACTGTTCAGTCTACATCTTAAACTGAAGTACTGTGACACAGTAAAGACTGCTTAACTAATATGACTGAAATAGAAGGTCTCCTTACCTGTATTAACTTGCTAGCATTGAACTTTAAAGTGAGACAGATCATACACGACTCTAGACAAGTGCTTTTATGAGTTGTCTCTGTCACCATTTTCCCTGAGTTCAGCTGTTTAAAGGGATTTATGCTTTAAAGATCCTTTCATAAAGTATTAGTCCAATCACAAGGTGACGGTGAAAAGGGTTAGGCAGTTTTAAGATTACTGAATTATTTCCAGATGCCAGAGGTGATTTCTTTTGTAATATTCAAACATTTAATCAATGACAAAAGCATAGCTGTGTCAGTTGATAGAATATTGCTGAGCTTTGAGTCTGTTATTTCTAGATGCCAATGCTGTTGTTTGCTATAGTTTTATTTGGTGGGGTAAGAGGAACCAGGAAGGCAGTCCAAACGGGCAAACAAATCCAGAGAGGCGAGGCAGGCAGACAGGTGATAAATAGGCAGCAGGTGAAAATCCAGGTAAATCCAGGTAACAGGAAAAACCAGATCAGATAAATAGCTGGAACTCAAAGGCATGACTTACATTGCAGTTCAGACGAACAGGCAGAGGAACAATGGATCTGGGCTGGTATACATACATAATATGAGTGGCTGCTGAGGGAGTGAGGTGCAGGTTGAGAAATGGGCGGGGGAGTTCAGGTTAGGGGAATGAGGTGATTGCAGGGCGGATGAGTGAAGTCACCTGGTGGACAGGTAAGGAATAGTTCTGAAGAGGGACAGGGAGGCAGAAGGAGTGTCGACAGCTGAGAGGATAACAGCACTGCGGTGTGGAAACAGGCTGCTACAAGTAAAAACTCTGATTTTTACTGAAGTAAAACTTCAAAAGTATTAACACCAAATTATGCCTGAAGTACCAAAAGTACTCATTATGCAGAATGGCTCATTTCAGAATAATATATGCTACTAATTGTAAGTATTGATTATAATGAGTTCATTACTTTAATGCTGCAGCATGTAGAGATGGGGCTCTTTTTAATTATGCCTCTGGGTAGCTTGTGAAGTTTCTCCCATGGATCAATAAAGTTTGTCTTATCTAAAATAACACATCATAGTTATTGGTTGATTATATTTTGTAGAATTAATCTGGATCTGCAAAGTAACCTAAGTTATCAAATGAATGTAATGAAGCAAAACAAGTATAATACAAGCTGCAATAAAAGCTTAACATAAACATGTTTCAGTGCAGAGCTGATCTATTTTAGAAGCTTATAAGGGGCCGTCCAGAAATTAGTAGCAGGAGTGGGGAGGTCGGAAAAAAGGGAGGGTTATGTATTTGTAGTCTGTGCAGTCTGAGGTTTTTGGGAGAGCAGGGGGGTCATTTAATTTTGCACTCATATTAGTGATTAAATTCACATCTGAAATGACCCTCCAACTGTCCACACCTGCGCACACACACACACACACACACACTAACAAACGTATATCATGTTGTATAGACCTCGATGCCATTGCTACCTCAGGCAATTTTTTGGACCACACACACACCAAAATGGTGTCTGCGTCAGTCAGAGCATATCCTGTAACCAGGCAGCAGCTTATTTTTGTAACTCCATCTGTGTAACCAGCCCCACAGATAAATCTTATCACCCTTAATCACACGTATCCTATGTGGACGGGCCTGTTGTTCCACTCCTGCTGCCATATTCATGGTCTGTATTATCTATCGGTGATGGGAACTGCAAAAACTGCTTATCTCACGATATCAGATGTCAGAATTACCTATAATCTCTATCAGAAAATATCTCAGGTCTAACAGGCATTTGAACCAAAATGTATTATTTTTTATTCTATCACCATCTGAGCTCGGAATAGATAAAGATAATCAAAGATAGAAAGCAGATAACGAGGAATAAAACCTCCCTCGCCTTCATTTGAAAAGTGGAAGTCAAAGTAAGGTGAACAAATTTTAGAAATGGAAAGAATGTCCTATTGACCGTCTCTGTTTCAGCAACAAGGAAGTGCACCTTTACAAAAAATATCTGACCAGTTTTATTTAATAACTGGTATTTTAATATTGATCTAATCAGCTTCCAGACCATCACAGCAAAAAGCAGCAGGATTAGTGATCAAATGATGTTCGTAAGTTCATTTACGAGCAATAACTTCTATCATCAAGTTAAATGAATCTGTTCGAACATCAAGCTAATGTACTGCTACAACACAAAGTAAGCTAGCTGTGCTAGTTGTAGGCTAGTTGTAAGATGTGTGTTGGCCAATTGTAAGCTTGTTATAAGAGCGTAAATCTATATTATGCACACTTGCAATGAAGTTTTTATAGAATTTGGGCATCTTTTTTGAGAAACTTTGGCATTTTTGTGTAGAAACCAGTGAATTTCAAAAAATGTAATCAAATATTTTTTCTCTTTTATTCAGGAAATGTTGATTTTACACCCACATATTCACACTTTTTTAAACAGCAATGTAGACTGCAAAACGATGAAATTAAAATGAGTGCATGATATTTTAGATATCAGCTGATGGCGGGTTGAGCCGTGGGCTGAGAGTCTGACCCTGGAGCTGCAGAGCGGTAGATCACCGCTATTCAGTTTCGAGGCAGAAATATGAGGTTGGACAAAGCACCTTGGTGAAGATTACTAGACTGCACCAATCATCCATCACACTCAGACTTGTCCTTGGAATACATAATGTAATGATAATCTGATCCAGTATGCAAATGAAGGCACAGTGGGGTGACTGCAGGGAGAGCAGCCCACCTGCCCCACAGTACAAGTAGCCCCTAACTACAGATCTGCTGTCAGATTACAGCCCTCAGTGGCTTTAAAGCAGTCAGGAATGTAAAGAACAAGTCAGTCTGAAAGGCGTTTGCTTATTCTGTTCCTATTAGTTGGCCAACAGCATTATCTGCATGTAGGTAACGTGATGTAGCGTCTTTATGAGATTAACAGTAGTTTAAGCAGCGTGGGTTTGCATCAGTGTTTGTCAAAACACAGTTTTCAGTGAGAGATGTGATGGTTTCTATGTCTAATCCATACCAGAGCTGGTGTATGCCCAGTCCCATTGATTTAATGCGCCGTGACGGTCACGCCAACTCAGCTAATTAGACTTGGTGTCTGGCGACGGTAAACTCATTTCAACACGCACATGCACACATGCAGAGATGCTGATGTTGTGATGGGGACTCTTCATGAGGGCGATGTTTGGAAGCCATTTTGTGTGCTTCCCCCATTGATGACAGGCATAAATTTGCATGTGACACTGTTAGAATTATTACATGAAGTTTTACATGAGACTTTATCAGACTTTGGCTTCTGGGTGACACACGTTAAGGCTAAAGCCAGTAGTAGTTTATCTTAGCTTAGCATTAAGACTGAAAGAGAAAAATGAGAGACAAGAGCACATTTGATTTAAATTGCAGTAACTTTCCATGACTGCTGTTTTTACATAGTGCATGTAGATTATATAAAGAACAAAACAAAGATTTTTATGCGAATAAGACTAGAACACGTTAACTGAGTTCATCTGGAAACACACCAAACTTTGAAGTATGTTTTCTAAATGTTGGCTTTGTTGGCAAAAGGAAAATATTTGCACTTCTTAATGTCAAACAACCCAATAAAATCACACGGGGACACCACGAGACCAATTTAATAGTACTCCATCCAATATATAATGATGAATAAATCTCTCTAATCTGAAAATGTTGGCGTTATAGGAAAGGTCAGGGTATCACCAGACTCAGTGGGCTTCATCCTCTGGAGACCATAAACATCTGTATCACACCAGCTCTGTGACTTACATGTCATTTCTGGCAAGACAAGAATGTAAACAAACAATGGCGTCCAAAGCGGTGTGTGTGATACCGGCTGTGTTGTGTTTGTACAGTTTGGTAGCTCCGCCTCCTAGCACTGACAGCATCGTTCATCTCACATGTTTACAGTTGTAGAGCGCCCTGTGCTCCTATTGGTGGAATTTGTCACACTGTGATAGAAGGTAGAAACATCCTGACACTCTAGAGAAGTACAGGATGGCCATTTTTGTTTCTGATGTGTGTCAGTGGGGCTGTCATTGTGGTGGAGTATCCTCGAACACACACAAACCAGCGCTGTCACTGTCGACGGAGGCTCTTCATCCTCTGCTCTTGAGAAATATTTGATTATCTTGTTGGAGTGTAACCGTCCTGCTTCGCTCTGCCAATAAATTCTGAGACTGAAATTGGAGCCAGCGCACCGGAACTGATGTCTTTTCACACATCCACATCAAACATAAGCCAAGTGGTGTCACACTCCACCGCAGCCGGAGCGTCTTCGCCGGGGTTGGAACATCCGTTTATTATTTCATCATTTCAATTACAGCACAATCGTCTCTGCGAGGATGCGTCATGTTTCTAACCTTTTCTTACAGGATGAAAACAGTCGCTCTCGTTTCCCCCTTCGCTCTTTCATCTGTGCCAACCACACTCACCGTGGGAGCTGTTGTTGTTTCCGCTCTGAGCCTCGTGGCCCCGTAAGGTAGAAAACCTTCATATTCACGGCTTTAAAGGGAATCCAAAATGTCACAAGCCGGAGCGATTGCTGTCCATAAAGTTTTCATAAATGTCACAGCGAAGGAAACAGCCAATAGCAATTAGGTGTTTCCTGAAAGGCCACCTCTAAATCAGAATCCTCCCGGCTGAAGCGCAGGAAGCGAGAATCCGGTGAAACAGCAACGTAATTCATCCCATTATTGAGGTCATTTCCGTTTCAATAGGTTGTGTGATTATGTGAAGATGTGCTTTTGTTTGATTCGTCTTATTTTGTTGTTTAACGGAGCACAGGGGAGCTTTGTCTATGAGCTCTGTGATGCTCCTCCATCACCACGCCGAGTCCAGCAGGTCAGTCTTACAGGATGTGCTTGATTCACATA
The DNA here is from genome assembly GCA_037975065.1 of Chaetodon trifasciatus. Classification (NCBI taxonomy): domain Eukaryota; kingdom Metazoa; phylum Chordata; class Actinopteri; order Chaetodontiformes; family Chaetodontidae; genus Chaetodon; species Chaetodon trifasciatus. The sequence continues at coordinate 2,256,559 of JBBMOE010000003.1, forward strand.
CAGTTACTCTCCAGATTAAACCTGAGGTCACGGTCAGTTACACCACCAGCCAGTAATGACAGACAATCAGTGTCTCGCTGGACCAATTGAAAATATCCTCTCTGGTCTCCTAGCAACTGAGTAGGGCCTCTCCGCCTGTTGATTGGCATTAACAAGCGCTGCTGATGGTGGTAAGTATCATCTCTTCACCGGGAGCCTTTTCACATGTGAATGGTGATTTCAGAAATATCCCAACGATCGCGCGGTCCAAGAAATTCCTCGTTAAGACCAAAATTTGTTCAGTTTGTTCAATCTGAGAGGACAGAAGCAGAATATAAACATGTAATAAATGGTTTATAAAACACTCAAATGTATTTGTAATGTATGACATTTGTCAACAAATTAATTTCTCATATGAAGACATTATATTTATATATATAAAAGACAGAATGGAGATGAAAAGAGGGACAGAAAATGAATGCAGAATAATAATGAAACTGTCTTGATAATAATGAAAATAGAAGCATCAGAGGTCTCCAAACTCTCGCTCCTTTCATATGATGGCGGTCATCAGTCTGGTCAGATGATTGTAACCTGGTTCTTCTGGTTTGAGGTTCCTCTACAGTCTGTCCCCGAGTGAAAATATGTGGAAGCTTTTATTGATATTTATGACCGGCGTTTATAATTAAGTACTAATTAATACCTCCAGAGCCGACGCCTGAGCGCTGTCAGATGATTAATATTTATTCTCTTACCTAACAGGCCAGCTGATCGCCCCGCTCAAACTCATCACCACCTGACAGGAAACAGCCGGAGTCTCAGATCAGAGCTGCCCCCCTCGATGGCGTCGACCTTCCTGCAATAACTCCTCGCCACACGATGGAGCTGTGTAATGTAATCCCCCCTGTGAGATTTACGATGAGACAATTAGAGGGAATTAATACATTAAAGGTAATTTATATGCCTTTGTTAAATTTCACCTGAGGGCATCTATTACCTTTATATTGTATTAAAGTGTGAGGAGCAGTTAATTAATGTGTTTTACCAGATTAAATCTGCTATCTCAAACTTAGTGGGCTGTTCAAAGATTGGTGCTAATGTTTGACTGTAATTACCTGCTAAGGTGGGTTTCCTCTTCAGTGCACAGGACCTGGTGTCAGCCCGGCAAAATTCACCTTTATGGGTGTTTTTTTTTCCATCTGGTCTATTTACAGCCGGCGGTGCAGTCTGACCTTTGCTTCTGCTCTTTGAACAAATCACGCCTGACGAGGTGGGTTTCCATCCACCTGTTGCTCAAAATATCTCAAAAAAAGAAAAAAGCCGTCAGATCTGCTGAAGAGACGTTGACCTTCCTCAAATTAAAAGATGAAACAAAGAGAATATTCTGTTTTTCCACCATGTTTTCTGCATTTATTTAAGGTTTAACTGGAGCTCGTAACCACGTCATCTTGTTGCGCCCTCTTCTTCTTCAATGGTATAACAGCACCTGACTTGAGCATCATCGCCACCTACAGCTTATCTCGATGAACCGCCTCCTAACAACAATTAATTTAAGCACGAGTGCATGAAATTCGTACTTCATGTGCTCAAATTCCACCGCTGCTGCAGGAGAGTCGGGATGTTTCTTGAACCTTGCGACTACCCATCCTGCTCCGTCTCTCTCCACCTGTCTCCGCCTCAGGATGACATGTCTCGTATATTCTGGCTCCCTCTGTTCATTGGCGGTAATCTGTCACTCACCGCATGTTTCTCCACCTGAATGAAGTGTCATCCGCAGCTTGAGGAGCAGCGATAAAACAAGGCTTTGGTGTCAGCTTGTCAGATGTGGAGAAGCGAGGCAGAGACAAAGGCAAAGGTGACAGCGGGAAGAGAGAAAAGACGGGACTCTGCCTCATGAGCGATTCAAACCCCCTCAGAGCGACTCAGAATCGGACGCTCAGCGTGAACCCGAGGGCTCGAGCAGTGACATGAAAGAGAAATGTGGTGGGTGGGAGCAAAGATGTGCCACACATGTGATGAGTTCTTTAAGACCCTCTGCAGGTTCACTCTGGTTCATTTTTGACAGCCTTCATTTTGGTCTTTGTGCAGCACCTTTGACACCGTCCTGACCTCACGTGCATGGCGTCATTCTTTCATCACAAACTCAGCTGGAAGTCAAAGTCTGAAGCTGCCAGGAACCCAAAATCTGCCTGTTATTTATTCAAAAGCTTCTTTTTCAAGTCGCCCTGATTAAAATACATAGAGAGCATAATATATTATATGTATATATACAAAACACACATAGTTCATGTGCAATACAAAGAAGCTCCAAGCCACTCAAAGGGGTTCTGAAGTGCATAAAATGGACCAGCTTGTCTAATTTTGCATGTTTCCAGCACAACTACAGCCCGGCTTGTCACATATGGACACCTGATCAGGACCCTGTGTCACTTGTTGAGGCTGTGGTTGATTCTTTAGCGTCATTTCTCAATATGAAGCTTGTCTGTTCTCAGTCCCATCGCCTCTAAAGATGTGCCATAAAGAGAGAAATAATTACAGGTAATCACAGAATGTGAATGGTTATTTTTGAAGCAATGCTGGACATAAATAGGGTCAGAAATGTGCTTAGACACGTCTCCTGTCCATTGTGGGTCTGTTTTACTGCAGGGCATGGCTGGTCCGGCCCCCTCCTCTCCTGAGCACACCTGCTCTGAATGAGGACTCACCTGCTGCCTTCCACCCAGTATTTGTCTAATCATCCGTTCATCTTTGTGGTCTTGACTGAGACTCTGCATCAAACCTTGAGTATTTTTGCTGCTGCTCTCCTGCTATTTCAAAGGTAGCCTCTCCGTCATTACTCTAAATTAGTCCTGACCCTAAACCTTATCTCTGCTCCACAGGCAAACCTCCAAAGAGCAGCCCGAGACCCGCCGAGGTCCAAACCGTCCTGAATGTCTCTGGGAGCAAACAAACAGAGCCGAGGGCGAAGGAGGCGCCGGGGGGAAAGGAGATGAAGGCGAGAGCGGATGAAAGGCTGTGGGGCTGAAAAAGGCTGTGCTGCAGGTGGAGGCAGGAGGCTGTGAAAGGTCTGCTGGTCGTGTGGTGGCAGCGAGAGGGCAGAGCAGCTGGAATGAGGCCACGCAGACTGATAATAAGCTACGAATGAAGAGGAGGGTGAGTCTATCAGATTAAAGATATCGAGATCACCACAGGAACACGTGAGTGTGAAGCAGGTGGAGAGGCTAACAGCTCTGTGAGCTACATGCTAAGCACTTCCTGTTTACAAACATCCATTCTGATTAACTTTCTGGCTTCAGATTTTGAATATCCTCACTGCCTCCTTAACATAGCTGGGAAACATCTCCTCATCCTTGACCCCCCCCCCACCCCCCACCCCATTCCTATCTTGCTGTGCCAGATTTAGGGCTGTGGTCCTCGGCGCCTCTTAGAGGAGTTAGTGATCTGTAAAGTGACAAATGAACTCTGAAGCCTCAGTGGGGGCAGACTTCTTTATGAAATGCTGCTCTGCATCACACAGCGCTGCTCTCTGCTTCATTTACACCCTCTCATTATGAAGCTGGTGCGTTTCATTGTTTGGTTATTGTGCTGAGCATCACCACAAATGAAACGCGTACAGCTACGAGACGTTACCCAGCTGCCATAGCAGCACATGAGAAGAGAGTGAGCTGTGGAGGAAAAGACCTTGCTGAGGCTTTGTGCAGGTGAGCAATGAAGGTTTTTTCTAAAGCTTCAAAGAAGCTGCAGACTGGTGGTGAAATATTTGGGTTTCCTTTCTGGTTGACAAAGTAAACACTTCTTGTCTTTCAGTTTCAGTCTTTAAGCGAGGAAACCATCGTTCACTCCGTAAAAAACGTTATCTGTGCTTCAGATAATGTAAAGAAAGCAATTAAAATGTGTTTTTATGAACACATGCTGCCCAGCGGAGGCATTAATTTAGTATATAGTTTGCATTAATTTTCTGTCTGATAACTTGGTAGATGTGATTTCTTTGTTTCTTTGCGTTAAATTTCTCACAAAATGCGTTTGCTGTTGCAAATAAGTAGAAGTATTTTTAGAAGACAGCTGATATGAATTCATGAGTTGAATCATGTGAACATATGTGCTGAAATGTGTCAGTATCAAAGTGTTAAGTAATGAAAGGTCAGGTCTGGTCTGTTCTTTGGATCTCCTCAGAGGACCAAAGCCACGAGGGTTCATCGTCGAGGGAACGTGTGTGTCTGTGCACAGAGCTCAGATCTGTGTGGGATCCAGTCCTGGTGACCACAAACATAAAAATCTGGCAGGACACCAACCAGCACATCGTCAGATCTGTCATCTGTGTGTGTGTGTGTGTGCGCATGCAAGTCTGCATCTGTGCATGTATATGATAATGGACTTGTGTGTTTGGGAGTGTTTGTGCATACTCTGCATAATGTGTATGCAGCCAGCGTGTGTGTGTGTGTGTGTGTGTGAGTCTAAACGCAGGAGAACAATGGCGACCGTGCGGCTGTGCCGGTGGTAATTGATGAATGGGATGTTTAAAGAGCAGAATATGAATGAAGAGGAGAGGACCCTGAGGGAATACTCCACACCATTGTAATCAAAGCCTTGATAGTGTCCCCGCCTTTGACTAATGGTCCCAAAAAGAAGCCTCTTACAGGCTGCCTATTCAATTCCCTCACCTCAGTGTGGCCCAGACCTCCAGGGAGAGGCCGGCGGGGCGGGAGGGCGACTCGCGCCGGATCTCTAACATCAGCCCACCTCGCCGTCACTCAAATACAGGTGAGATACCTGCGTGTGATCGCTTCAGGAGTGATATTTTCTGTCCTCTTACATCCATTTCTCCTCGTGGCTCTGTACACCTTTCTCATGTTGGAGGTGTGTTCCTGCTCGGCGGCTGTTGATTTATGTAGTTCACATGAAGCCATTCTTCACAGGCGGCTGAAGGAGGAGGTGGAGAACAAGGCCCGGATGAAGGATGGAGGGCAGGAAAAGTGCTAATACAAAGAAAATAATCCACAAACACAGAGACGCACATTAATTAATGACACTGTACAAAACCAAATGACTCCCATTCATACAGTGTTACAGCAGCTTTTACAAGGACATTCACAGCGACCTCCAGAGAGCTTCATGCTGCAGAACAACAAGGTATGAAAACTGCAGTATTCAGAGCCTTCCATATGAGTACTAATACCACACTGTGAGTAAAAGTCCTGTGTTTTCTTTTCTATCTGCTGTTTGTGGATTCATGTGTTTGCTGCATTTTACTGCTGTAGATGTTTCAGCTTGAGCTCATTTCAACTCCTTTATATCCTGTTGGTGCTTTAATCCACATCAATGCATCAGATTTTAGAAGATCATCACATGTTTGCAGCGCGGCGTCCTGTGAGAACCACGTATCTCCAAAAAGTCTGACGAGCTCAGAAAAACAGGCAGTTTTCAGCTTTGTGACGACGCATTTTCAGCTCATCCAAGAGGCTTTTTAAAGACTTTATTTAGCTTGTGTTTCTTTGTTTCCTGCTTCATTGTGTCTCCTGTCTCTCTCTCCCGGCTCCTGGACTCCTGCTGATGAGGCACACCTGCTGAACTTGCTCACCTGCTGCCCATCAGCTCATCAGCTCACCTTCTCCACACTTCTGTGTCTTTGTTCTTTGTCTGGATCCACCATCAACCTCACTGCTGCTAATCAGAACGCTAAGAGGGAATGCAGTAGAGGTAAGAAGTTGTATAAAATGGAAATATTCAAGTAAAGTACAGCTACCTTGAGCATATACTTAAATACAGTACTTGAGTAGATGTACTCGGTTACGTTTCAGAAGTGGAAAACTGCAGCTCTGACCATAGAAAACACATTTTTTGGCTGTTTTGGAGCAAAACAAGCTGTAAACCAAACGCTGACATCTCATGAAGCTGTAAATAGTTGTTTATTTACACATCTAAACGCTCCACTATGCTCATCAGCTCGTCTCTACCTGCTGTTTGCAGGTAGTGTTCACTGGGTCTTTACAGCTTTTCTTTTCTGCCTCTGTGTTTGGAAATGACGAGGGAGGTGAGAGCAAACCAGAACAACACAGCTGAGGGCTGTAATAAAAAAAAAATAATAAAAAAAAACGCTGAAGGATGTTAAAAAGCTGCAGAGGATTGAGAGGAACTGAAAAGGAAGCAATTCAGGAAAAAACTCAATGGAAACAGACTTGGCGAATAAATCATGAAGCAGCAGCAGCAAACAAAAACATCAGCCATGTTTGGAGCGATGAGGAGGACCTGACCTTCCTCAAATCATTGTGTGAATCAGACATAAAGGCCATATTTCCATTGTGTTTTCTACATTGTTTAAGAGCCAATATTCACATCACAGAATAAACCAAAAGCTCTCTGTGCTACATTTGGATGAATGGCGGGCTACAACGAGCGACTCCTGTTAGATTACACATCGTCATTTGACCTTTTTTGAGCATAAAATATTGATTATAGCAGCTTTAAATAAATATAACATCATCACTAATTGATAGAATCCACCAGCTGAAATGATAATTGCTCTATTGACACAATTCCCTGATGACAAAATGCCAAGTCTTGTTTTTATGATGCATTCAGGGGCACCAAACTGAGCAGTCGATGCTGTCGTTTTAAGCCCAGGGCCACAATATAAACACAGTCCGAACACACAGAAGCTTGGTTACCTTTTTCTCTTAAATGTCACCGCGGTGCAGGCCAGAATATACAATCCAGCACACACACTCGCATTATTACAAATGTATGGTATTACTCCTGCACTGTGTGTTCGTGTGGCCTTTGCCGGCGTCCTCAGAGACGTGGCATTGACAGACCTACAAACAGTAATTGGGCCATTATGACTCCCTGCGATGGTATTGATTCCACTGTTTTAGGTGCAGGCGGGTAATGGGTGTCTAGACAGAAGGGTTCATATTGCAGGCAGTAGGACCAGTATTAGGTACAGTAATCTTGATGTTGTTCATGACTCAGGTGTGCTGTTCGCTGTATCTCGGCCTATTGGAAATTATGTCATTTAGCAGCACATCTGAGCAGTGATTGCTTAATATTTCTCTGTGTTGAGAGCGGTTTTCTTGTGCTGTGAGCTGCTATTTCAGCATGGAGAGATATTTGGGACAATCTTACAGACTAAGAAGAACTCCATATGGAAAAGGGAGGCAGAAAACATGGAGTCCTCTTTTCCCCGGTCCAATTATCACCAGAGTTAAAACTAATCCCAGCAGCCTCAAGAGCTGAGTGACTGCAATCTGTTCCAGGTTGCTTCCCAACTTTGAAAATGCAGTCACCTGGAGAGAAGAGAGCAGGTGAGAGGGATCTCATCGGAGCCTCGCTGCTGATCAAAATCAAATATTACTGAGGCTGGGTTTCCATGGCAATAATGTGCCGCCCCCTCCGTGACATTTGGGGGTTCGGCCGTTCAGGAGGTGCCCCCCTCCCCTCCTCGTCCGTCTGCCTTCTCGTCCCGGGCGTGAGCAGAATAGATGAGTAAGCAGCGTCTTGACCACGTTTTCACCTTGTATGAATCTACAGAGTTGTGTGCACAGCGTTCCCATGAGCTGCACGCCGCAGCATCCGGCCATGTGTGGCAAACACACTCCCCGCGCTGCACAATGCTGCCGGTCCACAGAGAAATGCTGAGGCCATCGATTGCTTTCTCCACAGGGGCACAGTGTGCGACCTGTGGGCCCATAAAATGTCAATGGATATGAATTGTGTAAAGGACTCTTGATCCCCTAATTCAATATTGTAAAGCTTCACAAAAGGTCTTCTGTAAACTAAAATAACAACAACAGCTCGCAGTCGTTTTTGGCTTTCAGACATCTTTTCAGCAGTGTTAGATTTTTCAGTATTTAATGTGCTGCAGCATTACATGAGCCAGAACTGCAAAGAAAACACAAGCAAAGACAAAGATGTGCTGAAAGTATGAAAAAATCAGCTGCAAATACAAACAACCAAAACAACAAAATACAGGAAACAAATAGAATACAAAGATTTACTTCGAATACAGAAACACGAGCAAATATGAAAATGTGTCGCAATCTGTCAGCTCCTTACCTGCTGCCACCTGCTCAGCCAGCACTCTTCACCGTTCAGCCACGCCCACCTGCCCAATCACCTGGTGCACACCTGGGACTCATCTCCAGTCAGTGCAGTTCTTACACTCACCTGTTCCCAGATTGTTCTTCGCCTTCATGCAAGGCTCTCCAGCATTATTCTTTGGATTGCTTTCCCAGTATCAACCTCGTCTGTGCTCCGTATCCCTGGTATCTACCTCCACCTGTGTCTCTGACTACGTCTCTCGTCCCTTTTGGATTCAGGATTCAGAGGGACATCAGACATTTCCTGGAGCTGTTGTTCGCTCTGAACGGAGCATCAAGCCAGCTAAAACTCAGAGACTTCTGGGTTCAGGTAACGCTGCTCTGGGGTCCTAAAGATGTGCAGCAAATACAGTAAATCAATTGCAAAAATGCCAAAATAGTACAATCAAATACATCAAACAACCTAATGCATAAATTAGCAGCAAATACCAACCAAAACAGCCAAATACAGAAAACACAATCAACCTCAAAAAAAAGCTGTAAATATAGAAAATACAGCCAAGAAACCAGAAACTCGTGGAGTCTCTGAAGCTCACTGCGTCACTGAAGCTGGAAAAACAGTTTAGGTTTATTTTGGTTTCTGGTCACATGATTCAGATGTTATTGCTGATGTTTGCAGCACACGTTCGCCTTAGAAGCCGTCCAGTTCAAATAAACTGATGAAATACATCTCGTGTTTGATCTCTGCAGTCTCTGGGTTGTTTTCTGTTTGCAGTGCACGTCATCACGCTGAATATCATCTGCTGTTGTTTGTTAGCTGCCGTAGATTGAGCTCTCAGGGCCACCGTCCAGAACAGAACCAGAACTTCCCTCCTTGTGCCACGGCTGCTGTTTCTAACACCAGATCCTGCTGCCTTCCCAGCTTCTGCCTGAAATATTCATCTGGGAGAGTGCCGTCATGATGAAACACACATTTTAATGCTTACAACAAGGCTGCCCCGGGCTCTTTCACAGCATCAGTCACCTTCCATCAAATCAAAGCTGCTTCAGAGGGGTGAAAGAACCAACAGGGCCCGTATGCCCGATACACCACAGAGAGAACAACAGGACTGTCGGAGTGCAGCAAACCTTTAGAGGCAGCAAACATGTGGCTGTTGGCTCTTTGGACACTCGGCTCTCTGGTCCTTTGTTTGGTCTGTCGCAGATGTTTCTGTGCGCATGTGTGTGAGGAGGGAGCGAGGGGACGATTTCCACCGTGGTCGACTGATCTCCTCGCTACATTAGTCCAGGTCATTCCAGCGACGGCTGCCAGAGCTGCCAGAAGACCAAATGAATGTCTGAGGGGGCGACGGAGACACCTCATGCATATATTTACAGGCCACGAGCGACACAACACGGAGTGAGACTCCAGCTTTTCAAAGCATCGCGCAGCCAAAGTTTACTGTGCAGGACGTGAACGTTTTCTGAGCTTTCAATGTGCACAACAAAACATCCAGCTGCAACTGAGCCTGAATGTCCATAACTCATTATGCACAGAGCAGCAGCAGTAATGTGACACCTCATCTGCTTCTAACAACAGAAGCTTGTTAAATTGTGATATTTCTATGATATTATGCAAATAAATGTGCAGACCTTTGTTAATATCCAGCTCAACACAAGTCGCTCTGCTTCAGTTCATATTTACTGTTTTTAGCCAAACTGGCAGCAGCCGGTTTGAAATATCTATTCCTACTTATTTTTTAATGAATTGACATTAAATTAGCTGCAGACATTCATGTCCCCCAGAGGCTGAACCATATTAACTTTGCTCTGACTTATCGTCAGTCTTTCCATCATTAGATCACAATATATGTAACATTAAATACTTTTGTTTAGAACCAAATACCTGCAAAGTTCTCGATCAGCTGTACTTTGTGCTAAGTGCTATTTAGCAAATGTTAGCATGCTAAGCTAAGATGCAGAACCTGGTAAATGTTAATGCGAAACATTAGCTCTGTTTAAACAGCATTAAATTGTTTTCCCATGTCGTTGTGTTGCCTCTGTTACGTTCAGAGGCAGCGATTTGTTTTGTTTTGTTTGTTTTTTGATCTGCAGTTAAATTTAGGCAACAAAAGAACTTTTAGTGCTTAGTAAGATTATTTTTGTTAAATGTTGCATCTCAATTCACTGGAAACTTTTTCAGCATCAAACCAAACCACCATCTTTGTGGTGGTGCTTTGAGTGCATATAACCATAAAAATTTTAATAAAGCCAAACTCACTACGGGCAGATATTGTGTTGCAAGATCAGATATTTTTGCAGGGAACAAACATAATAAACTTGTGCTTAAAAGAAAAAAAAATAAAACTAGATAAGGCAGATAAAATGAGGAAAAAGGCAGAGGGCAAACAAAATAAAATCAGCATGTACTTACTGATACATTCAACAGATAAAGTAGAATAAACAACACTGATAACTGAAGTCAAACTAAACACTGAGACCAGCTGAAGATCTATCCAGTAACAGTGTCTGGTAATATTCTGTGCATGTTCGGTGCAGGTCCGGCAGATATATTCATATCTTGAATCCATATATACTCAAACTTATGTAAAATACAGGCAGCATGAACGCTCTGCAGTGGAGAGAGGCCTCACGGAGCCACCGTTCTATTTACATCTACATTTCTGATTGATTTAAATTGGGAGAGATCTGACAAGCGATAACCAGCTCTATTTTAGGCGGTCAAACAGACGAAGGGAAAGAAAAGGATTGTGGGTTGGAGGACGGTGTGCTGGGGGGGCGGCCAGTATAAATGAATACACAGAGGGCCTCATTCTGTCTGCTCCATTGTCTTAATTGTCATGCTCATACTGTTTTGCAGACACTGTCCTGTGATCTCTGGAGCTGTAGAAACACTCGTGTGTTCACTGGCGGGCAGCGCCACTCACAGGTTTGATGCTGTAAATGCAGCATGTCGTGGATCAGTGCCTCAGACCGTCTCCCTGCTTCAGATTGTCCAGAAGAAGTTGAACCAAAGACCTGCAGCCGAACCAGAGGATGAGCGTCGTGGTTCGATCCTTCCTTAGCAGCTGGCTCAGGGTCTCAACGGCGTGGCTGTCCATCAGTGTCCAGAAGTCTCCCCAGAAACAAATGTGATTGGCTGCTTACAATTCCCAAAGGTTTATGGTTATTAATTATAGCAATTCAGGCATCCCTAATCCAGGTGTAGGTGATTAATAGTCGTCTGAGAGGTGGAGGACGAGGCCTTCAGCGGGTTTAACACCATAAATCTGCACTTTTCAAGGAAAGACGGACACACACAACATTCAGATGCATCTCTGTCCGAAGTTCTACCTATCAATCAAATGTGTTTTTACTTTATGAGGCTCTTTTGCAAACTTTTTATCCCATAGCTGTGTGTTATAATTATTGATTTATTGCTGTATTTTCAGGCTCAGTGCCACAGACTTCACCACAGAGGGAGATTTGTAGCTCGTGGATCTGTTTTGTGTATCCTCAGCGATGTGGGAGGCTGCCCATGCAGGAGAGGAATCCTCCACTTTATTCAATGTCATGTAAGTTTTTGGAAACCAAACGAATCTCAATGAAGATGAATTATTCCTCGCTAACGATCCGCGCTTTGATTTCCCCCTAATCGAACTGAAGTTTGGCTGCGCAGAAGTTCTCAGGCACAACAACACATGCATTTTTCATAAAAGACAGATCATGGAAAGCAGTTCGGAGTAAGATAGCGTTGACATATTTTGTGCTGAATACACCATGAATATTTCATATGAAAAAATGTTTTCTCCCCACCAGCTTTGTCGATGTACGGACTCAGAGGATTCGAGGGGGTTCGAGCGCCACCTTTGAGAAAGTGAAGGTATTCATCTGAGGTTCTAACGTTAACCATTTGTTTTCCTTCATGAATCATTATCATCTTAAATCACACTGATGGAAAGAATATCCCATTATTATGAACAGTGTTTTATTGTATAATTCCCACATTTCCATGAGACATAATCAGCAGAAAACACAGACCTACCAAAGGCTTCAAGCTTTCAGGCCGGTCAGCAAACTGCACAACAAAGGTTGTAAAATCTTTGCTTCGTGTTTTTTTTGGCTGTTTATTTCACCCCTAAAAAAATCATTGCCACAGAAAAAAAGCACTTGAAAACAGAGTTACTGCACTGCAGAATGTGAGGGGAACATTCTGCAGTGCAGTATCTGCATTTTCTGGGTTTTTTGGTCAATTTCCTGCATTTTTCACCCTTATGAACAACAACTTTTGATACTCGATAAAAGTCCTCGTGGTTTCTCGGTTTGATCGATCTGAGCGACTGTAAATGACACACAACAGGCATTTTGAGTGTGTGTTACAGAGCTTCCTATGAAGAAAATCACTTCCTGCCCTCCATCTGCAGTTCACGCCACAACAAAAGTGACGTGTGCAAACAACCTATAGCTAGCTTTCCCTTGACGTAGCTCTCTGCTCTATTTAAGTGTAGTGAGTGTGACAAAGGACCCACAGATTAACGTTTTACATGCTGTTTTCAAGAGAATTACACACATTAATGGTATAATGCAGTTTAACCATGCATATGTGTAAACCTACATACACCTCTGTTTTGTTTCAGTAACATACAATTAAAAAAACACGTCAAAACATCTAATTCAGGTCGTAACTAAATATTGTCAGTCGCAGTTTTGCCTTTGCAGGGCAGCACAATCGCATGCACACATTTAAATATGCGTGAAATGCGATGCAGTTCTCTGTAATGGTAAATTCCCATCTGCCAGCAATGCAGCACAATCGCTCACCATCATCTTTCAGCTGTCATCTGCTGCAGTTTGTCACAATCCATAGCATCCCACTGACTCGCCGGCTGACAGCTCTGGGGCCCCACTGAGGGGAATCAAATGGATTGTGAGCACAGCTATGTGTGCCAATTGAACAGGCGCACAGCCGTTTGTGACATATACGTTTTCAAATAAAAATTGACAAAGAAATGTAATCTCAATTCAAGGAGCGGCGGAGGCATTGTCACCGGAGAAAATTAATTGTTACCCGCTCAGAGACGTCGTGTGACAGTTTTTGAATAGGCTAGATAATGGCTTTATCATCTCGCTGGGAAACAGCCGTATTGAAATAAGTGACAAGCAGTGCAACAGGAAGAGGACACAATCTACAGATAACAGACGCGCAGAGAGGCAGAGAGGAATCGATGGAATCAAGTTTGAAACAGCGCGAACATCATCCGACAAGACATCAATTTCCAGCGTGTTGACAAGGCTCAGAAGTAAAAACGATAAGATTTCATAGCTTCCAGAGACAAAAGGCTCACTAAATTTAGCACAGTTTATGGCCTAGTTGATAGTGGATTGGTGGAGAAGGGATGGCTGGGAGTATTGGATTTCTGTGCCACATGACTCTAATGCATCTCATTACAGAGCTAATCCAGATAGATTTGGTTTAGAGTGAGTATCAGGTCAGAAAGAAATGCATTAGATGGACTCAGCGGCTGCCAGAGTGTCTGACTTCAAAATAAACTCCCCACTTCCATCAGCTTCTAGCAAGCACTTAATTTCCACCACTGGACCAAAATAATAGATAATGATATATATTACAGAAAAGGTGTTTTAATTCATGTTGATAAATCAGATTCAGAGCAACAAAATAAAAATCACCTGGTTTAGCTTTACCATAGTAAAGAATGGAAATAATATTAATAACCTAACTATCTGCATCGCACCGATAAATTAACATTAAGCATCACAACTCTTCATACTTTTGCCATAGAAGCACAGAGATGCTGCTGCAACACACGCTAAGCTAATTGAGCTAGTTGGAATCCAGTTTTGATAGCCGTCACTAGTTAGCTGCTTGAGCTATTTGTAAGCTAGTTGAGTTAGGTGTAAACTAGTTGAGTTAGTTGTTTGCTAGTTGCAAGATAGTAGACCAAGTTGTTAGCTAGTTGTAAGCTAGTTCACCTAGTTGCAAGCTATTTGCAAGCTAATTGAGATAGTTGGAAGTTAGTTTAGATAGATGTAAGTTAGTTGTAAGATACCTGACCTAGTTGTAAGCTAGTGGAGCAGGTTGTTAGCTAGTTGTAAGCTAGTGGAGCAGGTTGTTAGCTAGTTGTAAGCTAGTTGAGCAGATTGTTAGCTAGTTGCAAGCTAGTTGAGCTAGTTTTTAGCTAGTTGGAAGGTAATTGTAAACTAGTTTAGCTAGTTGTAAGCTAGTTGAGCAGGTTGTTAGCTAGTTGTAAGCAAACTGAGCAAGTTGGAAGTTAGTTTAGATAGATGTAAGCTAATTGTCATGTGAGCTAATTGTAGGCTAGTTGAGCAAGTTGTTAGCTAGTTGTAATATAGTAGACCAAAATTGTTAGGTAGTTGTAAGCTAGTTGAGCTAGTTTTTAGCTAGTTGAGCAGGTTGTTGGCTAGTTTAGCTAGTTGTAAGCTAACCGAGCAAGTTGGAAGATAGCTTAGATAGATGTAAACTAGATGTAAGCTACTTAAACTAGTTGCAAGCTAGTTGAGATAAGCGTAGGCTGGTTCTACACTAGTTGTAAGCTAGTTCATGCCAAATGTAATTTTGTGCAAAAATGAGGTCTTTTTAATCAGATCTCTGCTGTGGATGTGGTGTTGTCAGACCATGTGACGTTCTCTAAAACATGGATGTTGGTTCCCGTCTTTGAAAAATGTACAACAGGCTGTTTGAACCAATCAGGACCGAGACTTACTTGGATTTACTACAACCAGCAATACCAGCCACAAGCTAAAAGAGACAACTGGAGATGGGTATTCGTTGGGTATTGTATGAGCAGCAGTTGGTTTCAGTCAGTTAAAATACCTTCGTTTCCATTAATCCATTAATACTCACAATAATTAGCCCCTTTAATCCAATTTGAAATAACTTTAATAATAATTTAATCTTTATTAATGGGTAAATTAATGGAATTTTCAGGGAACAAATTAAGGGATTTATCTGACAGCATTTAAACTACAGAAACAACTTATTGGGAAGCAATGACAAACCCCCACCGAATTGACCCCCATAAATGCCATTAAAATACTTCACTGTCTTCATTATTAATGGAATTTTCTCAGGGATTTTATTTTTGATGCTCAGGTAATTATTGCATATTACCTAACGATCCTGTATCTTATGACATTTGTGTCTCATTATGCTATCCGTTTGTACTGAAAGACGTGACTTTGATGGATATTAAAGTGAACAAAGACGAGGATTTAAAGACAACCCAAGATTGTTCAAGAACGTCTGCTAAGCATCATTAAAAAGACAATTTCACTGATCTTTTCCTTGACATTTGCTTTATATAATGGACTTGAGCAAAAGGCAGGGCTGGATGAGGAGGCAGGAACATTTTATGTGGGCAAATGAGCATGAAGAAATATAATGTGAAGCTAATGGTTCAAGGTCATGATCAGGCCTAAAGAGAGCAGACTGAATGAAGTTGCTTGCTTCATATAAGCCAACTCACTATGACTTTTCAATCAAAGAATCACATTCACGGCATCAGCTGGTTTCAAAGGTGTCTTCCTGATGTCAGCCACATCAGTTCACAGCCGACCTGAAAACACTCGAGCATCTCTGCCTCATTTCTATTCCCCTGGAGTTTGTCTCTCCTGGGCCAAAAGATTTGACTCAGGCGTCTAGAATCAGCCCATGAAAACATAATGAGCAAACATGGCAGTAATAGACGAAGGATTGAGGGGATTTTGTGCTGCACACGGTCCCACCACACACTTCAAAGTAAAGCACCCTATCCCTGGAGAAGACTCTCGCTCCTCTCACCCTTAAATACTGAAGCAGCATCCTCCCCCTCCTGCCCTCCTCTTCTTCTTCTTCCTCCTCTCAGTTTCTGCCCCTCCAATTAAATATCTGTGACCCGTTCCCTGACTATCACTGTAATGTCCTGCAGCTTCTCCGTTTATTTGTAGCCTACAGAAAGACAGCCCTCATTTATGAATTGTAAATGATCTAATTTCACATTCGATTGACCTCCACAGTCGCACAAGGACATTGTTTAGCTGAGTAGATGTACAATAGCCTAGATTTTTTTTTTTATGCATAAAGGAACGGGCGGAGAGGTTAACGACAAGCATAACTTTTTTCCTTTTTCATTAAATTACATCAAGAGAAGAGAAACGATAGCTGTAACGGCCAGTGAAACCCTGGGGGGATGTTGCAGCTCCAGTGAACAGGACTAAGGGCCCCATTGTTGCCAGAAACCATTACCCGCTGAAGCCGCTCCACTGCCACGGCCTCCACCATGGAAATGAAATCACTAAAATGGACGGTAATTTGATTGCCTCCTTTGTCCTCGCAGAGCACTGCTCAGACCTTTCAGCCCTGCGTCTTCAGATTTGACAGTGATTATTAATTAGCAGCCATTACAGTGCATGCAGTAGATGACATATGCTTGCATGGGTCATCTTGGAGTCAACAATGCACTGACATGGCAGATTTACTCGTCTCACCAATGGTGGAAATAGTATTCAGATCCTTTACTGTGAAAGTACTCCAATACAGAGGAAAGTACTGCTTTCCTTACTTAAGTAAAAGTATGTAAGTAATATCAGCAAAATGTACTTAAAGTGTCACAGCAATGCATCATATTCTATAAGATTGTCATATGTTTGCAGGGCGGCCGTCCTGTGAGAACCACGTATCTCCAAAAAGTGTGACGAGCTCAGAAAAACAGGCTGTTTTCAGCTTTGTGACGATGCATTTTCAGCTGATCCAAGAGGCTTTTTAAAGAGTTTATTCAGCGGAAAAAGGAGGAGAATTTTCTCAAGACTTTAAAGGAAGAATTTATCCTTCAGTTCATCATAAATATTCAGTATCAAACACACTTGGAGATAAGTGGTTTCCTCTGGGCAGGAAGTACCCGAGGCCTGAAGTAAGTAGTAACTAAAGATGTCAGACAAATGTAGTAGAGTAAAAAGTACAACATTTGCCTCTGAGATGTAGTAAAGTAGAAGCATAAAAAGCTGTCAGCGATCTGAAGGGGCCTGAGAGGGGACGCCGCCCCCCTTGTTCAGCTGCCATCCCCCATCTCCACCCCGGCAGACAGTGCAGGAGCAGAGGGGTTGTTTAGTTGAATATGTTAGTCTGCCTCATTGGTCCTTTTTCTGACTGAGGTTTGTGTACATTACTGAAATATCGGTACTCAAACTGTGCTGTATATCGATAAATGCAGGGTGCCGTCAGCTTACCGATAATAATCGATCTCAGAAGAACCGAGCTCATAAATTTCTACACGTGTTTCCAAACAGTACTCAGAGTGAAGAGCTTCCTGCTGAATACACTTTGAAGTGACTTTGCATATTTAAGTGTATGTGAGCTGGTCATTAAGAATACAGAAATCGGTGTCAGAAACACAAAGAAATGTTTTGTATTTTTGAATCGTTCAGTATGAGAACAAAGCTTAATGTGCAGTGAGGAGCTGTCAGCCTGCTGGTTTTATGATTCATGTTCCTGGGTGGAAGCCAGTTTAAGAAAGTGATTGGTTCAGCTGCGACTTGAGGTAGAGGCTGACATGAAAATATTCCATCAGAAAAGTGGTATTTCAGGCCGATCAGAGGATTCATCAGACAAGAGGAGGGAGAGGAGACAAACTGTGCAAACCAGAGAGCGCCATCCCTCACCTTACAGAACATCAGTGTTTATGACGCCCTCTAACGGCCATGACAACTATGATGCGAGCAAAGAGGAACGGCAAAGCCTCCTGAACCTTCACACCGAACCACCATCCTTCCCTCAGCGTAAACAAGCCATGGTTTTGGTTTTCTTCCAAACTGAAGAGTAAGGCTCGCGTTTACAGCAGTACCCCACAAAAAACCTGTAACCTGCTTTTTGGACTTTCCCCTTCAAGAATCTGGATCTGAATACTTCACCAGTCCAGATAATCAGAATTTCATTTGTTCCATTTCCGGTTTTGTCTTTTAGTTTCCCATCACTAGTCCACGTCGGTGATAACACCTGAAAGCATCACATTAAAGACAGACAGCAGATCAGCAAAGAAACCCTTTGACGCGAAGCTACCTGTTAGCTTACAGCTAGCTTACTTTGTGTTGTGGCAGTATGTTGGTTGTAGCTCGATGTTTCTACAGTGAAAGTTTGCCGGAGCATTGATTCTTAACTTATCAGTACTACAGTTATGGTTATTTGAAGTTGGCACAATCGATTTTTGCATTAATGGCTACAAGGTGATTTGAAGCAGCAGATGTCGGCGTGTGAACTACAGTTGTGGCCGTGTTTCAGGACCAGAACATGCTAACTAACAGATTAGCATACAACTCATGATTGGAGTTAAAGTAAGCTGGCTTCAGACAGGAAACAAACTCCCTTCACCGCTGTGAAAGTGCTGTGTTTTGAACCCAAAGCAGGATCTTTTGGAGACCTAACCAAATGCTTTTGGTGGCTAACGTACCTGACAGACCTCTGCACAATGTGGCACAGCCACTTCCTGTGCAGACAGGAAGTTAAAAGCCGAGGAGAACGTAACCTCAAAGTGTGAATTCACAGGCACTGAAGTAGAAGAAGCACGGCCTTTACAAAGCCGAGGCAAGAGGAAGAAAGGGGAATTTCTCAGTCCCAAACCGCCTTCAAAGGATCTTCATAAGCAGCATCTGTGCAGATCATGAATTATCCATGATTGCAAAGTAGATCCCTTGCATGGGATATTGGTATGTAAAATAATGCGAATGATCCGCAGAAATATGTATGCATGCGTAGCTGGTCTGGATTCAGGAGCATGTTTCTGGTGACAGTGAAATGTCACCAGCAGTTTGGTGAAATGAAAGGCTTCTGCATCCTTTCACTGAAGCATAATTGCACAGAAAATGCAATTAAATTTGTCACATTTTCATTGTATGACATGCTTCACTGTACTCGAACCCCCTATTCAGGAACACACTTAGACGCAGCAGCAGCACAATAATGCGTGTCCATTAATCCTCTAGAAACCAAACAAACAGAAAAAAGCACTCTCACAAGTCTGACAGGGGAGCCTGTGGTTGCTGGGGAAACGCCTACGAGAGACAGTGATGGCCGACACCTCGGGGACCGGATGGACTGATGGATAGCAAGGGGATGTGTTCGTGAGTGTGGGTGTGTGTGTTAATGACAGTGTGAACAAGTTGAGGAGGAAGTCTTCAGTCATCTGGGTGGATGGATGGATGGTACACAGGGGGAGTGACGGCTTCAGTACAGCTTTGGCTGGGCTTTCAGAGGGTGGTGGGCGGGCGGGGGCCGCTGTGGCAGCCTGACAGATGTTTGGATTGGTGGGTGCATCTCTACAGTCTCGAGGAATTTGTTTTTATTTTGGTGATGGTGCAACGGGATCAATTACGTCATAAATGTTGCCATTTAAAGAATCTGTATTTCACTTACTGTCAGTAAATTCCATAAAAAGACCAAAAACACAGCAAGAATTGATCCAATTCATCCAAAAGCCTGAAATACTTTATTAGTGTGCTGTGGACGTGTGGTCCCTTTAACACAAAGTAATGTGAATCGTCACTCATCTCATCTCGTCTGCTGGTTGTGTCCAGTTCAACCACCCAAAGGTTTCTTCAGGAAATGTCAGTTTGTTGGTTGACCCACAACTTTGGTAGAGACTGAAATCTCAGTGATCATTGGATGGATTTCCACAAAATAACATTTAGCCAATACATTCCCATCTGCCTCAGCTGTACGTTGTGCTTGGTGCTAATTAGAAAATATTAGCATGCTAACGTGCTAAATTAAGACGGTGAACATTTTCCAACTTTATTCTTAACCATCTAATAAATTAATGCCACGTTTCAGTCACTGACATAAACCTCGATTATTAAAAACACAGCAGAAACTCATCAATGAGCAGCACGTGAACACACACACACACACACACACACACACACACACACACTGATTTATTCTGACTGCCACAAACACTCGCTACAGCACTAAATGATGATGGTGGATTAATCCGCCGCTGAAAATAGTCCCAAACAAACAATGTTTCCTCCTGCTTGAGTCATGTTTTCTGGAAACCACAGCGCCCAGCTGCTTCAGGAAATGACTTAATCAATACCAAATACCTTAACCAATGGGTAGCAGCAGCCCTGCCCTGTCAGCGTCCGTGAAGACTAGATTTTTAATAGAAAATCTTCCTTTAGGCAAATCCATGAGAACATGAAGGGACTGCTTTATGTGATATGAGCTCATCAGTGACACAGAAGACATCTTCATTCACAGACGTGTCTTAATAAACTTAACAACCAACAACTTGAACTATAAAGAACACATTAATTTCTCACCATAAAAATCATAATAACAAAACTGAAATATTACGAGTATTTCTAAAGTGTATAGAGTGTTGTTTACTCAGCAGTGCTTCTAATTGACTCCATAATTTATTCTGTTTAGCCTGTTAGAAGCTGTTTGTTATCCACAAATAAAAGTAAAAAACTTGCAGACACAAAGTGCACTGGACAGCAGAAACTAACTAACACTTAGAATAAAAGAGGAGAGTTATAGAGCAGCTCGATGCTCTTTGTAACCCACAGTGTGTGTGTGTGTGTGTGTGTTCACTGTCTATCTGCTGGTCCTGAAACAGGCCTCTGCTGCCCTCCTGTGTTCAGCGAGAGGCGACAGAAGCCATCAGCTCACAGTCCGTCTCTACTCTGCTCTAAGTAAGAAATCAATAAATCTACACTGTTTAGATCATTGCAAAATGAACTGGACTGAAGTAACGGGAGCTCTGATTGGCCGGCTGTTGACCTCTGACCTGACACAGGCCGAACAGGATGCTGCGTTAATCTCTTTAGTTTTTAAGGCACAGAGAGCAGCAATAAAACTGTAAATGTTAAATAGAATTTGGCAGGACGACACATCAGCAGGGGAAAAATTGAATATAAAGGTAAAATTAAGTGATCTGATTATCATTTAATAACAAAATAATTCTAGTTGGTTTATATAATTGGCCTTCTAATTTATTTATCATTGTGACAAACTGTATAAATATTATTTATGTGTTTGAATCGTACATTTGTACACAGTAGTTCTCCTTTTGCAGCTGTAGATTTTCTATTTCTCAGTTATTCTACATACATTTAACATTTGATGTACGTGATTTTTCTGCATTGAAGACTTAATATTTTAAAGACTTTTTCCTGATTATACTTTTACTTGAGTAACATTTTGAATGCAGGATAGTAAAGGATCTGAATGCTTCGTCACCGCTGATTAAATGTTCATGTAAAAAGACTCAAGTTAACAGACTGTCTTACCCTCGACACTGTAGTTAAACACATGTAAGCCTTTGCAAAGCTGCTGGGATTACGTGGATGTACTGTACTATCAACAAACTCCTCTGAGGTGTCTCCATCCTCCAGTACACAATGTTGGCCTGAACATTAGCTCCAAAGATTAAAATTTCATGTCACAAGCTGAGAACAGAAGAGCAAAGAGAGCGAGACAAGCGAACACAGGAGCGCCACAAACATCTGCTGTGAAGAGTAAAATGAAAGCTACAAAAACAAACACACCAACAGGTGTACGCGTGTGTGTTCCTCAGCTCAGGTGGTCATATCAAAGTGGTGAACTCGCTCCATCCTCTGAACCACTGAGCCTTTCCAGGACGCCCCTTTCATACCCAGTCATGACACTCTCACCTGTTACCGGTCAGCCTGTTTACCTGTGTGGTACCTGTGACAAAGGACCTCAACAGCTACAGGCCGCTGACACTGACGTCACGCCTGATGAAGACCCTGGAGAGGCTGTTCTGTCCCCAGGTGAGTCCATCAGTGGACCTGCTACAGTCCGCCTGTCAACCTGGCGCCAGGTGATTGATGCTGCCTCTTACAAAGATGCCTGTCTCACCTGGAGAAGCCTGGAAACACTGTGAGACTCATGTTCTTTGATTTCTCCTGTGCTTTCCATACCATGTAGCCCACGCTTCAGAGGGACAAGTTGGAGCACATGGGGGTGGACCTCCACCTGGATGGATGGGACTACAGCCAACAACAGTGTGTGAGGGTACAGGACTGTGCAGGATGTGGACCCTGCAGGGAACGTCTCACTGCAGGTTTAGCAATCACAAGTCAGCTAACAGAAGCTCTCTGACGACTCTGCAAGTGTGCAAGAATACGAACTCAACTGTTGCTTTGTTTTACTTATTTTTACTCAGCGGTTACTTTTGCATCATATCTTGTTTTTGTTTTATTGACGCTTCTTACCATCACACCATCTCCTCTGTGGCTGTAACACTGCAAATTTCTCCGCCGTATGAATTCTTATCGTACTCTAAATTTATCTTATATTTACAAAAATCCGTTAAGTTGATGCTGATGAGGATTTGCAAGTTATCACATTTTGTTTTGTTTATGTTTTCCCACTTTCTTTGGAATCTGGGTTGAAGGTGAAATTTATCGCAATTTGACGCAATTTTATTGACAAATGAGACCATATAAGACAAATCGGGTGAAGAATTAATAAAAAAAAAAAAAGAGATTAAACAAACTAGTCGGAGAAATTCAATAATGTAGCAAAGGTAAAAGTATTATTCACTAGGCTGAGGGATTTAAGCAGTTCCACTGGAAAAGGTGAAAATTTAGTGATTTGCAAGATTTTTCCATAGAAGGACAAAGTTAATCACATACTGGATTATCATAGTAACACTCAGTATCTTTGAAGGTGAAAGAATAGAGTTGGCTTTGAGAAAGTGAGACTCTGGATCTGTCCAGAATTTTAGGATATCTAGAAAAGGTGAGAGATGGTTCCTTTACTATGTTTACAAAAGGTAGAAGAGCTGTATTTTAGGTAAAAATTAGACATATACTTCCTGTGCCTTGTTCTAAATAGCCCAAACCTCCTCCAGAATGGAGTCAAGATGACTCCTCCAGAAAAACTTTGCTGTCGGAGCAGCTTCTCTCCTCCTCCGCCTGTGTTTATGTCGGGATGCGCCTCACCTCCATCTCTTCTGAGCGACATCCTCCGCGCATGCGCAGCGGCTCGCTCTCCTCTCCTGTGATTGACCGCTGGTGACCTCAGCTTCTGCAGCGGCGCGCAACTTGGCCGGGCTCAGCACACGCGCACATGCAGGCACGCACGCACGCGCGCCCGCACGCAGAAGACACCGCACGAGGAGGAGAGATGGCCGGGATTTTCGGGAAGATCTTCGTGGGCATCTACGTGGAGATAAAACGGAGCGACGGTACGTAGCTAGCTCCACACACACGCGCGCACACACACACACACACACACACACACACGCCGCTCTCCGTCCGGCGGGTCCGGAGCTAACGTTACCGCTCTCCGCAGCGGGGTGTCGTTGCTAGCTAGCAGGCTGCTACAGCATCGGTTTGACCGGGATGTCGCGTTAAAAACCCGGGCAGTGAAATGTTAGAGCCTTGAAGCCAACACAAATGGCGTTTACTGTCATGCTGCTGTCGACTGTCACTGAAGCAGACACACGCTGGACAGCCAGCCGGGAGGGGGAGCGGCCGGCGGGGCGGGCGGGTCCGTCCACCTGTGCGGTTCTCCGGCTAAAAATGACACCTGCCCTGCCTCCCTCCGTCCGCACTGTCCTCCTCACTGCATCATGGCTGAAAGCCCTCCAGTGCTGCTGACTGCACCAGCCTGCACTGCATCACCCAGCAGTGGCCTGTGGATCACGGGCTGATGGATGGCTGCGTGCACGGGGCCTCTCCCTCTGACTGCATCTCATCCCACTGCCTCAAAAATAGCCTGTTTTTTACTTACTTAATGCGTGTCAGACAGTCTGGCTGCCAAGAATCCAATTAACAGGCAGTGAACGGCAGCCAGTGAGGTTGAGTGTGACACAGTGAATGACAGGGGAAAGTCTTATCATCCATCATGAGCCACACCCATTAGCATCCCAGTATCCTCATTTCAGGGCTGAACAGTGACTGCAGGAATCCAGAATGTTTGCACTGGTGTCGTATTTTTCCCTTTCTGAAGTGATCTCAGATACGTTCGGCTCACGGCTCAGTGGATGTGTTAATGTCTGATTTACAGCAGCTTGTCGCCCTGTAGGCGTTGACTCCACAGTCCCATGCAGCAGCACAGAGCAGGTCTAGCATCTCTTCACATCCTCTCTCTGCAGGACGGATCCACCAGGCGATGGTCACATCGCTGCACGAGGACAACGAGAGCGTGACGGTGGAGTGGATCGAGAACGGAGACACCAAAGGGAAAGAGGTACAGCTGCCACCAACTTCCTGTGTTATGTGTGAATGCTCTCATCAATCAGGCTTAACAAATCCTTTATTATTCTTAATGTGCGTTCAGTGTGTCTGGAAAATAATATCTGGCATCCAGACACATTAAATTAACACGCATTCCCGCATGTGAGTACCATAGATATCAGTTTGGTTTATGCTCAGACTGCAAAGGTTCTCATCTGAGATAAACAAGATTTTTCAAATGTGCAGTTGTAGTTCATCAGGAGTAAGAGCTGAAACCAGGAACCTTACGCAACTTTGCACCATAGAAAAAATTAAAAAGATTAAATCTTGGATGTCTTTTAATTTGGAACATGATGCTGTATGTTTGTGCTTCTGTTGGGTCTCATCTCGGATGACGTCACTTCCTGCCTGGCTCTATAGGATGTTTGCATGTCACTCTTTTGTTGTGGCGCGAACTACAGATGGAGGGCAGGAAGTGATTATCTGCACAGGAAGCTGTGTAACACACACTGACGATGTTTTGTGTTGTTTACGGTTGCTCAGATCCATCAAACCGAGACACGACTGGAGCTTTTATGGAGTACCAAATGCTGTGAACGAGGGTGAAAAACGATTAAATAAAGCTCAAAATAATATGAATCTCTGCCTTTTCTTCTGCCTCAGATCGACCTGGAGAGCGTCTTCGCTCTGAATCCAGATGTCGCTCCTGACGAGGAGATACCACAGAGTCCTGAGGCTCCTCTTCCTCCCTCCAATGTTGCCAAAACCAGCAAACTCCCCAAGGTCTGCTCCCCAGCAGCTGTTATCAATTATCAGCCATGACGTGTTCATTTGAGATCACATCATCGGTGGTTATTATTGTTCCTCATTTGAAGAGAACGTGAAGTTTTTGTTCAGCTTCAGGTCATTTTTGTGAGTCAGTGTTTTGTCTTTAGTGTCGACGGTGCAGCTTTGGTTTTGACTGTGCTGGAACATTGTTTGCACAGTGTGCATGTGTGCGTACGCTCTCTGGTCTAACTCGTTTATATGCACCCACACTGTCCACAAACACACACAGGTCGACTCTGCAGTGTTTACTTCATTCACTGTTTTTGCTTTTATATAACTGGCCTAACACAGAACTGGAGTTTTACTCAGATATTCCATATTTAAGTACCTTATTACTTGATATTTTTTTATTAATGTGCACCTGAGACTCAGATGATTTAAAAACTCTGATTTGACAGATTTTCAAAGTAAATTTTACAGCCTGTAGGTTTGAACTGTTGGCTCTGTCCTCTCTCAGGTCTGATTTTACTGATCAATGATGCTTGACATTCACCAACAAACTGGCCAGTTCTACAAGCTGTGGTTCATTTACTGCATGTACAATATCAACAATATAATGGCCCATATGTCAAAGATGATGAGTGTTAATTGATTATTGAACCTCACTGCACTACAGAATCTGATGTCCTAATTGACTTCTAAGGGAGCATTTATGTCCACATTAATAAAGTTTTTTCATGAAATGTCTGCGCAATGAGCAGAAATGACACCTGTCGTACTAATCTGTAACGGTTTGTCGTCTTTTTCTGTTTTTATTTCAGACCAGACGGATCACAGCGATACCCAAGTCTGAGAACGCTCCACGGGAGAACAGAGGTATGTTTGATTTTAATCGGATTTTCAAAATAAGACTCTGTTTTTATCGTATCTTGACCAGGTTCTGGTCTAATACTGGTGACACACAGTTCCTGCTTCTGGATTACTGGAGCTGTGATCAGATCCAGATGTTGTGAACACAGTGAGCTGCTGTGGCCGTCAGAGCTGATGCTGCTCTGCTGCGTCTGTGTGTCTGAGGCAAAAAACATCTTTCAGCTTCATCATGTGCTTCTTCTTTGTCTTTTTCCTCACAAACCAAAACCTTCTTATTTGTATGTGTGAAGCAGACAACACAGACCAGCTGAACAGGAATGGAACCAGCACATTTTTGCTTAAAGAAGTCAATAATAACTTTTTAATAACTGACCGATCATTTCAGCTCTAAAGCTATCAGCTGCACAGTCGAGCTAAATGAAATACGCATAGCAGCTTCACACAGACTGGTGATTATTTTGGACCATGTGCTCCTCAGCTGCAGCAGTGGGGACCACCCGGGCCCGTCCCAGCCAGCACAGCCAGCCTGCAGATCCGCCTCCCCCGGCCATCGCTCCGCAGACTGCCCTCAGCCAGTCGCTGCTGCAGCAGCAGAACGGTAACGCAGCCCTCCCTCTGCATTATGCATGTCAGAGGCTCTTCAAGTCCGCAGGCCTGAGGTTTTCTAACCTCTCGTGTACTTGGAGGTAGCTTCCAAGTGCGCGCGTGTTGTTATTTTCTGGTGGAGGGTGTGTGTCCGAGGTGATGTCATGCTTCCACACAGCTGTGAGCGCGAGGGCGTCAAAGGCTCTTTCACAGTCGCTCGCCGGTTTGGCTCCTGGACTTCGACTCATACTACAGCATTTGTTTTAGCTTTCAGCTGTGGCTGTCGGATTAGCATAAACACGTGCGATGGTGGAAATCGAGTCTTCACATTTAACTGTCAAAGGATTTCATGTGCAGAGCTGCAGAATGAGATTCTCCTTGTTTTGCTGTCAGTAAATCCCATTAAAAAAGCAAAACCAACAGTGAATGTGTGTTCAAAGCCTGACACCAGCAGGCAGATGTAACGTAATGTAGTAATGTTCTCTATTCAAAATGTGCTATCAGAAATGTCCTTAAAGCATCAAGAGTAAAAGTACTCTGTCAGTTATCACATCACGGATTTGTTACATGTTATTATACTGTTTGGTAGTTTAATCAGTGGAATCATACTTTCTAAAGGTGTCGTTCTCATGTAAAATCTTGAAGCTGCTGCACGCCTCCACCCACAGCTGTTTCACTGACATCACCTGATTCACGCTTGATTGACACCTGCCACCCTCATGTTGATGTTGTAGTACCTGCTCAGCCTGTTATCGTTCTTATTGATACAGCCTCACCTGACGAAGAGGTCAGAATGATGAGGACACCTGAGTGTGTGCGTGTGTGTGCATGCGTGTGTGTGTGTGTCTGTGTGTGCGTGCAGACCCTTTAATTACCAAAGTAACTAAAGCTGTGCAATAAAAAGTGCAACATTTCCCTCTGAAATATAAAATAATATAAAATAGAAATACTAAAGTAAAGTACCTCCAAATTGTACTTAGGTAGAGTACTTTCCAACCCTTGCACTGGGTGACACATGAGCACACACTGTAGTTTATTTTGACTCTCATACACACACACACACACACACACACACACACACACTGTTCTGCTGCCACAAACACTCAGCAGAGCACCAAATGTGGATTAATCCGCCGCTAAAAATAGTCCCCAACAAATGCTTTGTTTCCTCACGTGTGAATAATTTGTGCTAAAAACTGCAGTGAGCAGCTGTTTGAGGAAATTATTTTTCATTTTGTTGAAATGAAACGATATGAGAGGAAGGATTTTTTATATCAGAATCCTGCACAGTACACCTGTAAATACCTGTGTGTGTGTTAATT
This sequence comes from Chaetodon trifasciatus, assembly GCA_037975065.1. Taxonomy (NCBI): domain Eukaryota; kingdom Metazoa; phylum Chordata; class Actinopteri; order Chaetodontiformes; family Chaetodontidae; genus Chaetodon; species Chaetodon trifasciatus. The sequence goes on from JBBMOE010000003.1 coordinate 2,284,319, forward strand.
GTGATTAATTTGATTATTTTTGTTCCAGCACGGAGGAAATCCAACTGTGTGAAGGAAGTAGAGAAACTGCAGGAGAAGCGAGAGAAGAGACGACTTCAACAACAAGAGCTGAGAGAGAAGAGGGCACAGGTGAGGCGCACACACACACACACACACACACACACACACACACACACACACACACACACACAGTCACACACATATATATATGTATATGTACATGTGCACACACAGCGTCTCAGGTGTGCAAAGGATAATTCCTCCACACAAACTGTCTCATACTTCACGTTCACGTCACGTCTGTTCTCAGTGTTTGTTAGTCGGACTGTGGACCAGGTTTAGTTTCTGGATGATGTCATGAAATCATGCTCATGCAGGCGTGTTTTAAACTGAGATTTAAGGTGCAGAGAACAAGAGAAGAACCGTGTTTTTGACGAGGGAGGAACTTCCCTTTTCCTGTCAGGTGTTTGTTTGCGCGTGTTGCAGGTTGAGTTGCTAATTAGCCTGCTGCTCTGACCATCAGTGATGTGAAGTTCAACAAGAAAGCACCTTCAGACCTCAGGCTGAGTCTGAGTCGTGTGCAGAAGTCTAGTTGGATCATTTACTTTGCAGAATAAATACATGACTTTTCTCTGCTGTGACTGTATAAATATGAAACAAATACAAAATTCACAGCGTTTATTGGCTTGTTCAGAGTTTGAGTCATGTCATACTTGTGTTTTTGTTCATTTCAGGAGGTGGACGTCAATTTACCAAACTATGAAATCATGTGTATGATCAGAGACTTCAGAGCCAGTCTGGACTACAGGCCTCTAACCAGTAACGATCTGGTAAGTCTGGTTTAGAGCCGCGTTTCCTGATTCAGCGTTACACACTTAAATCTTAAGTCACATGACGTGTTAATAGAAGCAGGTTCCCACTAAACTTTCCATTTTTCCAACCCTGAAGCTGTTTGAGAGGAGCTCAAAGGGGAAAAGCTGCAGTGTTGATGGGCTAAATGTCCAAACAGAGGCTGTTGTTAATGTCTCGTACGAGTGTGTTCACAGTTCAGTTTATCTGCTGACATTTCAGATCGAGGAGCACAGAATATGTGTGTGCGTACGTGCTCGTCCACTCAATAAAAAAGGTAAGAGCACCTTTATTCTGCGTGTGTTCAGAGAGAAAAGCTCATTTGACTGCCGGACCAGTTTATTTATCATAATTTTTATTTTACCAGTAATACTCTGCATGTACCGACTGCACAGATCCTGACTTCACATTCAGGCGTGTCGTCTCTCGCTCCATCAGTAGCAGCTGTTTCCTTTGTCTCGTACGTTGACGCGTGGACAAACTGAACGTCTCGTCCGTGTCTCTTCAGAGCTGTCCGTCAAGGATCTGGATGTGATCACCATTCCCAGTAAGGACGTAGTGATGGTCCATGAGCCCAAGCAGAAGGTCGACCTGACCCGCTACCTGGAGAACCAGACCTTCCGATTCGACTACGCCTTCGATGAGAACTCGACCAATGAAATGGTTTACAGGTGATGGATTATCTATGGAAGCCCAAAATGTTCAATATTAAATGAACTGACAATGCCTAAAGTGAAAAACTGTTAAACTACTAAAACTCAACAAATTAAGTTACTTCATCAATTTTCATAATATCTTCACTTTACTTTTTTTTATTGTTGCTTTATTGTGTTTACTTCTCTTTGCTAACAGCTGCAAAGTTTAGCCAGTTAGCTCCTGTTAGCTAAAGCAATAACAGCGCTGACATTACTCTGAATTAGCTAACGAGAGGCCACGGTAGAATAAATAAATATGACAGACACAGAAGCCTCTGTAGCTTTTAAGCCTTAGCTTGACAACACTGTTCATGCTACCTAGCTAGCTAGCTTGTGAGTGAAGAGTTTGTGTTGTCATTGTTAGCTAGCTCCTGTTGGCTTCGGGAACATCGTTTTAATCAAAGGCTGCTAAGTTGACTCTGAATTAACTAGCTAATGTTAGCAGCTGTCTCTTTAATTCGATGCTGAGTGCTAAAAGAAGCTAACAACCTCGCCTCGTTAGCCACTTATGTTGGTAGCATATGTAGCTTTGTTAAGCTAAATAAATAAAACATGATGTTTTCTGTGTTTATTTACAGCAGCAGTTAGATAGTTGATTCACAATTACTTTGATGTTGCTGTTGCTCTAGCTAACAGGTGCTAACTGGCTCATTCTGGTAGCAGCTAGCTTGTTAGCTTAAGAGAAGCAGGAGGCATGTGATTGGCTGAAAGGTGAGAGGGTGGTCACTGTCAGGAGAAGTGACATCATGAAATAAAGACTGACTTAATGTGAAAATAGGAATGAAAAAACATTTTATAATCATAAGATGAGTTTTAATAATTTCTTCAATTATTTTATTTATATAATTTCCACAATTTATTAATGTTATTCTTTTGTTATTTAAAGTGCCGTGCCAAGTGTGTGAAGCACTTTTAGCAGATTATTTTCTTTATTCTTTTACGAGAATCATTTTATCCACTTTTCATTCGGATTGTTATGACTTTTCAGTCCAGTGAGGACGAGTAACAGCAGCACTTCTGTGCGACGGTGACCTGCAGTCTTTTTAGTTTTACAGCTTCTGTATTTCTGCTCACAGGTTCACCGCTCAGCCGCTGGTTGAGACCATTTTTGAGAGGGGGATGGCGACCTGCTTCGCATACGGACAAACGGGAAGTGGAAAAACACATGTGAGTGCTTTTTAACTTGAGGAGGATTTACGTGTCACTGCCCTGTTCCCGTTTTAACTCGTATCTCCCTTCCAGACGATGGGAGGGGACTTTTCGGGAAAGAACCAGGACTGCTCTAAAGGGATCTATGCGCTCTCTGGTTAGTTCCTCCCAAACCTCTTTACCGTCGCTGCTGGTCGAGTCCATTTGGCTGAATTCAAGTCTCTCTTTCTTCTTTCCTTGTGCAGCCAGAGACGTCTTTCTCATGTTGAAGAAGCCAAATTACAAGAAGTTGGATCTCCAAATCTTTGCCACTTTTTTTGAGATTTACAGCGGGAAGGCAAGTGTCTTTGGGTGTCCCACAACCACCAATCATTATATTAATATTTATGTCCTGTTTGGAGGCTGCAGGGCGTCAATACTTCAGACATGTTTTGCCCGTCTGTAAGAGCACACATGTTAACAGGGGGGTGTAGTGAAAGAAGATAAGCAAGATGCATAGCAGTAAGCACTGAAAAACGATTGGATAGTGCTGACTAGCATAATTTTATTAGTGCTAATTAACAAATATTATCATGCTAACATGCTAAACAACCATGTTTGCTAATGTAAATTATACCTGTTAAACATCAGTATGTTAGCATTATCATGTTAGCCTGCTGACATTAGCTTTTAGCTCCAAATTATTATTAAGCTAGAATTACAATATTTATAATAATAATATTATATAATAATGAAAAACAAGTTATTTCATCAGGATTTTTGAAAATATAGACACATAAAAAGTGGTACTGTTTGCAGAATGTCAAATGTTTTCTTCATCTAATAGTACTACTATCATGAAAAACTAGCATACAGCATAATTCCTGCTTATTTCTACTTTGTGGCTGAGAGATAAAACAGCAAAGCCACACTTCCTAATTAAATCTGTCGTCCCACTCTGAGGTTAATTTTAGCGTCTGTGTGTCGTAGTTTCGTTCAGGAACCCCGTGTGTTCGCTTGTCGCGGCCCTGACAGGAGCAGATGTCAGGTGAAACACTCAAACACTGTGCTTCCATTCAAAGGTGTTTGACCTGCTAAACCGCAAAGCCAAGCTACGGGTGCTGGAGGACGGGAAGCAGCAGGTGCAGGTGGTGGGGCTGCAGGAGAGGGAGGTGAAGTGCACAGAGGACGTCCTCAAACTCATCGAAGTGGGAAACAGCTGCAGGTAGAACAGCAGGAAGCGCAGTTAGCTGAGCGGGAAGCGTGGACCGGCCCTCAGGAATAAGCTCTGCGTTTTTTCCTTCAGGACTTCAGGTCAGACCTCAGCGAACGCTCACTCCTCTCGGAGCCACGCGGTGTTCCAGATCATCCTGCGTCGACGGGGGAAGATGCACGGGAAGTTCTCCCTCATCGACCTGGCGGGGAACGAAAGGGGGGCGGACACATCCAGCGCTGACCGCCAGACTCGCCTCGAAGGAGCGGAGATCAACAAGAGCCTGCTGGCACTAAAGGTCTCCTCAGCACAGTACAGTCAGCGAGGGGGTTATTCAGGCTCGCCAGGAGGGGCGGGCGATAGGCCTAAATCACCTGTCACCGTACATGTAATTTTACATGACGGTGTCGTAATGCTGAAACATCCTCATGGAGCAGAAGCTGCCTGATTTTACCCTCAAAGTTGAAGTTTATTGCCGTACAGCTCATGAAAAAACGTCAGCCATCAATTCAAACTGGACTAAGTTTTGTTGAAAACTTTAAACTTTTACTACTTAAACTTTTATTTCAGTGGAGTTTTTTTAGGTTCTACAGGAACCAGAAACATCCTTTCATAGTTAAGTGTTACTACACAGGCAGTTAAAGCGGCCTGTTGCTTGTTATGTCAAACAATCTGTCCAAAACTCAGATATATTAAATGTTTTACGCAGTTCAGTGATGATCAGAATGGTCGTCGCCAATGTTTCTGTTTGACATCGCTGCTGTCTGTCTGCAGGAGTGCATTCGAGCTCTGGGCAGAAACAAACCTCACACTCCCTTCAGAGCCAGCAAGTTAACCCAAGTGCTGAGGGACTCCTTCATAGGAGAAAACTCCAGAACATGCATGGTAAGACAGAGGCATTATGGGAAATAAGACGTTTAACCGCCTTGGATGAAGTCTTGGTGAACACCGGTCTACGTCTCTGATGCTTCCCTGCACAGATCGCGACCATCTCTCCTGGAATGGCGTCATGTGAAAACACCCTGAACACGCTGAGATACGCCAACAGGTGAAACACGATATTCTGACAAAAAAAGCTTTTCTTTCACAGCGTTACGTTTAAAATGTTTATTGAAAATTAGATTTCAAGAAGGTGTTTCTGTGTTTTGAGAATCAAGGACTTGATGTAACACTTGAAAGAGCAGTTTAGTTGTTGGACATCGTTAGCTTAGCAGGGTCATCGGTGTCCTTCACGTTAATGTAAACACGTCTTCATTCAGCATCTCTGCCGACAGGAAGTCTCCGCTCGCTCGTTTCCACGTGCAGCCTGATGCTTTACAGTCAGATTCAGTTCACAGCATTTCCTTTCACATCCAGACGGCTGCAGAGTGACGTGTCAGCTCTTAGAAACACTCTAAATGCTGTTAGATCTTTAACTTAATCACCTCAGTTAAATCAATTTTAAGTTACATTTCTGTATTTAAGAATCAACGTAAAGCTTCACCTAACAGCTGTGATTTGTCCACAGGCCTGACAATACATAGAGAAATATTATTACAAGTTTTGATTGATTAGTTGAGCAGTATTGATGGATTTTCGCCGTGCAAAAAGGTGTAAAATACACACCTGATATTTTATCATTAGGGATCGTTCCTAAGAGCTGTTTCATTTTTGATCTGGTTCCCAGTCAGCAAAATACCTGCAGGTATTAAGCTCAGACGCTAACGAATATTATGATCATTATCTGACATCATCACCTCCTCATCCTCATTTTGTTCACAGAGAACTTAAAGGTAGCAGCTTCTTATTTTAAGCCGACTGTAGCTGTGGCTCATTAACTGCTAAAAGGAAGAGGTTTGTCTACAGCAGCTCCAGTTTCTACAGCGTCCTGAACCATTGGTCAGTCTTAGTTAAGGCTGCAGCGGGATGCAGGTTTTTTTATTTTAAAAATACAGGACATATTAATTTGTGTCACCCAGAAACGCGTCTGTTTCTCCTTTAAGGCTCGCTGTAACTGATGACAGTAGTAATAACAATAATTGTGTAATTTTCAGAGACGCACTGTGAAAATCTGGTACCATAGGTTAACCTGCGTGTCCCTGTTTGTCTTCTGTCTCCTCACATGTCCATCCCGTCTAAAGTAAATGAATGTGAGACTGGTTACACAACATAACCCTCTCCTGTCTCTTCTTCTTCTTCTTCTTCTTCTGTGGCTGTGTCTTTCTGTCTCTCCCGCCGTGTCTCCAGAGTAAAGGAGTTTGGAATAAGTCCCTCAGACATTCCCTTCTCCCAGAGCGGGGGCGGAGGGGGTCGCCCTGAGCTCTCCCCCACCTATGAGTACGATCGCTTTATGCTGCACAACGAGCTGCCGCCATGCTGGCATGTGACGTCGCCCTCATTCTCCATTAGTAACCGCTTTGTGTTGCTTCCACTCAGAAGTTACCCCAAACCACGCAGAGCCTACAGAGAGTGATCAGGGACGACTGCCAATATTCTGGATGATCAATAAATCCCATGAAAAGACCAAAACCAATCAGTTGATCCTAACAGGTTCTGCATGCGTATCAAAGCCTGATTCATCTCATTCCTCTGAGCCATAGAGCTCCATTATAGTTTATACACCGTCCTGATGCCCCAAATACTCGCGTGGATTAATCCGCCACTGAAAATAGTCCCCAACAAATGCATTAAAAACTACAGCAACCCATTGTTTTGGGAAATTACTGAACGTTTGTCTTCAGTAGGAACCGATGAGCTCGGGTCTGAGAAACTGAGAGACCAACTAACAGATGTTGGTTTTGGTCTTTTCACCCGATTTGTTGACGATGACACAAACAGAAACTATCACCAGCCTCATCCTCACACTTAAGAGTCGACGTCATTTTAACTGAGTCAATAACTTCTTTGTGGAGACATAAATTATTACTCCTTACAAGCTGAGTAATGTCTTGAAAGGTGTCTGGAGGGGACCTTTAATGATGGCAGCTGACCTGCAGGCCACCAAACTCCTACATGTATTCAGTGTGTTTTAGGAAGATTCGTCCAAACTGCTGCATCACTTCATCCTGCAGTCAGTCGACGGGTTAACTTCTGCCTGTTCACTCATTTTTTCTTCATTTTGCATCTACACTTTTCTCCGCTGTCCATTATTTTTTCATGTTGACCTGCTTTTAATTTTCCAGGCGTGATTTGACCCCAAACCTGCACGGACTCACTCTGTATTGTTTGCATGCTGAGCATTTTCACCTGCAACATGTCTGCGTATTGCATGCGACCACCAACCGGTTAGCTGCCCGCTGCTCGACATCAGGCGCCTCAGCGGCAGCCATGTTGTTATTGACCAGCAGCACCGATGTGTTGTCAGGGTGAAGGAGCTCACTGTGGACCCCGCGGCGGCGATGGACAGCCGTCAGGGAGGACATGTCAACCAGCTGGAGGTGCTGGAGGCTCAGTGGGGAGTCGGGAGCTCTCCGCAGAGGGACGACCTGAAGCTGCTCTGCGAACAGAACGTAAGACAAGCTCAGCCACTTCACTGGGGTGCATGCTGGTGTCACATACAGTCATATTTGTCTTCATGCTGGCTGCTGCAGAAAGATGACCCGAAAGCAGAACTTCATTCAAAAGTCCATTGACATTTCTACCAATTTAAGCATCCAAACAGAGTCTTCCTCAACACTGTCAGCTGGTTAGAATTTAGGTTAGAATTTGCACTCTGAATCTACAGGAACTGCAGCTCAAAGTGCTTCACCACAAAGGAAACACATGCACCCAGTGACAGAATACATGTGATGGACTTTGTCCACCATCATTGACACAGCAAGCACATTGAGTATAAAGAGGAGGAATGATTCCAGCAAGCAGAAACTGGAGCTGACAGCAGTTTGTGTGAGCAGAAAGACTCCAGGCCGCAGATCGTCACAGTGTCCGTTTGTTCTCTGCAGGAGGAAGAAGTTTCCCCGCAGCTCTTCACTTTCCACGAAGCCGTGTCTCAGCTGGTGGAGATGGAGGAGCAGGTGCTGGAGGACCACCGGGCGGTGTTCCAGGTACAGAACAGCCTCTACTTTAAACGTGTTCAAGTGCAGACAGGCTGGCTGAAGCAGGATATAGATCAGAGGGTGTGGACGTGGAGAAATTCACTGTCAGCGAGTCACATCACTCGCCTCATCGCAGCTGAGCCAATCACAGGGACGCAAGACAGCTCAACAAACGAAGAGACGCTTCATCAGGATGGTGCACGACGAGAACACAGCAGCTCAGACTGCAGCCAGGTGGTGTTCGTTTAACAAAGTGAAGCCAGAAATACACTAAAGAGACAGAACAGGTTGTTTTCACAGAGGCTGCAGAGTTCAGAAGAAGACCGCGATGCAGGAACGTCAAGGTCAAGAAAACCCAAACTGTTTGCTCGCAGCTCTGTCACAAAAACAGCCCAGATGATCCGAATGAACAGACTCGTTCCCTCGAGCGGTCCATGTCTGAGCTCAGGTTATCTCTGCAGACAGTAACGGCAGGCGTTCCTTCACATTCTGCCACGTCTCTGTTAAAGTGCAGCTTGTCTTTACAGGAGTCCATCCGCTGGCTGGAAGACGAGAAGGTGCTTTTAGAAATGACGGAGGAGGTCGACTACGACGTCGAGTCGTTCGCAACCCAGCTGGAGCAGATCCTGGACCAGAAGATCGACATTCTCACCGAGCTGAGAGGTAAAGATGAACGTTAACACGCCGGTGTCGCGTCAAGTTTCAAGAACGGCTGCAGCAGCTCACAAACAGAAACTTCTTGTTCGTCTTTAACTAATTTATCACCTCAGTCTTCGTCTGTTATGCACAAAAACTGTTCAATAAACCATGAAAAACTGCGAAAGAGCAGATTTTAAGTCCATTAAAACTCTTCCGTCCTGGTTCGACCGGAGCAGAAGAGGATAAAAACCATCCGACCACAGTAACAATCAGACCAACGGCGTTCATTCACGCAGCTGCACAGACGAATAACTGATTAACAGGAAGAAGGAACAGAGTTCACGGTCCTGTCGTTCATTCTTCTGCACTTTCACATCTTCTAAAACAAGCAGCAGAACTTCCTCTCTGACAACATTAAACACTGAGCAGGTCGAGCATCATTCATCATCAGTAATCAACAGTAAAATACGTTTTAACACCCATTAGGCATTTTCCGTCTGCACATAAAGCGACGCGAGTGGAAACGCTAAAAACTCGTATTTCCATCACGTTTCTGTGTTTCTGCCGTCGTTTGTTTGATTGGCGCTCTCTCAGCTGCACCGTCCTTCATTTTTTAACCTTTTATTTTAAATCCTCTCTTTCAGATAAAGTCAAGTCTTTCCGCTCTGCACTCCAGGAAGAGGAGCAAGCTAGCCAACAGATAACCCCCAAGAGGCCTCGCGCTCTATAGACACCATTAAATCTCTGATATTTCACTGTAATATTCACTCGATTCTGAAAGGTGAAGTCCTGCCGCTGAGGAAGTGACTGTTGAAAGAGCTGATTTAGCTCAGCTTTGATTTTCTCACTGTCTGTCTCACCTCAGTCACACCTGGTGTTGAAATGCAAACTGTACCCCGACGCGTTATCAGATGAGGGAGAACGCACGTTTAGGGCGCCGTGATTAGAGCTGCCCGACCGCACCTGGACGCCGTCTGGCTCGCGCTGTGTTCGGATCTTACATGTTAACACGATCTGTGCCACAGGTCCTGACAGAGACAGGCCTCTAATTCCTGACTAGACGTCTGTTCTGTGCCGTGAAAGTGACAAAAGATGCGTTTTTTTTTGGTAGAACTTTGTGAAAAAAGACAACAATACGGGTTGAAATGAAATAACTGTGCTGCACTCACCTGTGCGTTAAGTCACAGAGCAGCGACACACCTGTACTGCAACACTCTGGAACAAACTGGAACAAAGGAAGGAATAACTCAAGTGTCACATTTGCCGAATTTACAAGAGGGGACGAATTATTAAGGATTTGTCACTGATGTTTTGCAAAGTTCAGAAAGTTTCCCCGAACTCAACAACTCTTAAATCTGTGATTTTTTTTTAGGGAGTCTGGGGCTGAGTAGCCGCCACCTCAGACGACTAGTTTTGCTCTGGAGGACAGATCTGATCTCAGTTAAATAAAGCAGATGTGAACGCAATCCGGATCACGAGTTCAGATACAGAACCATTTTAACACCAGGTGTAGATGTGGTGTCTGCGTTTGGTCTCTCTTCAACCTCTTTGCTGTACAGGCTGCCATCGCTTCCCATCATGCATCCGTCCACCCGTCAAACCGGAGCGGACCGTCTCTGCTCTCCCATCCTGTGAAGTGTATCTAAAAGGTTTTGTACGTGTGATGAGTCACAAGTGCTTCGTTTTAAACAAGAAAGGTGAATAATTCTTCGTTTTAAATACATTTTTATAAGGTCAACCATGGCTTATCCTCACTTTGGCCAATTTTATAAACAACTTTTGCCATTTTGTGCAATATTTAGAGGATTTTCTTCCTGTTCTTCCCCTTGTTTCAGCTCAGGGGGGAACAGGAAATGTGGAGTTTGTGTGTAAAATGAGCCAACGTGTGTTTGTGTTGATACTCTGTGTAATATATGTCTGACTGAGAGGAAGCTTAAAATACAAACTAACCCTGCATTACATGAATTGACCTAATGGGGGCACTATAATCAAAGACAAAGCAAATGATATGGAAGTGTTCCACACATCAATGACAGAAACAGTTTTTAATTTGCCAAAATAAAGAAAAGTTTCTTCTTGTTGCTGTACTTGTTTTTATTTATTCTGTAAAAGCTTTACATTTCAAAATGTTAATATTATGATAGAAGTGAGCTGCATCTGATTCTGCAGACAGACATTTGATTATGACATTTTACACTTCATGAGAGCTCAGATTTCTGAATTTAATATTTCTTTTCTAGAACTCAGTGTTCAAAGTTTGCAGAAAATATTTTGACAAATGTTTGTCTCATTGACAAACCAGTTAAAGGATTAATTAGTATAACATTGACTATAATTTAGACTAATTCTCTAGACTAAAATACTTTTTTTTTCTAGAAAAGGCTAAATAATCTTCAGCTGGACGCTAGTTTTTAGCATTTTAATGTTATGTAAAGGGGAGCATTTGTTAGGGACTATTTCCAGCTGAGGAGTAATACAGTCCATTGACTAAAGTAGGAGTACTTGTAGTACAGCTTGTACAGTTACCACAGAGAAGCTGCAGAGATTGTGGGATAACAGTTTCAAGAAATAAGAGGAAGATCAGCAGACGAGTGGGAAGACTGAAGCTGATCTTTAACCTGCAGCCCTCCAGCTGGTTTCATGCTCCAACACCTCTGAACCAGCTGACACCAGCTGACATCGGGCTTTGTAACTCAGTGAAGTCAAACTACTTTGAAATTGAGCAGAAAAGCCCAAATAAACGCCACGAGCGGCTGCAGCAGAGACTCAAACTTGACAAAAAGCAGCGAGAACAGACGTTTGGAGACTCTCAGGCTGAATCCACATCAGCTGGACTGGACTCCTTCTGGCCTGACAGGTGAGGAGTCCCAGGTGTTTAACCTGTGCCGAGTCATTATCGAGGTCACTGACGCCGCTGGTCGTTAGCGCTCCGGGCTGCGCAGCGGCAGTCATTACAGTCACCTGAGGTCAGGTGTGAATGGTTGTTAAACCTCCTGGGAGGGGATGAAAGGACTGTAGGTGGAGGATAAGTGGTGTCATACACCTCCTCTGTTGATGGATGGCTTCTCCACTTAGCTGTAAATGTCCTTCAGTCCTCTTTCAACCATCTGTCCTGTAGACATCTACTTTGCTGTCCTTCATCTCCTCGCTGCACTGGACTGCACACACTCGATTTCTTTCCGTGCGTTTGGGTGTGTGCTCTTTCGGGTGGAGCAGTCTCTGTCGTGGTGCATCACTGCCTGGGTGTGAGGACAGGGGGACGGGGTGAAATGAGGCGTCGCACCAAACGTCCACGGCGGGGACGTCGTCCCATCTGGTGCTACTGACACCGCAACAACCGAGCTGATGGGACGGCGTCAGCAGGGTCAACGGCGTCAGCTTCGTAGGCGACGGGATCCCCATCACCCAAAACTACAGGTGCTGACCTGCTGGTGGCGCTGCAGGAAAAGTCGGCAAATTTCAGAATTTCACAGTAATCCATCAAAAAGTCGAGATATTTGTCTGAAGCAAACTACCGTCCCGCTGCCGGAGCATGGCTGATAAATCACACAAACACATGAGGAGTTACCGTCCAATTGTTTTTATTCCACAGTACAGACAATGGTAGAGAGAGCCGGGG